>CM062809.1:407758219-408301172 GCA_031772625.1 Pinus tabuliformis | reverse complement strand
AAATTGGTCAGTGGAATCGTGCAAGAATAATAAAATTTTCACGAAATGTGAAGTTGTCGAGGATTAGTTCCTATTTTTTTAGGTATCAGTTCTACTTCTCCCTGCTATGATTTAATTTGAGATTATAAGTTTTGTCTACCTTCATTTTTAACATCGTATCAAAGCCTTGTAATTGAGTTCCCTTGGTGGGAGAAAGTGTCTAGAGATGATCTAAAGTGTGGAGTTGTGGTGGTTGGTGAGAGACACATTTTGTTTTCTTCTCTCATACATACCCGCGGTGGCATAATTCGTTCCAAAGATCATAGTGTGTGGATGGATACGTATATTGTGAACCTGTGAGCATTGGTGCTTTATCAGATTGGGCACCAAGTTGGATCTGTGTTATGTGGTTCTATTACATCAGAGGCCGAGCACAGGGAGTTCAGCACAGGTGTAATCGTGGTAGTGTGGCCACTAAATGAAATCATACATCCCTGGATCAGCGCCTATATTGACCTGAATCTCGCACTAGTCAAAGGATGTCAAAGAAGGGAGCAGCGTAGTTGTTACCATAGTTATGTGCTGATCGGCCTTGCCTTAGAAGGATTTTCATCAGCGCGGGCAGTCAGCATGACAACACTGCACCAAATACCATGCTAGTCGATGTGTTGAGTTGAATGTATATTCTTGTAGCATCATGCTTGAAGTGGCAACCTCGTTGAGTTGAACTGTAGACTCTTGCGTGGGCACCGTGGAAAATATATACATAATTAGGAAATATATGCATAATACCACAAAAGGTTAACCGACGTGAGAGAAATTTATCCAAATGATCCTTTGCAGTGTGGGCGAGTTTTGTGGGAGTTATTGGTGGCCCGAAGCATCTGTGTTATAGATCGCAGGTGTTATTGGTGGCCTAAAGCCAGGTGTTATTAGTGTTATGTGCATTGTTTTTGGTGGCCCGAAGACAATGTTGAGTGGAAAATCAGTTCAGAACGGTAGCAAAGATAGATCACATAGTTTTCTGAAAGTGTGGTGGATTCCAAGTGGTGCCTCCACATAGGATCGAACTGGTGCATTCCTGTGAGTTTTCTGATCACGTGGTTTGATCGGGGTGGTACACAAGGTTTGTTGCACGAGGTATAGCGTGATGGAAGAATTTGGTAGAGGAAGATCACTACGTTGATGTTCGATGCGATGAGTTGGTAGAACGTATTGGACCATTGGCAAACTGGTTCAGAAGTGAACTGGATCAAGATCGTGTGTTTGGTGGCTGAGAATGCATGTCGAGATCGTAATATCTGATTACAACGAGATCTCTTCCCCAGATCATTATGTTGATGATGAGGTAGATCACGTATTTTCAAGATCGAGATCACTTTGTTGGTTCAACTACTGTGGCATCAGATTGTTTATTTGATCCATAGATCAACCTATAATGATGAACAATCATATGGCAGAGGCATACCTGAACGAGAGTAACAAGATCGATTTGTTAAATTATTCAAACTGGAAATTCAAATTACAGACACTGCTTGAGGGGAAAAGTGCATGGGTGATCGCAAATGGGGATGAATTGAAGCTTCTGTAGCTGGAGGTGAAACAGTGACAACAATTCAGGATTGCGAGAAAAGGGAGAACAAAGAAAAAGTGTTGTTGAAATTATCAGTGAAATATTGCATTATCCCTCACATCAAAGAGTGTAAATCAACAAATGATATTTGGGTAATTCTCAAGGATTTTTACGAGGTAAAGAATACAAATCTCTTATTGTTCCTGAAGAGAAATATTATCTCCATTAAAATGGAGGAGAATGAATCAGTCGCTACTTTCATCTCTCAGATAAAAGAGCTTATGACACTTTCGGTGACATAGGGGAGAAAGTGGAGAACATTGATCTTGTCATGATTACCATGAATGGTATGACTGATGATTATCAGATGTTTATTACAGGCTTAAATGTGAGGGAGAAAGTCCCCAATTTTGAAGAATTTCCAGGGATCTTGATGTAAGAGGAAGAGAGGTGGATGACTTTGAAACCCTAGAATTCAAATCTCACATTAATGGCGAAGAAAAAACCTTTCAGAGGGAAACCACGTGCGAGACAGAAAGCCAGAGGTATACCACAAATAAAGCCACCTTATGATACGTCTTCGACCAGAAATGATTCAGGAACCAAGTGTTTTTACTGTGGTAAATATGGTTACTTTGCTCCAAATTGTTTTAAGAAAAATATTGATGAAGCTCGACATAGACATAACAAGCATGCAAGGAAATTTGTTGATGAAGATCAAAATGAGGACCTCAGACTATTTTTGTCTGATTCTTCTTTCTCTGCTAAGAATGTTGAAACAGAAACTTGGTTTGTGGATTGAGGAGCTTCCACTCACATGACAGGTAATAGACATTGGTTTGAAAATTTTAAAGAGACCAAAAGTGGTGCTAATTGTTGAGATTTGCAACAAGAAATGCTAAAAATAGAAAATGCTAAAAATAACACTGCTATAAATAGATGGGCTATAAATAGCAGTTCAACCATTGTGGATCTTTAGCAACAATTGGTGAAAAGTGAAAGTGCTAAAAATAGCTTTTCTAAAAATAGTATTTCGGGATCCCTTCTTATTTTAGTCAGTCCCTAGACTAAACATAGGAAGTAAAATTCGAATTTGATATTAACAACAGTTTGAAAATTAATTAATTAATTCATCTTGAGTTAATTAGTTAAGGAAAATCAAACTTGAAGTCTATGTGAGGACATGCAACAGTTTCTCATTTGATTGAGGGATTTATCCATCAGTTAAAGAGATAAGATTGAGTTGTAATATTGAGTTGTAATTAGTTGGCTCAGTTAACTGAGTCAAGTCCAGTTAGATTAATTTAACAGTTTGTTAAATTAATGAGAGTTCAGTTAGTTAATGCTTGCATGCATGTAACTACTGTATTTTAGATAACTGAAGATTCACTCATGGATAACTCATGCATGTCAATTCACTCAGAGACCCAGTTGAGATCAGATGGAGGGACAATGTACTATCAGTTACTAGGATATTCCTTGGTGAATATTCCTTGCATGCAGAAGGAATATTATTCCTTAAGGATTGCATAGTTGGATCAAAGGTTACAGTGAGTGTGATGAGGCCAATTCACACATGTGATATCATTGGACCCCAATCAAAACTGCGGAAGGAAATAGGAGGCTTGGAGGGCTTGAGGAAGATATATTCTATGTCCATTGAGTCTGTGAGAAATTTTGTTTGATTGCAGAGAGAACAGGATAGCTTGAGAGCTGATTCTTTTTGTAACTTGAACAAGATTTCCACTTGTATGATAATACAGAGTTGGGGTTTTAGGCTGGTGCTTTCCCCAGTGTTATATCTTCTATGTTATGTTTGATTACTTCTCATTCTCAGTTATATCTATTCATGCTTGATGTTGCTCATGTTCAATTAAGCTTCCGCTCAATTGTTTGTAGAAGTAGATCAAGTGTTTTGCTTTAGTACATTGCATTACCAGGTGATCTACAGTGAGAATTTCTACACTAATATCTACCTTGGTGATCACGAAGGATACCAGATTAAAGCATATGGAAATATTCCTGTGATATTGCTCGATGGTAATATCAGGGGTATTCAAAATGTGATGTATGTACTAGGAATTAAAAATAATCTAATCTCTGTCTCTATGGTTACAAACCAAAATCTAAAGGTAGGGTTTTTTAAATGTTACTGTGTTATTAAATATCTGTTGGATCATTTGAAACCAATTGCAACAGTAATACCAGTTGGAGGCCTGTACAAGTTGAATGTTACAAGCACACCACATCAGGCATTAACTTCAACATCTATGACAACAGTGACTCTATGACATCAAATATTTAGACACATCAATCTTCCTCACTTATTGTTGCTACAAAAACAAAGTATGGTCAATGGACTCCCTGTTTTAAAAAATGCACATGTTGATTGTGAAGGCTGTGCACTTGGGAATATGAACAAGGATGAATTTCCCACAAGTTTAAATAGAAGAAAGAGAGATATCTTTGAACTTGTGTACACTGACATATGTGGACCAATGCAGACAAGATCATTAGGAGGAGGAAATTATTTTTTATTATTTGTTGATGATTGCACAAGATATACTTGGGTATATTTTCTAAGAAAGAAAAGTCATACATTTGAATATTTTAAAGAGTTTCAAAGTATGATTGAAAAGCATACAGTGAAGATCATCAAAATTCTCCACTCAAATCAAGGGGGAGAATACAATCTGGGAAACTTCTTCAAATATTGCAGGAACCATGGAATAATTCAACAGTTTATAGTACCCCACACTCCATAGTAGAACGGGGTTGCAGAGAGGAAGAATAGAATTATGGTGGAGTGTGCACGCAACATGTTGAAGGGTAAGTACATATCTAATGGATTTTGTGTAGAAGCTATTAATACTGCAGTCTATTTAAAGAATAGGAATCCAACAAAGAGCCTTGATCTAAAGATACCATTCAAGGCTTTATATGGTTTTAAGCCTGCAGTTAGTCATTTAAGAGTAGTTGTTCAAAAGCTTTTGATCATATTCATAAGGAGGATAGGAAGAAACTGGATGCTAAGGCCATCAAATGCATATATGTAGGGTATTGTTCTGAGTTTAAAGCATACAAACTATTTAATCCATCTACTCACAAGGTGTTTGTAAGTAGAGATGTTATATTTCATGAAGAGGTTGATGAAGGAAACAAAGACAAAGTTTATGAAGAGTGGCACATTCCTTTCCTGATGGAGGACAAGAATGAGGAAATTAAAGAGAGCAATGTGCAACAACAACAACAAAAAGAAGAATCAAGTGATGCAAGTACAGTTAGCAAGCCAAATCCACTAAGGAATGAGCAAGACAAATTTGAGGCAAGTCCGTGACTAAGGAGATCAGGTAGGCAGACTCAATTACCAACAAGATGTAGGGATCATGCTCTTATAACTAGTATGTTAATGTGTTGAACCCTCAAATTATAATGAATTAAGTCAGCATGATGAATGGAGGGAAACCATGAAAGAAGAATATGAGTGAATTATTAAAAACAAAACCTGGGATTTAGTTGAACTACCAGAAGGAAAAGAACCTATAGGTTACAAATGGTTATATAAACCTAAATTTAAAGCAGATGGTAGTGTAGACAAATACACAGCTAGGTTGGTAGCTAAAAGTTTCTCACAGAAAGAAGGAATTGGTTATGAGGAGACCTTTGCTCCAGTAGCTAATTTGAGCACTATTAGAATGTTGATAGCTTTAGCTACAAAGAATCCTTGGAGTCTACACCAACAAGATGTGAAGTTTTCATTTTTAAATGGAGAATTGAAAGAAGAGGTTTATTTAAAACAACCTAAAGGGTTTATTAAACAGGGGCAGGAGCATTTAACCTAAAAATTAAAGAAGTCATTATATGGATTATAACAGGCACCAAGGTCATGGTATGAAAAAATTGACTCATTTTTCTTCCAACATAGTTATAAGAGAAGCAAAAATGAACTAAATATGTATACTGTGTGTGATGAAAAGGGGAAAGTTGTTTTTATTTATTTATATGTAGATGATTTAATTATCATTGTGTTGTAGCAGCTACAACCACCCTCGAAAAGTTTGCCTTAGATTCGTTTTGGAGCCTCCCTACCAACCTTTCACAACAACGTGTCTTGTCTTGTCAAGTGCACAAGCTTCATTGATTTTCTTACAGAATGACAGCCTGTCCATCAAAGCTTGTTGCATCCCCCTCACGAGATGTTTCACTAGACTTGGTCCAGCTGCATGCTGAGTAGCTCCATTAAGGAATTGCACAATTTTGGAGGGAAACTAGCCTTCCCTTCAGAAATTGTGCAATTTTGTCTAGCAGCCTGCTGGGCTCTAGAATTGCGTAATTCTGCCTGTCACTATTCACTGAGAAAATTGTGCAATTCCTAACAGCAGGGCTTCTCAGCCCAAAAATTGCACAATTCTGGGCAGTAGTCACCTAATCTGCCTAGAAATTATGCAATCCCTCTGGGCAGCTAGCCCAGCTCCCTCCTAGAAATGCGAACTTTTTCATCCTAACTGAGCAGACTGTTGCTTTTGTTGTTGAGTTCACTGGTTCCCTTCGAGACCAAGCAAAATTTATTTTCATGTATGGGTTTCTCCTCCCAAGGCATCATGCAAAGGCATCCCTTGATTAAGGGATCTATTTTTTGCAGTTGGAGGTTACATGCAAGGATCATCTCAGAAACCTCCTGCCAAGTGTTGCTTTTCCTAGATTTGTGGCATGCAGAACTCATTCCTCACATCGACCTTGCAGCTCTAGCATCCCACATTTCATCTAGGAGTCATCGGCACATTCAACTCAGCTGTCTTGGGATAAGCCCGCTGCTCATGACTTGCACTGCGTTTCTGTCACTTTTTGTGATTTGCTTTGTGTGAGCGTTGTCTGCTTGATTTCAATAAGCACTTGTTGTCAATTTCATGCATACTAGCTTGTACTAGCACTATTTCAGTTTTCGTTTGCATCTCACTATTGTCGCATGCGTGACACTGTTTTGCACGGATGGTCACCGTTGCGGTGAATCGCTTCAACACATGCATGCTTTCCCATTTTCCTAATCGTGCACTTGTTGTTTGCATGAATGAACATTCACTCTCATTTGCACTCATCTCACCATGCATTCAGACTTCTCATGTTTTGAGTCGCTCGTCGGTCGGAATGGGCTGCCTTTGCCCGGACCATGCCTTGCTCGGCCAGCACTGCACATTTCTGAAAGTGAAGGCTCTGCCTTCCCTCCATAAATTACACAAGCCTAGCCAGGCACTGACCTCCAGACTTGCATTGCGCAATTCTTGGAGGTAGTGTTCCATTGGCCCTAGAAACTACGCAATGCAGTTTGCTGGTTGCATGTCACTGCGCACTGAAATTGAGCATTGCACAGTTTCAGTCCTCAATAGGCCAGGCTGGACTGTGCATTGTGGAGTTCCAGCAGTCAGTCAACCTCCCAACAACCCAGACTATGCATTGTGCAGTTAGTCTCCCGACCTCCCGTTGGAAATTGCGTAACCTTCATGATCAGTCACACAGGTATGTTGCAAGTCAGTTCTCAAGTTTGTTTTCATTTTCGACTGACCTATTGCTTGCCATGAGTGTTGTTATGCCTCTAGGCATCAAATATGTTCATTTGTCTCTCAACAACATAAGAATAATGGAATTCAAGAGGGAAAAGTTAAAGGACACCATTGAGAGCACAACGAGGTTTGCAGCCAAGCAAGTGTCTATGAGCTTGCCTACCTGTTAAGACATCAAGTTGTTCATAGACAAGGACATCAAGATATGACAACAACAACATCACAACAAGCAGCACCATGAACAACAGCTGAAGGCAGCATACCTGTCACGCCCCCAGGCGGCGGTAGTCTTTCAACCGCTCTTGGTGAGGTGCGACACCACCGAACACTTTCTTTTCACCAATACTTATGTTCATGGACTACGCCTAACCATATGTCCTACTTAGTTTGTGTTTCTCAACCAAGTAATTATTATGTTTCCTTTATACCAATGAACACCCATACACATTCATTATCATCAGCAATTATACAAGAGAACACAATTGCACAGTATAAAGGGAGGGGCAACTCCCTGAACAATGAGTCTGCCCGAATAATATATTATACAATATTTCAATGTTACAAAGCTTTACAAGTATACTTGGGAAATACCAAGTTTCATACTTAGCCAAATTTATAACTTTGTCACACCTCCGTGTGATAACCAAGATCCTTTGCCCAAGTCAGGTGGGTGCGCCCTCACACGCGCTGCCAACCAAACATCACAACCGAACCTTCGCACGATGGGCAGGTGACTTCACCCGAGTCCCCTATCTTCCACCTCCGCGTTTGTCTTCGCACGACGGGCGGGTGCTCACCCGAGCTACCCAAGAACCCGTGCCAACCAAGTGCCCGGCGCCTTCAGCTGTGCACCGGCCTTCGCCTTCGTTCCAAGACTCGTGGTACCTAAACGAGCTGCCCAAGGTTGGGCACATACGACCTGTGCCTTACCTTCTTGTTGCGGCCCTTTAACCTTTGCACTTCTTCGTAGAAGACTCGCTTGAGCTTGAGCGATTGTTGTCCAAATGAAACTCCATTGCATGTTATTTATACGGTGCGTTGGGCAAGTCTTGGCTGCCAAAGCCGACTTGCCAACGCCCTCACATATCATTTGTTGCTTGCCTTTGTGTTGGTCGGCCAACACTTCAACGCACATCCTCCACAATATATGAGGTTAGCCTGTGGGTTGAGCCTTCACTCCCCATGCCTATAAACCTTTGCTCGTCCTCCTTCCATGCGTATTATAACATATCCTTTGTGCACTTTGTCAAGGACTCACACTTCGCACTTTTCTCCAACCTTCGTTCATCACCGAACTCGGTCGCACATCGGGTGGGCGTGCCAAGGAACCGCAGGTCCTTACATCCTCCTCCACCTGAAATCATTGTCGTCCTCGACAACATACCATCCTGGTAGCTATCCACCAAGATCAACATCAACAACTGTCTCGTCCTCGGTCCATGATGTCAACTCCTCCACATACTGCAAACATCCCTGCAACATATGTAGAACTACCATCTCCATCATGTGTCGTCCCATCCTGTGAACTGTCCTCCTTGCCTGCCTGATGCCAACATCTCTCCGTGCACTTCCAGATCCCATGTTTGAACTAGTTGGGTAGCTAATCCAACTGTCACGCTCAAGCCATGAGAGTGAACATCCTTATGCCTTCACCAGTTTATCTCAGATTCTGCCACATCCTGGACTCACCAAGAATCTCATCCATGTTCAGGTCCATGGAAACTCCATCCTAACTACAACATGTCATGATGCTTGATGCCAAGCCATCCTGCACCATCTGTCATACCTGCTCAACATGTTTAAGGACTCACTGCCATGAGCAGCTAACAATGAGGCCCATCTTCTATGTCATCTAAGAAGATGTAGAGGGAGTAGAGCCTAAAGGCTCACCCTCACTAATAATCTCAATCCATCTGTCAGGATTCTCTATCTCCATCCTCTGTAGATAAGTGACCCGATCCTCCTCTCGGACATTCTGCCTCACATAAGCCTCCTCATCATCATCATCATCCTCAACCACTTCTAGCCTTCTTGACAAATCCAAGATACTATCAGACAGTGTCCTGATGACCAATGACTGCTCGGTAAGCTTTGTCTCAATAGTAGACAACCGCTTACTCATGTCTTCCATGCGCTTCTCATCCTCCATTTGCATCACTGCTAGTTTGAAATCAGGCATTGTCACACCAATGGGTACATCTTCCCTTCCATCATAAATGTACATCTTCTTCAAATGTGGAACAATCATAGCATCAAATTCTTTCAAGAATTCCATCCCCAGCACAGCTTCATAGTCATCAATCTGCACTATAGTGAAGTCGACTTTCCCAGTCCACTCACCTAGTGTTGTGTCCACTCTTTCAACTACACCAAGAACCGAATTAGGAGGAGAATTCACCGTCTTCATTTGTGCCTTCACTGGTACAAATTTCAGCCCAATTCTTCTCGCAACATCTTCACTCATGAAGTTATGAGTAGCTCCACTATCTACCATAGTGAGTACCTCCATACCTCCAATCTTCATCCGAACATACTCCAAGCTGTTCCTTTCAGGATCTCTCTGAGATACCACTTCTGTAGCAACAGTAGCACCAAGAATCTGCATCATCCCCATAGAAGGTTCTTCTTTCTTTGCATTAGATTGTGAAATAGCAGCCACTTTCGGTCTAGAAGGGAAATTCTTCACCGTATGTGGTTCAGCACATATCCAACACTTCAATGCTTTCTTCATATTCTCATCCGTCTTCGAAGCTTCATCTTTCTTCTTCTCTTTCGGCTTATCGGACTTCTCCTTCCTCTCATCAGAAGTCTCATCATAATGCTCCACCAACCTGTCCACAACAGCAAAAGCTTCTTCAAGTGTTTTAATCTTCTGCCTCTTCACTTCATTGCGTGCCCAAGGTTTCAATCCAATAATGAAGTTGAACACCTTATCCCTCTCCGCAATGTCAGGAAGTTCTAGAACCGCACTTGCAAACTCCCACTGATATGTCTGTAGGTTCCCTGTCTGCTTTATGAACTTAATCTTCATCCTTGCTTCCCACGTTTCATCCTGAGGACTGAAATGAGCCTGCAAAGCTTTCTTCATATCATCCCAAGAAGTAATGTCATCATCAATGCCATTGGCAATTTGATCCATCCGTCTTCTCCACCACATCTTAGCATCTTTTGTCAGGAATTGAGCAGCCACTTTCACCTTTGTCTCCTCATCAGATAGACCTAAGCATTCGAAATATTGCTCCATATCCCATAAAAAGTTACCAAGAGTCTTCGCGCTTCTTGTACCATCATAAGATTATGGTTCTTTGACTTTCACATGAGACACTCCTCCACCTGAGTTATGTCTCACGACCTTCTTCAACACCGTGATCTCATCGTTTGCACCATCAAGAGATTTCTGCAAGTTCACAATCTCTGCCAGACCCTTGTCCCTTGCTTCTCCAATCTCCTTGAATTCATTCTCAAGTTGTGTACACTTAAGCTCAGTGTACTCATGCCGAGCCTGGAGTTCATCAAACTCTTCCCTCAACTAAACATGATCCTCTAGTTCCTTCATGACTAGATCCATCTTTGTAGTCTGGTAAGATTCCAATGCCTCCACTCTCTCTAGTAGTTTTTCAATCAAGGCCTCGGTCGCATTGTGGCTAGAGTCACTCGATCGAACACGAGATTCACCTACCATTTCTGCTTCCTTTTCTTGTTCCACGTACATAACTGTATCAGACCATTTTGCATGTACCTTCGTGTATATTGGATGGCGCTCCATGCATGAAAAGTATATGGGAACTCTCTCATAATAGGTGTTAGACAATAGTAACACAAACTACACTTACATGTACCATCGAGTATATTTTGGAAGTCCACAATAGGCTCCTATCCTCACTTCAGGTATCTGAGTCAGAATCCTTATATATTGTTATACACTAAAAAAACATTCAGGGATATTTCCTACCCGTATGTAAATCCTTGGTTCTAGAAGGTGGTATATCGTAGTTCAGAGTTGCTTGGTAATCCTTTATTCCTATATTAACCTGTTTGATTTGTTTTTGTTTTTAAATTTTAAAAATTTACTAGACCAATGTGAAATAATAACACCCTACACTCCATCGTTTTCATAGAATGGAAAATAAGCCTCCTCTTCCAACTAAGGCAACTCCTGTCGGTCGTCAGAGGAAGAAAAGGGCATAGACTACTAAATATAGTACTTCAGGAGCTACTACTTCTAGTCCTTTACCTAAAATAAATCCACCAGAATCATCCTTTCCTATGAGTACTAAACCCGAGGTTACTTCTTCATTGGTTGGTGAGTCTGACACGGTCGAAACAAAATCACCTAAAATCTCATTACCTGAGGTTATTGAACCTAACTATATTGAATCAAACATAACACAAACAGTGGTTATATAACCTAACACACCTTAGTTATCTACACCTATTACTTTAGAACCTTCGTCCTCTCTTCCTCTGTGTTAGAGCCAACCACGACCTATATATCTTCGACCCGATGGTGAACCGCTTCCACCTAGTCTTATGAGTATCGAAGAGATTCCTTAGGAAGATCCTTGACCCTCCTCTCCTATCTGAGTAGGGACACATTTTTATTAGTCCCATCATTTTCCTTCTCCTCATACTCCATCACACGATCCTTTGTCTTGTTCATTTCCTTTCAACAGACCCTTTATTTTCCCTTAGTAACCCCCTTTGGGATAGTTAACCATGACTGAATCTGCTATGGCTTCTCATCATGTATCTACTACTATGACTGAGACAACTCATGTTGCAACTTCATCCATGTTTGTAACATCGCTAGTGACACATTTGTATCATGGCCCATAAATCCCACTTGGTTACCAATCATGGTATGGTATCTTTTTGGGTGCAGCATCCACTCCATGGACCTCCCCCATGTCATCCTCTTTTGGAATCATATATGTAACTTCTTTGATGAGAGCCACATAGTCTACTCTTCCTCCTCTATCTACAACTACAGCTTGATAGCAGGTTGTTCCTTATGTCAGTGGGTATGGAGACATACAACAGTTGAATCCACCTCTTATTGGGAACCATCCTCTTTGGGGTAAGTTGCCTCTATATTCACCTCCTCTTTCGACAGGTTTTCAACCTATTTCTGGAATATTTCCATCTCCTCAAGTTAGTGCTCAGCTGCATTTGAGTCCTCTACATTCAAGAATGGCTGCTAATGTTTGGCAACCTACCTTGCCTGTACAACCTAGTACAATTGTGGCTTCAACTTTAATCTCTCAACCTGTTCCACCGACATCTCAAATTCTTGTTCATCAACCTATATCTCAACCTATTCAAGCTCAAGTTATTGTAAGCCAACATTTGCAATATTCAACTTTAATTCCACCTATTCCATTGGTATTTGGCACCTCTCAAGCCATGTATACCCAACTTGCTCAAGGTAACTTACAATCACAACTACTTGGTCAAGCCATTCCTCAAATTCAAGTGGCTCAGAATGTCTATGGTATGTTGCAGATACAACCTAACCAACTTTATCTTGGGATGATGCAAAATCTCATAGGGAAATTGTATCAAGCATATCAACTTATACCTCAAATACCTTAAGGTAAGAAAATCCAAACCTAGTCGTTTCAACCTTTACAAGGTTATCCTGGAGCTTGGAAATTAGGTTATGTGTATCCTAGTTACTAAAACCCTCCCTATCTAGGAACAAAGATACATGTTTCTCAAGCCATCCCATCTTACCCAGGGTATCCTCCACTGGACCTCAACAAGAAGTTGCCATTCGTAGCAACTCTTGAATTGTTGGATCTGACTAGGTTCACCAATGATCTCATTGCTCATTCTCCTTGGTGGCATGTTATTCCCACGAAATTTCCTAGTGATATCCCTAAATTCAATGGAAATCTTGTAGAAGACTCATCTACACACATTATGACTTATCATTTGTGGTATTCTTCGAACTCTCCTAATGATGCCTCAGTACGTTTGCATATTTTTCCATTCACACTCATTGATACGATAATAAAATGGTATATTGAACTACCATGAGCTTCATTTGATAATTTTAGCGCCTTGGCTACCACATTCCTAAACATTTCCAGTTGCCCATTTGTTATGAGACTGGAACCAAAATTTTAACCAATTTCAACCAAACTGATTCCACTGACATTTTTTATCACATTCATGAGTGGTGACGTCATTGTTGTTTGGTTAAAACTTTTTTTCTTGATTGGTTGTTAGTTGAATGGTTCATGAAGTCTTTGTTACAATCCATCATAGAATATGTTGCTAAGCACGAAGTGGTGACCGAAGAGCAGGTAATTTCTCGGGCCGAGTATTTGGATCTTTTTTATACCCAATCTGGCATATTCTATGATAAAATACCAAATGCTTAACGACCTTCCAATATTGTTCCTCAACCTCCCAGTAAATAATCACATGCCATTGATGGCATGATTGGTTCTACCAACCAGTAGTCGATGAGTAAACCACTTGGTTTGAATCTTTTTGTGGTTGCCAAAAGCCCTCCTTCCACTACTCGTGTGACTTCTACTTCCGATATCAATGTTGTTCAATCTTCCAAAGTCAAATATCAACAACCATGAAGTAAGAAGAATGGAAAAGGTAAAAAGAAGAAAGATAGTCCTTTGTAGGATAAACAAAACAATCAGTCTTTTGGAGAAAAGTAGAAACCTTATTATCCATTTTTTATTTGTAATGAGGAGAATTTCACGTTCGATTGTCAACATTAGATGGGACTGAATCAATTCCTTAAACAATCCATTTCACCTGCTATGTTGACAGATCCATTTCCAAATCAAGAGACCAATATGGCTTCCCAGGATCCTTCTTCCTCAAACTCGGTTTTGATTCTTTCCTATGCTATGCCTAAAAGTGACGTTATGGTGGCCACATGAAATAAATACTATGGTAATTTGAATCCCTCAAATGGTTATTCTATTGATCAACCTACTAGTTCGATTGCATCTGCATCAGATCCTGCTCCAAATGTGTTTCCTACCGAATTGACAGTTAAGCCTCCCAAATGCGTTATCCATAAATATAAATTCAACCCTCATAAAATAGCTACTCAAAATTATAACGTAGTTGAGGATCTAGCTCAGGCTCCTTCAGTTATTTCAACTCTTGAGGTGTTGTAAAATTGTTCTGCCCAGAAGAAGGATTTTCTTTCTGCAATTGGATGTATTGATCCTTCAGATTCCAACCTTCTAGTTTTTAACGATGAGAATCATACTCCTTGATTTCCAAACTAATTAGACTTCATGATTCAAGTTGTTATTCACGGTAATAATATACATCGTTTTATTATGGATGAAGGCGCCTCAACCTGTATCATGTCC
This sequence comes from Pinus tabuliformis, assembly GCA_031772625.1. NCBI lineage: Eukaryota > Viridiplantae > Streptophyta > Pinopsida > Pinales > Pinaceae > Pinus > Pinus tabuliformis. Next base: position 408,286,710 of record CM062809.1, on the reverse strand, counting down.
CTTTCTTGCTAGAAGGCCATTGATTCTCCCCAATTAAATCAGTCACCAGCTACTCTTAAGGCTTTTTACAGAAGATGCTTCAAGCCTTGTGGAATTCTGAATTCATTTCAAGTAGAATTAGGTAGCAAGACAGTGTCATTAGAAGTCAAATTTATCGACGGAACATTGATTATAACATTCTACTGGGTTGTACGTGGATTTATGCTATGGCTGCTATTGCTTCAACATATTTCAGAATGATTTCTTTCCCTCATAAGGGAGGTATAGTAGACATTAATCAGATCACTTTCTTTGCCACTAATTCTTAAGTTACTAGAAGTGTCCCTCTCGTGGGAGAAACCCCACATCCATATCATCATGTCAGGGTAAGATTTCTTAAGGATTCTTCCCTCATGGGAGCCTCTTATTTTCCTCCTCCTTCTCTCGAAAAATCTAATCTGGTTGCCCAACCAAACATGATATATTCTTGTACTACTCCATATGATCCTTGGCTAGTGCCAGATGCTTCCAATATTAACACTTTTGGCGACCGCACATTGCTCAGTCAAATTGAGCTCATCTATGAAGAAATTTATTTTGCCTCTACGACGCATTCTACTATCTCCTCTTCGATCAATTCGGTTGACCAATCCTTATATTATGGCATGTCCTCTGATTCCTTCTCTCATACATTTTCTACTGATGAGAGCATCATGGAAATCATGATTTGAGATGATGCATCATGGGATTATCATCATCATTGTTCCTCCTTACCAGATTCCTTCGAGGATAATCTTAATGAACTATATCAGCCCAATTTCATTGAGATGTCTATGAATTTTGCATCCATCCATGATATTGATTCTGAGAATAATTTTTCTAATATTGAAGAGGTTATCCCTCTTGACATTACGATCAAATATGGCATTGTTGAGAATGTACATATCGGTACGTCTTTCTCTCTCAATGAGTTCAAGACCTATAAAGCTCTTTTCCAAGAGTTTTGAGATATTTTTGCTCGGTCTTATGAAGAGATGTCAAGTATCGATCCATCCCACTTGGTTACCAATCATTATCTGGTACCTTTTCTAGCACAACATCCACTCCATGGACCTCTCCCATGTTATCCTCTTTTGGAATCCTATCTAAAACTTCTTTGATGAGCGCCACATAGTCGACTCTTCCTCCTTGGTCTACACCTGCGGTTTAATAATAGGTTGGTCCTTATGTGAGTGGGTATTGACACATAAAAGAACCAAATCCACCTCTTATTGGGAACCATCCTCATTGGGTAAATTTTCCTCTGTATTCCCCTCCTCTTTCGATAGGGGTGCAACCTATTGCTGGAATGTTTTCATTTCCTCAAGTTAGTGCTATGTCGCATTTGATTCCTCCACATTCGAGAATGGCTGCTAATGTTTGGAAACCTACCTTGCCTGTACAACCTGGTACGATTGTGGCTTCAAATTTAATCTCACAACTTGTTTCGCCGACATCTCATATTCCTATTCATCAACCTATATCTCAACCTGTTGAAGCTCAAGTTATTCTAAGCAAACCTTTCCAATATTCCTCTTTAACTCCACCTATTCCACTGGTATCTGGCACCTCTCAGGCCACATATACCCAGCCTTTTCAAGGTAACTTACAATCACAACTACTTTTTCAGGCCATTCCTCAAATTCAAGTGGCTTGGAATCTCTATGGTATGTCGCAGTTACAACCTAACCAACTTTATGTTGGGATGATGAAAAATCCCACAAGGAAATTGTATCAACCATATCAAGTTATACCTCCAATACCTTAAGGTAAGAAAATCCAAACCTAGTCGTTTCAACCTTTACAAGGTTATCCTAGAGCTGGGAAACTAGGTCACGTGTATCCTAGTTACTAAAATCCTCCCTATCCTAGAACAAAAATACATTTTGCTTAGGCCATCCCATCTTACCCATTGTATCCTCCACCGGACCTCAACAGGAAGTTGCCATTCGAAGCAACTCTTGAGTTGTTGGATCTGACTAGGCTCACCAATGATCTCATTGCTCATTCTCCTTGGTGGCATGTTATTCCCATGAAATTTCCTACTGATATCCCTAAATTCAATGGAAATCTTATAGAAGACCCATCTACCCACATTATGACTTATCATTTGTGGTGTTCTTCGAACTCTCTTAATGATGCCTTAGTATGTTTGCATCTTTTCCAGTGCAAACTCATAGGTACAACAAAAAATTGGTATACTGAACTACCATGAGCTTCGTTTCATAATTTTAGCACCTTGGCTACCACATTCCTAATACATTTCCAATTTCGCATTTGTTATGAAACTGGAATTGAACTTTTAACCAATTTCAAACAAACTAATTTCACTCACATTTCTGATCACATTCATGAGTAGCGACATCATCATTGTTTCGTTAAAACTTTTGTTCCTGATCAGTTGTTAGTTGAATGATTCATTAAGTCTCTATTACCATCCATCATAGAATACATTGCTAAGGTCAGATTTGTGACCGAAGAGCAGGAAATTGCTTGTGACCGATACTAGGATATTATTTATACCCAATCTGGCACGCTCTATGATAAAATACGAAATTCTCCACTAACTTCCAATAGTGTTCCTCAACCTCCCAATAAATAATCACATGCCATTGATGGCATGATTGGTTCTCCCAACCAGCAGTCGATGGGTAAACTATTTGGTTCAGCTCTTATTGTGGTTGCCCAAAGCCATCCTTCTACTACTCCTGTGACTTTTTCTTATGAGATCAATGTTGTTCAATCTTCCAAAGTCAAATCTCAACAACCATGAAGTAAGAAGAAAGGAAAAGGTAAAAAGAAGAAAGATAATCCTTTGTAGGATAAACAAAACAATCAGTCTTTTGGAGAAAAGAATAAACCTTGTTATCCATGTTTGATTTGTAATGAGGATAATTTCACATGTGATTTTCCACATTAGGTGGAAGTGAATCAATTCCTTAAATCATCCGTAGCACCCATTAGGTTGACAGATCTGTTTCCGAATGAAGAGACCAATATGGTTTCCCGAGATCCCGCTTCCTCTAACTCGTTTTTGATGCTTTCCTATGTTAGACCGAAAAGTTACATTATGGTGGCCACATGAAATAAACACTATGGTAATGTGAATCCCTCGAATGGTTAGTCTATTGATCAACCTACTAATTCGATTGCATCTCCAGCAGATCCTTCTCCAAATGTGTTTCCTACCAAATTGACAATTAAGCCTCCCAAACGTGTTATCCATAAATCTAAATTCAACCCTCGTACAAGAGCTACTCATAATTATAACATAGTTGAGGATCTCGATTAGGCTCCTTGAGCTATGTCAACTCTTGAGGTGTTACAAAATTGTCCCACCAAGAAGAAGGATTTTCTTTCTGCAGTTGGATGCATTGGTCCTTCCGATTCCAACCTTGTAGTTTTTAACCATGAGAATCATACACCTTGACTTCCAAACCAACTAGCCTTCATGATTCCAGTTGTTATTCGCAGTAATAATATCCATCATCATATTATGGAAGAAGGCGCCTCAACCTATATCATGTCCTTTTCTTGCTGGAAGGCCATTGATTCTCCCCAATTGAATCAGTCACCAACTATTTTGAAGGCTTTTGACGGAAGATTCTTCAAGCCTTGTGGAATTCTAAATTCTTTTCAAGTAACATTATGTAGCAAGACGATGTTACTAGAAGTCAAAGTTATCGACTGACCCTTGGTTATAACCTTCTACTGGGTCATATGTGGGTTTATGTCATGGCTTCTTTTGTTTCAACATATTTCAAAATGATTGGTTTCCCTCATAAGGGAGGTATAGTAGAAATTAATCAGATCACTTTCTTTGCCACTAATTCTTAATTTACTGGAAGTGCCCCTCTAGTGGGAGAAACCCCACATCCATATCATCATGTTAGGGTAGGATTTCTTAAGGATTCTTCCCTCATGGGAACCTCTTATTTTCCTCCTCCTTCTCTCGAAAACTCTAATCTGGTTGCCCATGCTAACATGATATATTATTTTACTACTCCATCTGATCCTTGGCTAGTGCTAGATGAATCAAATATTAACACTTTTGGTGACCGCATGTTGCTTAGTCAAATTGAACTCATCTATGAAGAAATTTATTCGGCCTCTGTGGCGCATTCTACTCTCTCCTCTTTGATCAATTGGGTTGACTATTCCTTAGATTATGTCATGTCCTCTGATTCCTTATCTCAAACATTTTCTATTGATGAGAGCATCATGGAGATAAAGATTCTAGATGATGTTTCATGGGATCATCATCATCATTATTCCTCCTTGTCAGATTCCTTTGAGGATAATATTAATGAACTATATCGGCCCAATTTCATTGAGATGTCTATGAATTTTATATCCATACATGGTATCGATTCTGAGAAGAATTTATCTAATATTGAAGAGGCTATCCCTCTTGGCATTACAATCAAATATGGAATTTTTTAGAATGTACATATCGGTGCATCTTGCTCTCCCGATGAGATCAAGACCTATAAAGATCTTTTCCAGGAGTTTCGAGACATTTTCGCCTGCTCTTACGAAGAGATGTCAGGTATTGATCCAAAAATTATTGTAAATGAAATTAAGACGTATCCTTATGCTAAGCCAATTGAGTAGTGCCTACTTCTAGTTCATCCCAAGAAGTTTTCCACTATTAAAGGTGAATTTGAAAAACCTCCATGTGCTGGTTTCATTTACCTAGTACCTCTAACTAATTGGGTGTCAAACATTATTCCTGTCATGAAGAAACAGGGAACAATTCATGTGTGTGTCAATTATCAGGACATCAATCATGCTCATCGTAAGGACAATTATCCATTCCGTTCATTGACCAGATTGTTGATGATTGTGTTAGTTGTGAAATATTTTCATTTATGGATGGTTTTATCGGCTACAATCAGATCAACATTCTTCCGGTGGACCAACATAAAACTGCATTTATTTGTCCTTCGGCCAATTTTCATACCGAAACTCCCTTTCAGTTTGAATAATGTTGGGGTTGCATTTTAGAGGCCAATTTAGACGACCTATTTGTTCAATCGAAACTTCGTGTTGATCATTCGATGCACCTTAGGGATATCTTTATACGTTGTCGACATTATAAAATTAGGATTAATCTGCACAAGTGTGTGTTTTGTGTTAGCTCTGGTAGACTCCTTCGTTTTGTTGTATTGAAACATGGAATTCACATTTACCCATTAAAAGTCCAGGCGATCATAGATCTACCTGCTCATTCCTCCCTTCTTTAGCTTCAATGACTCCAAGGGAAGGCTAACATTATATGAAGATTCATTCCCAACTATGTCAAATTAACCAAAGGATTTCATTCCCAGCTATGTCAAATTGACCAAAGGATTTACTCACTTGTTAAATAAAGGGGTTCCCTTCCATTGGGATGACACTGCTAAAAGGGCATTTGACACCTTGAAAGATGTTCCGGTTTGGGCATTCTTTTTGTATCCCCCAGATTACCAATGCAATTACTTCTTGTATCTCATTGCTGCAGTTACAACCATCACTATGGTATCGGTCCAAGAGAATGATGTAGGTACCAAACATCTTATTTACTATTTGAGTCAGAACTTGAATGATACAAAGATCAAATATACTCATGTCAAAAAGTTAGCTTTGTCGGTTGCCCAGGTGGTGCAAAGCTTTCTCCACTATATTATGCTCCGCAAAACTATGGTTGTTTCTAATTGCAACCCCATGACATACATCTTGTCACAATAATCACTGGGGGGAAGTACTCCAAATGGATTGTCATCCTTCAGGATTTTGATTTAGAGTTCATCAAATTTACATCGAATAAATTCTTAGTTTTTTGTGAGTTGATTTGTGACCTTGCCACCACTAAAACTAAAACAACGTCTGGTGATTCTATTCTACATGAATCATTGTACCTGATCATGTCATATGACCTATGGTATGGAGACATTATCATATATCTCCAAACCCATAATTGTTGATCCGATACCTCTCACTCTGACCAACGACGTATCCGATATCAAGCTAGAAACTATATTATAATTGGCAACACCCTCTATCATCGTGGTATCAATATGATTTTCCAAAGGTGCATCACCCATGAGGAGGCTGAGAAATTCTTGAATGAATTCCATTATGGGGCATGTGGTGGTCATATTTCTGGTTATGCCACTGGATAGAAGATTTTGCGTGCTAGATACTTTTGTCCTCCTATGTTTAGTGACTGCATCCTCGGAGTTCAAAAGGGTCATGCCTACCATATATACAATTATAAAACCGATGATCCACCTACTCCTTTACACCCCGTTATAGCCTTTGGACCATTTTCAAAATGGGGCATTGATTTCATGAAATGTAACCCGCTCGGTGAGGGGGCATGGTTATATCAATGTAGCGGTAGACTATTTTACCAAGTGGGTTGAGGCAATGCCTACATACAATAAAATTGGCGAAACAACTACTCTTTTCTTTTTCAATGATGTTATTGCGAGGTTTGGTGTACCATAGGCTATAGTTACCGACCATGGGAAAAATTTCTATAACCACATGATGTTTGAATTGATTTCTAAGATAGGTCTCTCCCATGAGAGTTCAACTCCCTACTACCCTCAGGTGAATGGGAAATTTGAGGCCATCAATAAAGTTTTGAAAACAATGATTCAACGCATGATAGGGGCGCACAATTAATACTAGCATCTTATCCTTTAGGAAACGTTGTGGGCATATCAAAATTTTGTTCAGACTTCTACCATCTTTACGCCATTTTAATTGGTATACGGTCTAGAAGCAATCTGTTATACAACAAATTGACCCCCACATCAGCTCAGAGGGGAAAGACATGATCGCTGAAGCAAAGATGAAGATCACATGCCTTGTTTCCACACTAACACTGGCTATGCATTGACAACCTTCTTTATAAAGCTTCTCTGCAAGCCTAAGGGTGCGTTAGTGTTATAGACATATTTGGGCACTTCAACCCAAATCTTATATGTCGATAAACTAGGGCTCTTTAACCCCTAAAAGTGTTGTTTCATACCCTAAAGGATCATGGTCAACTGAATACATCATTCCCCAAAAGTTCCACCTGAAAAACCATCCAGAACTGGCCAAAACTAGACCATACTAACTGCTCCACTACCAGGGTGCGATGCATACTGACTTCTACACTAGCCAGGTGTGATGCATACTGAAGAGGCCTTTTGTGGGGTGTGATGAGCGAGAATGAACAAATGTACGAGACAATTTTCTAAGTGGATGCTCATGGAATCTTCTAGAAACTTCTCCTATGACATTTGCCTCTCTCAATTCGCCCAGGCATGAGTAAGAGATCCAAGAAATCTCCAAGTGGAACCAAGAACAACAAGTGGAATGAAACTAATCAAAAACCTAGAGATGACTCACACCCTTGCACACATCTATAAATGGATCCCTCATCTGAGAGATCTGGAGGCTGGAATTTTGTAATTTGCAAGGAAGTGCTGATAGTTTGTATCTGAGAAAGAGCATTGTATTGTTGGTGTGATCTTGCTTTTCATGAGGTGAAGAGGACTTTGATGCTGGGAGGATGATGCTGGATCAGACAGTTGGGTTGTAATTCTCCCTTTTATTTAATAAAGTTCTTTGAGTTTTCCTCCATACAATTGTGTATTTGTGAATGTTGTTATTTGTGAATGCCATTGTATGTTCATCGTACTTCTGATTCTGCAATGCTTATGATATAATAGATCAAGATGCTTTGACGGTGTTTTGTTACTGTTTCTATAGGTATTCTCTAAGCGGGATAAGTAGGAGAGGAGTTGCAAGCTCTGTCAAGGGGGAGAGAGATCAAGCAAGGAGTTAAGCAGAAGATCCAGGTTGGTTCCTTTGCCTCTCTCTTATCTATCATACATAGAGGAAATCACAAATTGCTTTGAATTGTTTGTTTTTAGGATAGCTACCAATCCTAGAGGGCTAGTCGATTGAAAAGACACTAATTTTCCCAGAAACGAAATGGCGACTCCACTAGGGATCGAATAGATGTTTGTTTGTTGTTGTTGTTTGTTTTATAAACTATAGATGGAGCCTGAAGTTAGCCAGATAGCCTTCGAACTACTCTTGCTCTGCAATTGCATAGTAGATGAATGCTGCTTCAGTCAATCTTCGGTTTAGTTTATGAATTGAAAATTTGACTTACAAGCATTCCAGATGCCCTTTCGGTAGCTCAGTAACCTCTCAAGATCATACTTCCCGAGTGTAGTAGGTGTGATTCACCCCTGTTTCTGTGAAGCCCAGGTACGATGACTGACTGAACCTATTTCCATTCTTGAAATTTGGGGGTTTTGTCCTTGTTTTCAGTTCTATTTAGTTGTTTTTGCTGCTTATGAACAATACCTCATTACTGAAGCCTCCTGGCATCACATAGATCAACCTTCGTTGATTAGAATTAGTAAATGTTTTTATATATTTGTCCATCATTTACAATCCTTTGTCAAAAAGTTGCTTAAATCGATCTGTCGTTTTGGTACAAAAAGTGTCGTAACTGTCGTTTTGTGTCAAAAAGAGAAGTGTCGTTGAGTCTTCCTTCCTTGAATAGTCGATTGAAGTTTTCTTCAAGTATTTGATTTGATTTAAAGCATTTTCTATTTGAAATTGAAAAGTTTCATTTAGTCTTCCTTTTGATTTTGAAAAAGAAATTGTCGAAATGACACTTTGAGTAAAATATTTCAAATCTTTGCTATACTTAGTTTTCCTTTTTGGAATTTTTCACATTAAGGGGAACGAAAAACAAATACATGCATTTGCATTTGCATTTAGACTGTGTGCAAAAAATGATTTAGGAAAAGTGCATTTAGTGTGTGCTCTTTTCTCTTTGTTTGAAAGAATCGTAATCTTCTTTCCTTAGTAGCTAAGATTTTCATTGCTCAAAATAAACAATGATTGTTTATCATTGTAGACTCCATATTTAGGAATTTTAAATCTACATCACGCAGTGAACCATTGAAAGGAAAACTTCTAAACAAGATCAAATCTAAAATAAATTTCAATGAACTTAACAACGCTTTGGAACCTAACGCAACACATCTAGAGGTCTAGGCTAAAGACGTGTTCCGGAGTCGTAAAAACTAGTAACTATCGTTTTCATCGAAGGTTGGGTGATTCCTCCTCTTTGATAAAACAAGTGCTAGCATGGACTTGTGCTCCACATACCGTCGCGTATATATTGGGAGACCACAATAGGCTTATATCCTTTATCCATAGGAAGCCATGTCTACCACCCTATCAATCGCAATGCACTGAACACAACATTCGGGAAGATTCACTGCTGTACATAAGTCCTTGGTAATTTCTCTTTAATTTATCACCAAGGTGTATATTGCAGTTTTTCGATTGGTTTGGTAATCCCTTTGTCTAGATTTTCCAGAGTAGTCACTTTCATTCCTTTTCGACTCTTTAAAAGAAAAGGTCCATCTGAGCACTTGTCACTTTAGGCTCATTAAAAATTGAAGGGGACTAGAGTCATCTTTAGCTTTTTCTCGACTCTTAAAAATTGAAAAAGCAAGGTTGTGTCAAAGCATCATTAAAATTTATTAATTCAGATTAACATCCCTGTTCCTTCATTGATCTTAGGTTGAGATAATGGAGTCCACCAATCAAGGAATCCCTTTTGAATGGAATCCTAGTCCTTTTTCTTCTTAGGGAAATATTGGAGCTCCGTATATGGCCACATTGTCCCTTCCGGGAATTACAATTGGCCTGCCAGTATGGCTATTCTCAACCTCTGTTGTTCAAAATACCATAATTCCTCAGCAATCGAATCAGCAACCAGTTGATACTGAAGTTGACCCTTCACCTTCTTCTTCGTTTGTTTCTCCCTCCCCTTCTTCCTCTTCGCTTGGTGAAAATAGCGATGCTAGTAACCAAGTGGCTGAGAAGAAGAAGAAAGGGAAGGAAAAGAAGAAGAAGAAGCCATTTTAGCAAGGGGGCAACCATGCAGCATCTGGTGAAAAGCCGTACACTAAGCTTTCCAAACCCAGATCTCCATGCATAATTTGTAAAGGAGACCATTTTCATCGAGAATGTCCATGCATTCCTCAGATCTTGAGAGAATGGTCCCCCCATTCGCACCAACCAGTGTCATCAACCTCCAGTGATCATGTTGACAGTACACCATCAACTAGTAATAGTGGACAAAAAAGAAAGGTCCAAATTCCATGTAAGTTATGTGAAGGGGACCATACCCTTCCCCGTTGTCCTTTTTTGGATGAAGCCAAAGGAGTCTTGCATAACCGTCCTGCTTCACCACAGCAACTTCCATCTGGATATAGGAAGCTCTCCCCAAGTCCTTTACTAGTTGAAAATCCGACTAACAAAACTAAACCATTGGTTGAAGCACCTATCACTGAAAGTGAATCTTCTGAGTCCATACCGGACCAAAGTCAACAGGTCGAGATGGCAGTCAACCCAGTTTTTCCATCAGAAGATCATATCCAACCTCAAGAGAGTGAGAACGATACCGTTCAAATTCTCTTTGTTACTTCAGAGTCCGATGAATTTGGGGGCAATCCACCCATTCCTTCACAATAGGAAGGGAATCCCCCAGTTCCCGCTACTCAAGGGGTTATTTCTCCCATTTATTCGGTACCCCCTCCAAGTAGTCTAGTCACTTCCTTTGATTGGAATCGACTAGCAAGATCTCGCCTTCCTTCTTATGTACCTTTCGGGATCATAGTACAAGTTTACAAAATGATCGTGTCAGGCACAATAATAGATGAGGGTGCGTCAGTGAGTATCCTTTCCTCAACTACTTGGAAAGTGCTTGGTTCGCCATCGCTTATGCCTGTTACTCAAAATTTATCAAGCTTTAACAAAGGAACTAGTACACCATTAGGGATCCTTCCTAAGTTACCGATAACTTTGGGAAGGAAAACCATTCACTTGAACGTGATGGTGGTCCAAGGGCCATTAGATTACAATCTACTCCTTGGACGTGACTATGTTTATAACATGGAGGCTATTTTTTCAACACTCTTTCGAGTGATGTGTTTCCCACATGAAGGCAAAATTGTCACTATTGACCAGCTTTCATTTCTCGGTTCAAGCATAGCTCCAAGTTGATCATCATCCCTAAATGGTCCTTGTACTTTAGCAGTGTCACTCAAACCTTCATTCCATCCACCTAATTACTGTGAGTAGTCTGGTGAATGTAACGAAGCTTAGGGGGCATGCACCCTTGTCTGCTTTGGTGGTCAAACCCAGCTGAAAAGATAGGTTTCACTGTAGGTTATGTGATTGGAAGTGCCATCCCACACCATTCACCTTTGTCCACTCTGTGGATGAAGCCCAGGAAGTGTTTTTTCTAACCGCTAATGAAACCGTCCTACCATATGAATTTCCCTGTAAGTTAAGTGATTGGTCTGACACACCATTCACCTTTGTCTATTTGGCAGACAAAGCCAAGGAAGTGTTTTTGTCTAACTGCTGACAAAAACCATCCTGCTTAACCACAGTGATTTCCATATGGTTACTAGAGACTCTCCTTTTCATCATGCTGGGGGCATGCAACCCTTTTTTCAATTTCATTTTCTAGCTTTTAAGCTTTTTAGCTTTTTAGTTTTTTAGCCTTTTAACTTCTTAAGTTAGGTGATTGGTCCAACACACCATTCACCTTTGCCTGTGCTATGGACGAAGCAAAGGAAGTGTTTTATCTAACCACTGATGAAACCATCCTACCTAACCTCAGTAGTTCCTTAGCTTTTTAGTTTTCTAGCTTTTTAGTTTTGTCTTTTCTAGTTTTTTAGTTTTGTCATTTCTAGTTCGCATAAAAAGAAAAACTAAAAACTGAGCATATGTTATCGCATGGTTCAAGCTTGTTAAAAAATAAACCTACCACTAAGCATGGTTCCCCATGATTCAATCTCGTTAAAAAATGAACCCACCTTCGGTAAATAACCTTTGTGATTGCCATACTATCAGCCTTTTGAGCCTTGGTTGTGTTCCTACCATCACCTCCATTCTTTTGGCCAATCATACGCTTCCACTTGATTGTTTACCTTTTTTGAGGAACAGTTGTGATTAGTGGTTTTATTAGCCACCCTCTTCACATCACCATGTTTTGAGAAGTTCCAAGCTTACCCAGAACCAGTTGCTACCCTAGACACCACTCGTTCCTCAAAAACGAGTCTCCTTTAAATTCTTTTCAGACTCATTAAATATGAAAAGATTGTCGAGCTATTGGCCTTTCCAGCTCATTAAAGTAATTGAAAGTGCCATCCCTCCTGTATATTTTAATCTTTTTCAGACCTGAGGGATTATCTCACGAAAAAGGTCGAGCGCTTGTCTTTTTCGGCTCGCTAAAGTGATTGAAAAGTCATCCCTTTTGTATTATTTTATGCTTTTTCGGACATAAGGGATTATGCTACGAAAAAGAACTGCTGGAGTTTCCTTTTAGTTCCTTTTCAAACTCTTTAAACATGAAAAGGACCGAGTTGTCTTTGTCGTTAAACTTGTTAAAACAATAGCGACAAACTTGTCCACCTAGACAAGAATGAGCTTCACTGTCACTAGACTCGCTAAAACATAGCGACAGGTTTGCCCGAAGGGAAAATTATAGAACAAGCATATGTTATCCTCCTCAAGCTTGACAAAAATAAAGAGGTACTGGTCAGTAATGACTGGGGAAAAAGGGAAGAAAACTTGAAGAATTTTATGGTAGCAGGTCGCTCTTGAACATGACACTTTCACTCCATCACCATGATTGAGTTGGGTTGGGTTATTCCATTCACCCGTCATTTCACCATTGGTCTTCCACACCATCCATATTTTGGGGTTAACACTACCAATCCATCTCAGTGTCGCTGATATGTTCAAGAGAAGTCATTCAGTTGAGAATTCACAATCTAGTTAATGCCTCATCCACTGCAATATCTTCACCCTCCATTTTTCATGACTGCCATTCCTGAACCTTGTGTCGTCAGATCTTTTTCACCTCCAGAAAATCATTTGCTTCGTTTCGTGTTGTAGATGTGGGATACATTAAGGCCCTCCTACGACGGGTCACTTCTTGTCAACATCTGCTCATTATCCAAGAAGTTGACTTAGAAACACCCCTTTCAATACTTTGAAGCTTGCATGCCTCAATGCCAAGTTTCTCACTTCCAGCGACAAGTTGACATCAATGGCCTTCGATCGAAATATTTTGCGTGGTGTTCTACATCGAATCATATATTCACACCACGTGAATTGTACTGTAGTACCTTGAGGGTCATTATCATTATCGGTGACTCTTCTCATATTTGTTAACAGCCCACATTATTGGTTGGTAATCAGGCAATGTCTTTCCATGTTCGACTTCAGAACATCCCTTCACATGGATCAACTTGTACATCGGGTGAATATTGAACGAGTTTTGGAGACCCTGGATCTAGTTTCATCCATCCAGGCTGCGATACATTTAGGGACATAAAGACATAAAATGTACACAGAAGCTACACAAATGGTCATCCAAGCCAGGGATGATGACTCTACATATGAAGAATCACCAGTCTGCAACTGCAGATGATTATCTATTCTATTTACATGAAAATGAATTTATAAAGCTGAGCATGGGAATGCCCACCTCAGCTAGATCATGAAAATTATATGATGATGATGTATTGTATTGTATCTTATACAAGTCACCTTCCAGTTTCGAAAACCTTGGATCCTCATGATAAAGAATTTCACCCGACATCAAATATTTACGACTTCATGCTTTAGGGGGAAACTGTTATAGACATATTTGGGCACTTCAACCCCAATCTTATATGTCAATAAACTAGGGCTCTTTAACCCCTAAAAGTGTTGTTTCATACCCTAAAGGATCATGGCCAACTGATTACATCATTCCCCAAAAGTTCCACCTGAAAAACCATCCAGAACTGGCCAAAACTAGACCATACTGACTGCTCCACTGTCAGGGTGTGATGCATACTGACTTCTACACTAGCGAGGTGTGATGCATACTAAAGAGGCCTTCTGTGGGGTGCGATGAGAGAGAATGGACAAATGTCTGAGACAATTTGCTAAGTGGATGCTCACGGAATCTTCTAGAAACTTCTCCTATGACACTTGCCTCTCTGAATTCGCCCAGGGATGAGTAAGAGATCCAAGAAATCTCCAAGTGGAACCAAGAACAACAAGTGGAATGACACTAATCAAAAACCTAGAGATGACTCACACCCTTGCACACATCTATAAATGGATCCCTCATCTGAGAGATATGGAGGCTGGAATTTTGTAATTTGCAAGGAAGTGCTAATAGTTTGTATCTGAGAAAGAGCATTGTATTGTTGGTGTGATATTGCTTTTCATGAGGTGAAGAGGGCTTTGATGCTGGGAGGATGATGCTGGATCAGACAGCTGGGTTGTAATTCTCCCTTCTATTTAATAAAGTTCTTTGAGTTTTCCTCCATACAATTGTGTATTTGTGAATGTTGTTATTTGTGAATGCCATTGTATGTTCATTGTACTTCTAATTCTACAATGCTTATGATATAATAGATCAAGATGCTTTGACAGTGTTTTGTTACTATTTCTACAGGTATTCTCTAAGCGGGATAAATAGGAGAGGAGTTGCAAGCTCTATCAAGGGGGAGAGAGATCAAGAAAGGAGTTAAGTGGAAGATCCAGGTTGGTTCCTGTTAGCTCTGCTACATGCTGCTGCTTTTCCAGGAGAAGGAATAAGTTTGGTCCTTGTTTGCTGGCTCAGAGATGGTTTATAATGGTTATCATTGTCTCTCCCTATTTTCCTCGCTACCTCCATTTCCTCCTTTCCTTTCATTCTCCTTATTCTCTTAACTCCATTATTTCTTTTGTCTTCTATAAACCCCATAAAACCCTGACAATGTGACCTCACACCATAGCTTGCCATTCCCTTATCTCTCCGCTTGCGCTCTTATAGCTCCCCATTCCTCTGTTTTCTGCGTATTCTCCCTTAACCTCGTTATTTTCATTTTCCTTTATAAACCCCGCTTAAGCCCTTTTTTCGGCTCCCGGGCATTTTTTTTGTTTTAACACTATAAAAGCACGCCTAAACCCATGTTCCTCTAACCTCCCAGACACTTTTTGTTTATAATGCTATTAAACCCTCATAACTCGTTTAAACCTCGTTTAAATGTATTCTTCATTTAATCCCCGGGACTAACCTCTTAAGCCATTATAACCGCGCATATAATAAAAATCATAATGCACTGTCGCCCTCACCTGTCACATCAAACCCGAAACTCGTGCATTAAATCCTGTCTGTCCAATCCTCCGCCTTGGGATCTGATGCTTTTCGCTGCCCCTGCCCCGTGAACTTGCATGCCTGTTAGCCCGCGGGGAAGGCGGTTTCCCGCCAGACCTGCCTGCCACGCGGTGCTATTTAAGAGGATCGCGCTGCCTTGTACGTAAACCGCCTACTCCCAAAAACCGGTGCGGGGAAACCGCTTACCGCCCTTCCGGTATGGCTCCCCGCCCGTTAATCGTCATGCACCTTCTGCTTGCAATCACCGTCAGATCTGCCACGTCCGGATCCGACGGCCTGCGCTTCCCCAATCATGTCACCTCCCGATAGCCTTTATAATCCAATCTCCACCGTTGATTTAGTTGATCCAATGGCTGCTATTGATCCCTGCTACGCCTCTATGTCCTCCATCACCTCCCGCCAGTTTTCAAAGCAATTTTCGTGTTTTGGCTGTCCTGTGCGCCCAAAGGAGGAAGGAGACCACAATCCATCAATCTGCACATTAAATCCGTAGCTACCTCATTCAAGAAGCAGCATGGCCGAGGACAAAAAGGACTGCCTTGAGCAGTTAAAAGCATTGAATGATTATGGGTTTCATTCATTTTTCATTCCATCTGCTCAGAGAAGGACGGTCGAGCAGCAGAAAGGCCGATTTTGTCCATTAAAATCAGCAGACTGTATCAGAGATCCATATCTAATTGTAAATGTGGTTGGTGGTCCATTAAGACACCTCCACGCATAGCATAGCAGAGATTTTTTGTATTCAACCTCCATATATACTCAGGAGACAGAATGTAAGAGAGGGATGAATGTTATTTTGTTGTAAGCTTCAACTTCTGGAGACTGTAACTATTATGATACCTGCAACGTCTGGTCTTCATTTCCAGCTAATGCAAGCTTCTTTTGTTGTTAATTGCTCACTGTCCACTTCCTCTTCTTTGTTCCAGGCTGTGCCTGTCATGCATTTATTCATGTGCTGTAGATGTTTAGCATTAGAGGGGCTGTCATCCCACCTCTGTGTTAGGATTTAGCATGTATCATTGAATTTGTATGCAAGTTTCTGTTGTTTTAATGCCAGAAAGCTGTCATCCTCTCTATGTATTAGGAAACAGATTTACAGACCTCTTAACTGGTTGCAGCTGGCCATCACAGGGTCCTGTGCATCTGCTGGTGTGATCAGTGTTCTCCATCATCACATTTCCCTTAAAACTGTGAGTAATTGGTGGTCTAAATCCTTGCAGTCTGGGGGTGTTCACCCATGTCTGGGGTTAAGCATAGTAGAAGTGGTTATCTGGCTTGAATATGCAGCATTTCTTTCATTCATGCACCATTTATCCAACATTTTGTTGAGTTTGTAATGTTCCCGAGCATCTCTGAGATACAACCTAGGAGAGTTTCTTGGGGTGATAACATTAATTGGCGCCGTTGCTAGGGAGAGGAGAATCGAGGCTCAGCTTCCCTGGGAGAACGACACAGTTCCAGATTTTGATGATAGACAAGGTCTGGGCACATATTTTGGTTGTAATCATCTATCTGGCGACTCCATTGGAGGAAGACCAACCTTTGGCGACTCCACATTGCAGTTCTGGCGCAGTTGGTGAGGCATGTTCAGAGATATCTTCAGAAATCATCAACTGAACCATTGCCTGATCATGAGAAGATCATTCAGCAGAAGAAAATATCACAGTGAGGAGCATCAGGATCAGGTAAGCCTTGGAATTTTTATGTATCTCTGCTAGTGTAGAAATACCTTCAGAGATTCATACAGCTCCTTGTCATTCATTTCCCTTTCGGACCTTAGTGCAAAGAAGCATCTATGTTGTCCATCGTATTCCTCTGTTTCTGTCATTCTTTTCATTGATTTACACCGCTCAGTCTACCAGTATCCTTCCATATACCCTAGGCATGGCAAGTCAGCAAGCTCTTACAAGGATAGAAAGAATAGTTGCTGCTAGGTATGGACCCTTGGTCTTGCCTGTCCCTTTGAATGCCATGCCTGCAGGAGATTACCAAGAATGCATGCATACCAAAATTTACAAATTTCTGGAAAGATATGACTCAAATTTAATATATTATATTGATTTTTTAAGAAGAGTAATCTAATTAAACAACAATTTCACCCTAAATAATGGCATTTTAAAATATTCAATATTTAAATGATTTTTTATATAATTTTTAAGAAGCTAATATTTTCATATAATTTTAAGAATGAAAAAAAAATTATAGCAAAATAATTTCTTTATCTTTATTAATTTACCATGTAAATAAATATATTTTTATTAAAATATCTTTGTAAAGGTTCACATGATTTGATTTGTGAGGCGTGCTAAACCTTTTCATTCATTTGGGAAAACCAATTCCCAAATCAACAAACCTTTCCCCACAAAAATAATTTACCGATGAGAAGAAAATCAAAACTGCCATATAGCTGTAAGTAAATGGGCTATTAAAAACCATAATAAACGACAAAACCAGGTAAAAAAAATTCAACTCGGGCTATGTTTTTTAGTTAGTGACGATGTCATCATTAAATGATGTAGCAATGGCATCGATGGAAGGTTTGTTGGACACCTGTACGTGTACGAAACTTTTTATAAAAGGATTTCTGATCATAAAAATGCCAGAGGAGATGCAAGCTGGACTTGAATTTCAAAGTACGAGAGAGGTTCCAGGCGCGTCATTTGCAGTCATCATGTTCAAAGCGCCCTTTTATACCGCGCCTTGAGTTGCGATGGAGTATGTTATTGTTTTTTCTTTTTTAAATATTTTTGAAATAGTATTTTAGAACTATATAACACATTAGAGATGAAGACTTTTAATTTTTTGAATTAAAAAGTTAAAATATTATTAATATATAAAATAGAAGTATTATTAATGTAGTTATATAAATTAAATGGGTTTAGAATATGTGTTAAATTTTTTTATATTTAGTTAAGAGTTTATTTTTTTGATACAAAGAAACAAGCTAATCGTCTAAGACATAGAGGCATTTAGTGGGAGTGAAAGTCTACCTCTTTAAGGTCCACGAGATGGATAATTCTATGTGGCTTTATTTTCCTTAAATAACAGTGATGAACTTATTTTTCTTCAATAACAGTGATTAGTGAGTCTAGGTTTGAGAATTAGAATCAGTGATAATTATCCTCATTATAGTTTTGACAAGTAAGTTATAATAGGTTTTCCCCACACACATATATCTATTAAATAACTGATAAATTTTTATAGACATTCAAATCTTTTACCATATAATACATCTCTTGTTTCTAAAATAAATAAAAAAATAATTAAACTATAATTATATATATATATATATATATATATATATATATATATATATAAAGAATATTCTAGAGAAAACTCTGAGTCACAAGAAATCAAGGAAGAAGGAAACAACTCTCAAAGCAAGCAAGGAGAAAGCCCGCCCCAACAAATCAACAGTTATGAGGATTTGAATACCGCAGAAAATAAATCTTCATTTAACAGCAAAGCAGATCTCCTAAACCAAACTTCTCCGACTATAGATCGCGAAGCTAAGACACCAATGTCCCAAGAACCAGAAGAGATGAAGGAGATGCAAGACAAAGGAAGTTGGAAGACCGTAGAGAAAAGAAAGAAAGCTACAACACCAATCTCGCCAAGAAAGACGAGGAGCCAGACAAGTAAAAATTAAGAAAATTGTAGGTCCGATAGACCAATTTGGTCTCAGTGGACGTTAACCATCATCATCATCATCATCATCTAGATAAAACAAGATTCTTAACTATAGATTTACTTAAGCTTTATCATGTAAATTTTTAATAAGTTTTTTTATAATATTATGTGTCATGTTATGACTTACTAATACCATATGTCCAAAAAATTATAGTTATATTTATATAACACTTTTTTAATTAGTCAATTTAATTAAATAGAGAAAAATAACATAATTACTTTTAAAATAAATCAGTATTATTATTATTAAAAATATTCTAAAATTTTATGTGAAAATTAAATATCTATCATTCACTTAAAATTATTTATAATTAAATTAAAATTATAAAAAAAATTAAAATAAAATTAATATTTTTGTAAATATTATTATAATCTAAATATATAAATTATGATATAAATTAAAATTTAAATATAAAAATGAAGCATACAACAGTCTCCATATAATTAAAATGAATTGTGCTTTTAGAAAAATACAAAGCGCTGCTTTAGAGTCCCCATATGCTTTGAAAAAATCTAGTGATATTTACGTTTATGTATTTATTTTCCCCATATGCTTTGAAAAAATCTAGTGATATTTACGTTTATGTATTTATTTTCGATTATCAGTGTTTAATTATCGAAAGGAAATAAAAATATGTATTTATTTTGAAGTTTAATAATAAGTAGAAATAATATAAAAGATATTGTTTTGGCAATCAACAAGTGTGGTTCATTATCAGGCAAGGCGAAGAGGCAGACTTTGGCAAAAACTTAAATAGAGAGTCATGTAAAGACATAATTTGAACAATAATATATTTTAATTTTTATATATATAATTTCTTATATATATTTTTTAATTCTATTTTAAAAATAATTTATAATTGAAATATGTTAAAAGTAGTTTTTAAGAAAATAAGATTTCAAATTATTTAAAATACTTTTGAAAATTTATATATAATTTATTAAAATAATTTTCATATTAAAAATAAAATTTAAATGTGTTAAATAGTATGAACAAATTGGATTTTTTTGGTAAGATTTTAAATGTTTTTTTAACAAAGTTATAAATTAATATTTTTAGATATTTTATTTATTAAAAATAAAATATAAATTATATAATAATTAATTTCCTATTGAAAGAAAATTTAATGAAATTGATAATTATAATGATAATGATGATTAATGTCTACTAAAACTAATATGGTTTATAAGACATTAACAAAGTAAGAAATTGATTGACATTCTTTAACATTTTATTTTTACGATTAAAATCAAGGGAAAAAAGGGTTTATATATAGTCTTAGTTTTCTTGACTTAATAAATCAAGAAGGTTGGTATTGTGGCAAAGATTTTGAAAATTAGAACATATGCGAGTAAGAATAGGGAAATCCAAGAGGAAGTGTTTTTCATGTTCGAGAGTCATTCATCCCAAGGATTTTTGGGAATTGACAAACCCACAATTTCACTTGGAAGCTCGTGACAATTAGTTCTTATCTTGGCAATGTTATCTAAAATGTTCATTTTCTTTGTAGCACTAGTCAAGACAGAAAGATAAGTCTTGTTTTCAAGGCTGGGGTTGATCACCTCCTTACAATACCCTAGCTTCCCTTTTCCCTCTAACTCTTTATTGTCCCACAACTTATCCTTAAATTTGGAAGTAATAATATTTTAAATATTATCCCTATTATGTAAGATGATATCTCCTTATTAACACATTCATGAGGTATAGACTAATTGGTTTGTGTGCTTTGGCTCTTTTCAAATTTCAAGTTTAAATTTCATATAAATAAAAATTTAAAAATAAAAACCAGCTTAGAAAAACTAAAACTAAATACATCCAGACTCAACCAAACTTAAAACCTAAAATAAAAGATTATCAATATGCTAAATAAAGCCTTGACTATTGTGGTCTAGCCAACGAGTAACTACGATGGGAATGACCTCACATGTTTTAGGCCTTTATTTTCCAATGAATCTTCCTATGCAAGACAAGCAAAATAGCGACTTGCTCAACGTGGATCCCACGATTATATGATAAGAGTGTTTCTCTACCAACTGCAAAATAGCGACTTACTCAACGTGGATCCCACGATTATATGATAAGAGTGTTTCTCTGCCAACTGCAGCATGTGCAATTGTCCCTATACAGATGCAGGAAGATTACAGATGCTACTGGAAAAGAGAGGGTTAGGTTTCAACTGTACAAGTGTTCAGATACTTGTAGACAAATGAAAAATGAAGGTGACCGTGCGGTGGCGCTATCAAAATTTGTGCGATGCTCTTTCCGGTGAATAGTAAGTTCCACAGTAGTAGGGATGGATAGTTCAGAGTATGGATTTGATATAGAGATGAGAACTTCAAATGTAGAACGTTAGATTCACTGCAATGATTTTTTTAATAAACAGCTAATGTTTCAAATATTATAGCAGTTTCCATCTGAACACGATGATTTTATTAATATACTGTTATGGTTAGAAATATCATAGCAGTTTCCATTTGAAGACCATACGAACTCTTTAACCTAAATTTTAAACGATTAAATAAATTAAAAAGAATGAAATAAATTAATCTAATAACCAAATTAAAGACATATAAATAAAATAAAATAGAATAAGATTCAAATATATAATATATTATAATATATAAATCATTGAATTATTTATTAAGAAGGAAATTACTTACTATGATTATAATATTATATTATTACTATGACTTATTACCTTTTGACTTATTAACCTATGATTAAGATTATAATATTATTATATAATCTAGCAGTTTTTATATAGCTGTTGATGGTCAACCTAGTCGTTTGGAAGATCTGATCTCCCTATTTAATATGCAGCCATGATCTCACTCTTCAACTTGTCCTAACTATGGTTGTTTCGAAATGCATCGACTAGTCATTTGGAAGATCTGCTCTCCCTATTTAATAAGCAGCCATGATCTCACTCTTCAACTTGTCCTGACGATGAACCACACTGGTTGGTTCGAAACGCGTGGACAAAGGTTTTATACATGTGGTTGGTTCGAAACGCATGGACAAAGGTTTTCTACATGTGATTTATGCCGAAACTCTTCTTAAAAATGTTATGGATCACAGAAGCCTCAATTCAACAATTTTAATTTAATTTAATTATTAATAATTATTAAGCGGATTACAGGATTTAATTTCCATAAAATATTTTAGAATATTTTTAATAATATAGGTAAATTAAAAGTTGAGATTTATTTCCAAATAGGTATATCTTTTTTCACTTTTAATTAAATTTATTAATTAAAAATAAATATAATGAGTTATGGGTTTTTTTTGCATGTGGTATTGATAAGCAATGGTATTGGGCCATTGTATTGTAACAAAACCTATTTGTAGATTTCCATGATAACGTGGGGTGAATTTCCATGATTAAAAATTTTGTTAGTGTTTTTTTTACATATATATGCTTAATTTATATATTTATTTTGTTATCATTAATAATGTTAATAATGATTTTAAATAAAGTGCATACAGAACTAAAGTATATGGTGAGAGAGTGTTTTATTAATTCACTCATTGATGTAAAGGCCACTAGTTTGAACCAAAATCCAACCATGTTGAGGGCTGGTGTGGCCTAGGTTTGGTGTAATCCTCTGGTATGGCTTAGGCTAGGTGCAATCCTCTCATGATTTTAACTGTTTTAGGTGATGGCTACTCAAGCCATAAGGCAGTCATGCTAGTCAAACCAGACAAACTAGCAAACAAAAAATTATTTTAAATGCAATATAATTTAGTTAAATATTATATGAGTATAATTTAGTAAAATATTATGTTGTTTTTTTTAATTAAAAATTTGTATGATGAGCAAAATATTTTGTTATTGAATTTATTGACCATTTTAATTTACATAGCTAAATTGGTTATAATTTCTTGTTAAAAGTCAAATAACTCAAATATCTATAATGTCCATACATAAAAAAAATATATATATATAAATACTACATATATTCATCAACTATTTTACACTACTAAATAGAGAAATAATATACATTATGTTAGGTTAAATCTATGTTAATTATTTTTATATTATTTTTTAATTATAATAATGATATTATTATTATTATAAGATACTATTTTTAATATGGATTAATCTAATTATTATTAATTTTGGATAATAGTTCCCTATGGCGTATCCATTAAAGGCCCATTTATTAAAATGGTTCCATACAATGTTCCTTATCAGAGCAAATTGGCAACCATCTTTGTTAAAAAAAATTAAAAAAAATTGTATCGAATAATCGTTAAATTGTATCGAATAACAGTTCCGGAATTCCTTATAGAGAGGGCGTAGATGGCCTATTCATTAAAGGCCCATTTATTAAAATAGTTGCATACAAGGTTCCTCGTGAGAACAAATTGATAAATTTGAATAATTTTCAAACCACTAATAAAAAAAATTTATTGTAGAAAGTTCAAATGGGAAAATAGATAATTTATTTATTTATGGATAGCTATATAAGAAATGAAATTATAATGAATTGATTTCTAAGTAGATTTCATTTATGTTTATTCACATTTTTTAATTTCTATTTTATTTCCATTAATAATTTTTGTTATATTTTTACTTTTGGATTAGTTGACTTTTTGATTCAAAGGTGTGAGATCAAATTAATGTAGAATAAAATATAATATATTTTGACTTTTTTCATGTTTCCAAAATATTATGGGAGTCAAGTGAGTCTCTGCGCCCATGGTATTTTTATGAGTAAAAAAATAAGGATGTGAGTGAGGAGGGAATTTAATGGATCTACTATTATTTTAATAAAAAACTCCAATAATTTCCCATGTTTTTTTTCAACAAGTGTTCCACTATATTCTATCTCTAGTTGAGTAATTTCTATGAGTTCAATTATTTTATTTGGATTTACTTTATTTCTTTTTTCTTTGTGATCTTTTTATTAACAATTGGTTTCAAAGCCATAAGTTCTTATTGTTAATGGAGTAAGTTAATTTTGATTAGCACTATGAATACTATTACAATGAGTGATATGGAGAAGTCCACTGGGGATCAATATTTTCTAATTGGAGTAAAAAAGAACCACCCAATAAAGCTTGGAAGTTGTTGTATCGGAAGGTCATGACTACAATTTGACAATACCTAGCAAACAATGTCTACATTAATGTAGTGAGTGAGAATATATCAAAAGGGTTATGGAAGAAGTTGCATGATTTGTGTGAATACTACTACAATCACTGATATGGAGAATTCGAATGGGGATGAATATTTTCTAATTGAAGGAGTAAAAAAGAAACCCCCAATAATAAAATAGGAAGCTTGGAAGTTGTTGTATAGGAAGGCCATTACTACAATCTCACAATACATAGCAAAGAATGTCTACTTTAATGTAGTGAGTGAGAATATATCAAAAGAGTTATGGAAGAAGATGATTTGTGTGAGAAAAATACAACATGAAACAATGTTTTCTTGGTGAAGAAGTTGTATAACCTTAAGATGGATAATGCTTTGGTTGCATAGCATTGAGATAAATTTAATATAATTATCAGTCAACTTGTCTCTCTCAAAATTATTTTATATGATGACATAAAAGCCATCCTACTTATGTGATCCATGCTAGACATCTAGGATAATTTGACAGTAGTTATGGCCACTTTGACATATACAAGGACATTGAAGTTTGATGATGTTAGAAACAATTTAATGAATGAGTAGTTGTGAAACAAATTAGTAGCAGAAAACTAAGGAGGAGAAATTCTAGCCTTAGATGATTGTGGAAAGAAAATTGAACTTAGAAGACAAGGATGTTAAAAATTAAGTGGCAGATCAAAATAAAAAATACGAAGAATTATTTGTTTTCATTATGGAAAATTGAGACATAAGAAAAATGATTGTTTGTTTTGGGAGAAGGAAAAGAAGGAACAAAAAGAACGAAAATGAACCAATATAAATAAAAAATCAAGCAACAGAAATAAAGTTGAGACCATTGGTATAGCTTCTAAAAGTGATTTCTTATTTACTATTTCAGTAGAAGAAGAATGTTTATAGACTTCCAACAATATAATTAACTAGATAATTGAATCTAGGGAGTCTCACCATGCGACCCCGTGCCAAAATAAATTTATTACATATGAAGAGGGTGGTCATGGTAGAGTACAATTAGGAAATAATCACTTGTAATATTAGAAGATGCTTGAATCAATAAAATGGATGGAAAGGGTATCATGCAAAAACATGTTATGCATAACTCAGAGATGCATGTGATTTTGATCTCTATGGGACTATTGGATGATGAAGGTTGCTCCACAACCTTTGGAAAAGGTGGTTGGAATATTAGTAAAGGGGCATTGGTCATGGCTAAATTATTCAAGACATGAATCTTGTATACAATGACTGCAAAAATAAAGATATTAGATGGAGTTGTTGTTGCAAAAGAAGGAAACTCAATAGAATTATGGCACAGTGTTTGGGCCACTTGAGAGACAAGGGCTTAAAAATTATTCTTAGTAAAAATTACTCCGAGGTTTGAAATCCTATGAACTTGATCTTTGTGAGCATTGTATTTATGGTAGACAATGAAGAGTTTGCTTGACGAGATCTGGCAATGAAATAAAAATAAATTTATTAGACTTAATACACTTTGATGTGTTTGGGCACATGAATGTTAAGTCTTTAGGAGAAGTCTCATATTTTGTTGCATTTATAGATTATACATTTGGGAAGGTTTGGTCCTACCCTATGAAAAATAATGATGAGATGTTTGAGATATTTCAAAAAAATTATGTTGACATTGTTGAAAGAGGGAGTAACAAATTACTCAATCTTTTGAGGACAAATAAATGTGGAGAGTATTTCTCCAATGCATTAAAAAATTATTATAATAGGTTTGGAATTAAACATTAAAATAATTTCCTTCGAATTCCCTAACAATATAGTACTTCAAAAAGGATGAATCACACTATCAAGGAGAAGTTGAGGAGTATGTTTTCAAATTCTAGATTGGAAAATTATTCTAGGCAAAATAAGTAAGTACAATGTGTTACCTCATCAATCGCGCACCTTCTACAACCCTCAACAATGGTAATCTTGAAGAATTTTAGACAAGTAAGAATGTAAATTATTCTCTCCTAAAAAAAATTGGATGTAAAGCATTTATGCATATTCCTAAATAGCATAGAACCAAATTAGATGATAAATCAATGAAATGCTTTTTTCTAGGATATGTGGATGGTGAGTTTGGTTAATGTCTATGAGATCAAGTTAATAAAAAAAAATATAAGTAGGGATGTACTATTGAATGAATTATAGATTTATAAAAGGCTTATAGGTGATATGGAGGAAGAAAAATTGTCGATGGGTTTACAAAACAACAATAAAATATCACACTCTTGCAAGAGTCTCAACATCCAATTTGACAAAATCATGGACAACAAGAAGATGAAAACTTGACAGAACCATTACAAGAGATTCAACTAGAAAACACACCACCACAGTTGGTTTGTAGGTCTACTATCCCTCATAAATCCGCACAAAAGTATCCACCCTCAAATTATATTTTTTCTAACTTATGAAGGTGAACCTCGTTGTTTTTAGGAAGCTAGTGAAGAAAAAACTATGGAAAAGTGGAAAAAAAGCAACGGAGAAGAAATGTACTATCTATTGGAAAACAAAACTTAGGAGTTAGTAAAAATTCCAAAATTCCAAACTGCCCTACAAAACAAATGGGTATAAATATTTAACACGAGAGTCAAGAAACGAAGGAAAGACCCATAGCAAGGTTGATGGTGAAGGGATTTTACCAAGAAAGAAGGTATTGAGTTTACTAAAAAAAATTCACCTGTTGTTAAAATGTCATCAATAAGATTTATCCTTGGTCTTACTACTGCTTTGGACTTGGAATGTGAGTAATTACACATGAACATAGATTATCTTGATGGATAATTGAATGAGGAAATGTATATGGAGCCGTCGAAAGGATTCAAGAGAAAAGTTAAAGAGAACCGTGTTTGCAAGTTGAAGAAGAGCAATTATGGGATAAAACAAGAACCTCACTAAGGATACAAGAAATTTGATTTATTTATGTTGGATTCAAAATAATAGAAGTTGATCACTGTGTCTACATTAGGAGGTATCACCAAGAAAAGTGTGTTACAGTACAATTCTATGTGGATAATATGCTAATTGTTAGACAAGATGAAAATTTGATCAATAGGTTGAAGAGAGATTTGGGTAGTCAATTTGCAATGAACGATTTAGGGTCAGCATAACAAAAATTTAACATGAGGATCATTGTGAAAAGAGGAACAAAAATTTGTGGTTGTCAAAAGATAAATATATTGAGGTGTTAGACAGGTTAAATATGAAGAATGTCAAACTACTTGGTACACCACTAACATGACACTTCAAAATTATTGTTGATTTATGCTATTATGATGATAAGGAGGAAATGAGTAAACTCCTTATGCTTTAGCAGTTGGTAACTCGATGTATGTCATGGTATGTACCTGTCGAGATATTGTACATTTAGTGGGTGTCTTGAAAATATAGAAAAACAATATTGGCAAGTGTAAGGTGGATTTTTATGTATCTGAAGGATACTAGTAATTATTTTTTATGTTTTGTAATAATAATATTGTATTTGAAGGTTATAAAGATGCAAATATGGCTAGAGATGTTGATACTAGAAAGTCCATCACTCGTTATTTATATACTTTTGTAGGTGCAATAGTTTCTTGGATGTCTAGATTGTAGAGAGTAGTAGCCCTCTCCACAACAAAGGAAAAATACATCGCTACCGTAGAAGTTTGAAAAGAGTGGTTATGGATGCAATGATTCTTAGGAGATACGGGAATAAAAAAAGACATATATGTGTTGCATTTTGATAGTCAAAGAACTATTCATTTAGAAAAAAAATCGAGAACATCATTCTAAGACAAAGCACATTGATGTTTAATATCATTGGATTCATGAAGTGTTAGATGATGGGTTGCTACAGCTAGAGAAAACGTACATTAATGACAATCAAGATGATATTTTAACAAAGATCTTGCTAAGGGATAAGATTTGTAGAAGTAATGCAAACATGATGAAAGGTATCTTAGGAAAGGATCAGTAGTGAAGAGAGAGAAACAATTTCAAAAATATTCACTGAAACTTTTATTTGGTCTCAAGTGGGAGATTGTTAGGTGTCATCAAAGTAAAATAAAATATAAAATATTTTGACTTCATCATGTTTGAGTCAAGTGAGTTGTTCACACCCATGGTGTTGGTAACCCATGGTATAGCGATAAAGTTTGTTTTTTGTAACTATAAAATAAGGATGTGACTGAGAAGTGAGTGAAAGTAATGCATCTATTGATAACCCATGGTATAGCAATAAAGTTTATTTTTATAAGTAAAAAATTAGGGTGTGGCTGAGAAGCGAGTGAAAGTAATGCATCTATTAGTATTTCTACCAAATAGGTTTTCCAAATAAAATTTGTCTCCAATAAAATAATTTACGAATTAACATGATCAAGTTTACAAATAATTTTACGAGTGAGTTTACTTTTGTTTCGATCACCAATGTGAAAAGATAGTTCCATCCCCATGTTAAAGACACCTCAGTAATCTGATCGAGACACCATTTTCTAAACATTTTCCAAAGTTAACTAAGCCAACTACAAATCTTCAAAGGCCCTACGCCACCTATTTAACACCCGCCTTTAAATTTGTTTTGTTTTTACTAGTAATATTTAAAGTATGTCGTCAATAATCAATCATGGATTCATTCAATTCTGGTTAGCAATCATAGTGAAAACGTGAAGAAAGGTATACTAAAATGTCCAATATGACCGTTGGGAACAAGAAAAATTTTCATATTTTCAGCCACGTCCATAATGTCAATATCTGATCTTTTATCGTGTCCAAAATACAGATCCATAGTTGTTTGTATTGAAGGTTTGACAAATATTTAGAAATATTAAAGATTAGCATTAGCTTGGACTCACAATTTTTGTGGGTTTAGTGAAGAGTCTTGGGATTATTATATGAAATGATAAAAAAACTCAAGTCTACATCGGGGAAAAATGAGATGGTCAATAGAAAGACGGTGATCGCTGTCTTTCTCTCTCATTATAACCAATACTTTCGTCATAATAATTCGAAGCGTTACAAGAAGTCACCCATGGTTCTCCCTCCTGGCCCTTGACATTGATGTGTGTTGCTGTCTTGAATTCATTTTCTCTGTCTGAAACCTTTAACACTGCAACCAAACTCTATTGAATCTGCACTGCAAGTATAAACCTCCGTAACACGCTGCATAATTTTAAACATTAGCTTTTCTTATTTTTTTCTTTTGGATAGTTTTACTGTTATATGTTTTGGAAGTGTTTTTTGTTTTGTCAATTTTTTTTTTTTAATTTGTTTAGAATTTGATAAAGATAGATAAGAATTACACTTTTGAGTTGTGAATTTTATGTTGTAATTCTTCAGGATTTTGTATATAGTTATGATTAATATTTTTTTACGTAGTTATAATTATAAATTAGATATTTTCAGTTATGGAGACATAATTGTTTTTTTCAAGTATAAATGTAACTTTCATTTATTAATAATATATAGAAATCACAACATTTTTATCATGGAAATCTCGAGACTCTCTCATAGTGGTATTTTAGTGTTTGTAGTGTTTATATTTGGGTTCATAATATTAGCCCCATGGGTTTAATATTATTCACTAGGGTTCATAATCCCTTGGGGTTTTCGTATTAATACCTTAGTTTTATTATTCTTTGGGGTGTATAATATCAATGCTTTGGGTTTATTATTCACTTAGGTTTATAATATCGATCATGGTCAACCATTGTCAATCATAGGAAACCATGGCCAACCATGGTTGAATGTGACATTGTGACAAGGATTCTCTCACCATGAAAATAAACCATGTTTATTTTTGTCTTTCTAATATTTATATTAGGGTTTACCAATGTTGGGTTTATAATATTAGTCCCTTGGGTTTAACATTATTTTCTTCAGTTCATAATCCCTTGGGGTTTTGATGGCAGGGTTACCCCCACTTACACCCACAGTATGCATGTAAAATGCATGGACACCTTTTTTTCCCAGGAATTTAACTCTCTAATGAGTAAAATCTTCAAACATGAATGGTTAAGGCCCTATTCATCAGTTCCTTTATATCGGAACTCAATCACCCCGCTTAAACCTCCTATCGGGACTTTAAACCTCCTCATAACCTTCATTATCTCTTTACTTGCATTGGGTATCGGCTCCTCCACAGTTCACAATAATACACACCTCCTCCACAACCGATATGCGATTAAATGTCAGATTTCACAAATGCGCCCATATAACCCTGTCAGAGCCTTTTACACTATCGGGAGCATTAATCTTTCGGTTTTCCTTTAAAAACCCTCCGGGACAACAAAATATCAAAAATACACAGAAATACGGGAAATTCAAAGGAAAACTTCGTCGGAACACAAAGCCGGATCTTAAATATTATGAACCCAAATCTATGAATCGTCGGGTCTGCAGCTTTGTTACTTTTCCGCAGTGCTCCGACCTCCAAAACCTTCGATCCCCGATCAGGGATCGCTCCGATCGCTATCGGCGTATCGATATATCGCATATCGGCCATCGGAGTATCGGGCCATCGGCAATCGAAGTATCGGGCCATCGACAATCGGATGTATTGAGCCATCAGAGTATCGGGCCATCGACAATTGGATGTATTGAGCCATCAGAGTATCGGGCCATCGAGCTATAGGAGTATCGGGCCATCAGAGTATCGGGCCATCGACAATCGGCACTTCCTTCAGCCAGACCCCTTCCACTTGAATGCGTCGATCCCCGATTACCTTACGGACACGATAAGGTAATCAGTTACGTTTGATAAGGTTTCGGGTCTGGCTACCAAATCACATATCGCTCTTTCTTTTGGGCAAGGTTCATTCCTCCCTTTGGATGATTGCGATGCAACATTCAATAATAATATTGATTATATTATTGATTATAATAATTAT
Organism: Pinus tabuliformis; assembly: GCA_031772625.1. Classification (NCBI taxonomy): domain Eukaryota; kingdom Viridiplantae; phylum Streptophyta; class Pinopsida; order Pinales; family Pinaceae; genus Pinus; species Pinus tabuliformis. The sequence continues at coordinate 408,255,763 of CM062809.1, read as the reverse complement.
TATATTTGTATATTGTTATAATAATATAATATTATTATAATATTATAATCAAATATTATTAATAACTATATAAATATTAACAACCAGATTATTTCTATATATTATTATATAAATATTATAATAATAATAATATAAACTCCTAATAATATTATAATAACATTGATTATATTATTATTATAATAATAATTATATTCGTATATTATTATAATATTATAATCCATTATTACTATTATTATTGTTGTTTTTATTTTTTTTATAATTTTATATTATTAGATTATTTAAATAATTTAATGATAATCTAATACTATTATGAGCTATTCTTATTATTAATTAATATATATTAGTGGTTTATATAATTATTATGATATTAATATAATATTTATAAAGTAATATATATAAACAATCTCGTTGTTAATATTTATATAGTTATTAATAATCCTAAATACTGATAATAATTAACCCTATGTATACAAACCCTAAGATAAATATTAAAAATACTAAAGAATAATAATAATAATAATAATAATAATAATAATAATAATAATAATAGGAGGAGTTTATATTATTATAATAATATTAATATAATAATCATAAATAAATAATTATATAAGAGTATAGTTATTAATTATCGTAAATTTGTTTGATAATATTTATATAGTTATTAATAATCCTAAATATTGATAACAATTAAGCCTATGTATATAAACCCTAAGATAAATATTAAAACTACTAAAGCCTAAAAATAAAATTAATAATAATTAATAATACTAATACTATTATGAGTTTATATTATTATTATAATAATAATTATATTTGTATATTATTATAATATTATAATCAAATATTATTAATAACTATATAAATATTAACAATGAGATTATTTCTATATATTATTATATTAATATTATAATAATAATATAAACTCCTAATAATATTATAATAATATTGATTATATTATTATTATAATAATAATTATATTGGTATATTATAATATAATATAATAATAATATAATATTATTACATTATTATAATAAATATTATTATTACTATAATACAATAGTTATCATTTTTTTTATAATTTTATATTATTAGCTTATTTAAATAATATAATGATAATCCAATATTATTATGAGCTATTCTTATTATTAATTAATATATATTAGGAATTTATATAATTATTATAATATTAATATAATATTTATACAGTAATATATATAAATAATCTGGTTGTTAATATTTATATAGTTATTAATAATTTTATATAGTTATTTATATAGTTATTAATAATCCTAAATACCCATAATAATTATTAATGTGGTTGATATAAGTCTATCGGCGTATATCAACCACATTGGAAAATGTGGTTGTATATATGCTTGATATACGCCTATCGGCGTATATCAACCATATTGATAAATATGGTTGTGCTAGTTATAAATTAGATATTTTCAGTTATAGAGACATAATTGTTTTTTTCAAGTATAAATGTAACTTTCATCTATTAATAATATATAGAAATCACATCATTTTTATCATGGAAATATCGAGACTCTCTGATAGTGGTATCAGAGCCTGGACCGGACTCCATTAGCCACTCGGAGAGATTGGTTTGAACTATTTTTTTGAAGAGTGGTTGAAGAGCGGTTGAAGTATTGACTAGCGGGCCATTGATTCAACATTATTTTTTTGAATAGTGACTGGACATAGAATCTGAGGAGACCACGTGATTCGATGGTGTGCAAAGGAAAAATCATCTTGGGTGATGAGACCAGTTCAATCCCCCGGGCTTTGTCGATGGCTTGAGGAGGATCCAGGTGTGCTGGTGTAAATTCTTCATTGTGAGCTATGTGGAGGCTCTGCTTTGCATTGCCAAAGAACCTCGACTGCCTGCGTTTGACTGCCAACATCCCTCATTCCAGGAGACAAGGCATGTTCTGGGTGTGCTCTTATACATTCTTCTGACTGTGATTGGGTGTGCTTGTGTAAATTCTTCTCACTGGTGCTCTGTGGAGGAGACCCAGTGATTAAGTGCAATGATTCAGTGTAATGAGATTCCATTAATCCCTGGCATGTTTGACGAGGAGGCCACGGTTGCAAGGAGAACCCCTCGTCAATGCAATCTGAAAGGTGCTTATTGAAAATATAAGTTAAAAACCACTGTGTCTGAAATTGTGGAAGCACCAAATGATTTTATTGATCAAACTGAAAGTTAAACCACGGTTTTATTTAGGAAACCAGTGCGAGTTGAAATAGAAGTTTTAAGAGTTAGTGCGAGTTGAAACAAGATTTAAGAGTTATGTGCCTTTTCTAAAGAGAAATCGGTGTCATCTAAAAGAGTTCTGTACATGTGTTTGAACAATCGTTTTCTTTTGTAGTTCAATAAAATTATCAGCAAAAGATGAATTCCTTGGTATTTTTAATTGGGATAGTTCTGTTTGGAAAAGAAAATTATGAGGAATAGTTTAGTAAGGTTAAAAATACTCTTATTTTTAATGATCCGTGAAATAGAGTCTGTGAAGGAAAAGAAGGGAATGAACCTGATCATCCTGATGAGGAGAAATAACTAGCGATATGGCAAAGTAAGGATAAAAAGGCCTATGCATTAATCTCCACTTCAGTCTCAGAAGAGGTAAGTAGATACATTGCACAAAGAAAAAACGTGTATGATGCCATAACAAAACTAAAAGAGCTTTATGATTTAGATTCTGAATTGGAGATAATTCAGTTATTATTGAAGTTATTTAATCTGGAAATGAAAGATAATGATCTTTTAAAACTTACTTATGAAATTAAAGTTATCAGTCGTGAAATGGAATCTTGTGGAGTTAAATTTGATCTGCAACTTACTACCTTTATAAAAGTTATTTACCTTAGTTATTCACTCTACTTGGAATCTGTCCAAGCTAGTGGGCAATTAAAAGATTTATATTTTGACAAATTAGTAGGGAAACTTGCAGAGAAAGAGAAGACTTTTGGAAAAAAGAAACATCACATAATTCTAATACTGATACCCTATGTCTTCCTCAAAAAGGAAAAAAACCTCAAGAAGAATCTTTCAGAAATACTAAGGGTAATAGAGGATGAGGTAGGAAGAATTATAGAGGAAAGAGGGGAAGAAATATTCAGGGAGATAGACAGCAGAATGATAAACAAATAAATTTTTTTGATAAAAGAACTGTAAAACGCTTTAGATGTGGTAAAATTGGACATATTGTTGCAAATTGTAGAATTCCTTGAGCGAAAATTAATGAAAGAAGAGAACAAATGCTTGAAAAGAAAGATCATCTAATTCCAGAAAAGGAAAATCTTTTGAGAATGCACATTATGTTGTTGGTCATTGTAGTTTTCATATGGAAGATATATTTAGTACCTCTTTTTCTTCATGGCATGACACTTGGATTTTAGACGGAGGTACCACTTGTCATATGACCTTTAGAAGAGATTTGTTTGAACAATTCAGTCATAATATTGATGAAGTAGTGTATTTTGTTGATAAGTCTCAAATCAAACCATCAGGGATTGGTTCTATTTAGTTAAAAACTCATGGACTTTATGATTATACTTTGAATGATTTTCTTTACATTCCTCAGTTCCAAAGGAATTTATTATCTCTTGTACAAATGAGACAATAGGGACATTCCATTAACATATTTGATGGTAAAGTAGAAATTCAAAGAGCATCTGACAATAAAACTGTAATGATTGGTGTGGAAGAAGATAAATTGTTGAAGTTTAAGGTATGTCATCTGTTGCATTGAACACTAATTATTTGGTTCAACAAAATGGTACTATGGCATCATATTTATTGTCGCATGCACGCTTCAGTCATATTAATTATGAAAGTATTAGAACTATGAGACACAAGGGATTAAAGGTCTTCCAACAGTGCGAAGAAAATTGACCCCTTGTAATGCTTGTATATTGGGCAAGCATCACAAACATTCTTTTAAGAATTCTACCTCTAGAGCAACAAGGAAATTAAGTCTCATGCACTTTGATTTATGTGGACCTATGCCTGTACCAACTGCAAATATCAATAAATACATACTGACTTTTATTGATGATTATTCAAGGATGTGTTGGGTTTATCTGCTTAAAGAAAAATCACAAGTTTTTGATGTGTTTAAAAAATTCATCTCTTGATTACAAATGAGGCTGAACTTAATATTGGTACTATAAAAACTGATAATGAGGGAGAATATACTTCACAGGTTTTTCAAAAATATTTGCAAGAGAATGACATCAAACACAAAACAACAATACCATATAATCCACAACAAAAAGGTGTTGCAGAACGAATGAACAAAACATTGCTTAATATGGTAAGATCAATAATGTTTTTTAAGAATGTAAAATTGATGTTTTGTGGAGAAGCAGTGCTTTGTGTAGCATACATTAGAAACTGATGTCCTTCCTCTGTGATCAACAACAAAACTCCATATGAAATGTGGCATAATCGTTGTCTTGTTGTTAAACATTTCAGAATTTTTGGTCCTCAATGTTATGCTTTGATTCCTAAACATCAAAGAAATAAGTAGAGTGAATGAAGCAGAAAATGTATATGTTTGGGGTATTCCATGACTTCTAAGGCATACTCATTATATGATGAAGAGAACAAAGAGTTTGTTTTGTCAAGAGATGTAATTTTTCTTGAATTTGATAAAGATTTCCTCATTGTTGATAAACAACTTAATCAGATAAAAAAGTTTGTGCCTGAAAAGTTTTTTAATGAATCAGATAATATTCTTTCACATCCTGAAGGGGGGAATCCTATATTAGATCAGTCTATGGATTTTCCTTCTCTCAATGATGATAATTCTTCCTCTGAAGAGAAATTGTTTTATGCAAGTGTTTCTACATAATGACAGGGACAAAGACGACAATAGAGATGACATGGACAAAGACAACAAGAACTTAAACAAATGAAGAAGATGAGAAACTTCCTACACAAACTTTGCGAATATCAACTTGTATTCGAACATTTACAAATAAATATGATGAGTTTAAGACAAGAAGTTCCTCAGATAACTATTCTCATTGTGAATTTAATTTTTCTGTGGATTGTGAACCTACTTGTTTTGAAGAAGCTACTAGTTATGATTGGTGGAAAGATGCAATGCAAAAGGAATATGATGCTCTTATAAACAATGGCACATGGAGGTTGGTGGATACTCTTGTTGGCATGAAACCTATTGGTTGCAAATGGATTTATAAAACTAAGTATAAAGTTGATGGTTCACTTAATAAGCACAAGGCAAGACTTGTAGCAAAGGGATATGCACAGAAAGAAGGTGTTATCTATACAAAGGCATTTGCTCCTACAACTAAATGGGGCACTATTAGATCTCGATTTTCTATTGCAGCTCAGAAAGAATGGAAAATTCATCATATGGATGTCAAAAATGCCTTTTTAAATGGAGATTTGAAAGAGGATGTTTACATGTTTTAGACAGAAGGTTTTTCCATTAAAGGGAAAGAACAAAAGGTTTGAAAACTAATGAAGTCTTTGTATGGCTTGAAACAAGCGTCACGAGCATGGTATGAGAATCTAACTGAACATCTTCTTAAGTTAAATTATAAACATTTTGACTTAGATGATGCAACTCTTTTCGTTAAGAAACATGGAAGATCAGTGGTATATATAGTTGTATATGTTGATACTTTAATGATCACAGGAAACAATGATGAATATATATCATCTATTTAGAAGGAATTGAAAAAGTTTTTTGATATGATAAATTTAGGTTTACTTCATTATTATCTTGGAATTGAAGTCACTCAAAAACCACAAAATATTTTCATCTCTTAGAATAAATATGTTAGTAAGTTATTGAACAGATATAGTATGATAGATTTTAATCCTGTTTCTACACCAATGGAGCAGAATTTGAAACTCACTTCAGAAGAAGGAAAACCATTTGAAGATCCAACAAACAACAAACATCTTGTTGGAAGTTTGATTTATTTACCTATTACTCATCCTGATACAACCTTTGTTGTTGGAATACTTTCCATATTTATGCATCATCCTTGTGAGGAGCATTGGGTAGTAGTGAAAAGAGTTTTGGAATATTAAAGGAAACCCAAACTTACGGCATCAAATATTCCAAAGTTTTAGACTTCCATCTTGCTAGTTATTCAGATTATGATTTTGATGGAGATAAGGAGAATGAAGTCTCTACTTATGGTTATTTGATGAATCTTGGATCAAAAGCCATCAGTTGGAGATCACGCAAGCAATATGTTCCTGTTGAATCTACCACTGAAGCCAAATATGTTAAAGTAGCTCAAGCCACTAGGGAAATCATTTGGATTTGGAAAATACATGAAGATTTGTAAGATAAACAAAAAGCTTCAATTCCTCTATTTGTCGAAAACTCTTCTACAATTCAATTGACCAAGAATCCAACATTTAATGATCGAACCAAACATATCAACACTGAGTATCATTTCATTTGACATCATGTAGAGGCCAAAAAAATTCATCTGGCTCATTGTCGAACTTCAAAACAAATTTTAGATATCTTTACTAAAGCATTGGGGCGTGAAAAGTTCGAAAAGTTTAGAGCTTTACGTGGTATGTCAGATGTCCCTTCAGATTAAGGGGGGAAGTGTTGTAATCCTTCGAGATTTTGTACATAATTATGATTAGGGGCTTTTACATAGTTATGATTAGGGTTATAATTATAAATTAGGTATTTTCAAGTATAAATGTAACTTTCCACAATTAATAATATATAGAAATCACATTTCATTAGACACCAATATGCAGACTAATAACATCCACGACAATTTCAAAATGTTGCCGTGGTTATTATTCTCTTCTCCAAACCTCGAATTTATCAAGCTTGAAAATACACATGCTGTGTTGTTAACTAAACTCTTTCTATAAACATAGATCCATCCACTTAAACAACGCTCCACCTTACACGGATATGACATACAAATTTTCAATAAAATTCTTTCTTAAATATTTAAACATAATATTTAAATAATTATAATTTCAAGTTTAAATAAGACTGAATCTGTATCCAGATGTGCTCATCTAGCTTACACTCTATATCTGCATAAATATGCCTTTCCCCTGTTACCTTAAATAAATATTGATGAGACGTACATATGAAACCAAACAAAAGGAAGTGTGACTGAGTTATGACCGTTGGCTATTATGATGCTATTGGCTATGATGTGCCTTGGTGCTTCCTCTATTCTCACCTATTCCTTTGGTGTATCTGATGCTGGTATGCACTTGGTGGATTTGATGTTGGGCTAGCCTGAACACGTTTGTCTTCGATAAGACGAGGGAGAAAATCGATAAACAACTGAATTCATGCTCTCGAAGATTGTATCAAGTGGATTGATCCTTGAGTGCATAGATTTATTATTACCTAATGATTAATCGTTATCATCATTAACTACACCAACGACTAATGCGTCAGGAGTTGTCTATTTTGCTAAGGTTTATCCTTGGACGAAGTTCTCAAACATATGGAACAACCCCACATTTCTTCTATAAGTTGAATATCTGAGTAAGTTGTGCTCATTATCCCATGTCTTGATTCACCACCTTTCTTATGCCCATCTTACGCTTACCTGGATTCGCCTTCCAAGGAAAGTAGCACCTACCTTTGCATTTCATGAATAGCAAACACCCGATCTAAACAAGATACATACAAACTGAAACGACCTTCATTGAGTTGCTTTCATTAAGAGATGAATGGAATTCAAATACTAGGGGCTGAATCCATGTTCACTTCTCCATTTCCTTCTTGAAAATAAAATTCCAATGTTTGGACAACTGTGATTACTAACCATGACAATAATGTTACAAAACTAGTGAAGCGAATGCAAGGACTATACTTGAATATGCAATCTAGATTGTGTATCTCCTGTTATATAGAAATTTCTGAAGAAAATGAAATATCTCGTGTTGTATAGAAATTTCTGAAGAAGATGAAATAAACACAGAGTTCCATCACATCGGATGCTTAACTATGCATTGGTTGTACATTCTCGACAGCTAAAAGATAATAGAAACAAATGAACCACTTGTTTGGCAATTGCTTCTTAGATTTTGCTTTAGCCAAGTCCTGCTCTCATGGCCTCAAAGTGCTAGTTTCCTTGCCGAGGAAGTAAATTTGTAAAGAATCAATGGCACATCTAATATCTTCCCCACTACTTTCAAAATACGTAATTCTTGATCGCACATTTTTGTGAGTCTATTTGGGATTACGCAATTTTCATTTATATTCTTAAATATGCTACTTATTAAATCAAGTAACGCATAATAGAGGAAGTTGTTAAAAATGCAATGTAGAAATTACTTATTGCATTTGTAGCACCACACGTCTTTGCTCAAGAACTAACTCATGGTGCTTCACCATTTTTAGCTTCAGTGAATTTAGTAATTGTTGGAGAATGAGTAGACAATGCAATATTTGGAGTGCCATCACCATGAAACATGGTGGGTTTTTTTCAACTGTAGTAGACATTTTGTTCTTTAATTTGCACGTCTTTTCTCAAGAACTAATTCATGGTGCTTCACCATTTTTAACTTCACTGAATTTAGTAATTGTTGGAGAATGGGTAGACAATGCAATATTTGGAGTGCCATCTGTTGGGAATTGGATAATCCAACGCTCCCCGTTAATGGCGGTGTAGAAGGATAATTCAACGCTCCCTGTGTGTTTCGTGGCATGTGCTTAACATTAGCGATGTGTCTGTTTACTAACACTTGCGGGTTTTGGTGTAACGACAATCGTTACTCCAACAAGTGGTATTAGAGCCAAAGGTCTCGAGTTCGAAATACACCTGGCTCACGTTGGGGGAGAGATTGTTGGGAATTGGATAATCCAATGCTCCCCGTTAATGGCGGTGTAGAAGGATAATTCAACACTCCCCGTGTGTTTCGTGGCATGTGCTTAACACTAGCGATGTGTCTGTTTACTAAGTTTTGGTGTAACGACAATCGTTACTCCAACACCATTACGATGAAACATGGTGGGTTTTTTCAATATGCCGTAAACATCATGTTCTTTAATTTCCATGCTTTCAAATAGAAGAGTGGATTTCATACTCAAATTGAAATCTATAAAAAAAAAAAAAAAAAATATTGTTGGAGAGTTGTATTAGAAATAAATTAATGTAATTAGTAAAACTGAGTTACCGTAATAAAAATAAGAGGAGCGCACCGGTTTGAAGCCACCGACAGAGAAAGTCGCAGAGGAGCAGACCAACCGCAAGCAGAGAAAGTCGCACCGCCACAGCCAGAGGAGAAACCGCAGAGAAGAAAGTCGAGAAGAAACTGCTTTTCATAAATGAGAGCGACCGACACTAAAGAAGAGACTTCACCCTGTCGCTCATTGGAAAAAGAAAGTCGAAGAAAGAGACCGTTGCTGACCCATGCCAAGTAAAGTTGAGTATTTGGGAGAAGACTTCACCCACTGCTGACTGGAAAAAAAAGTTGATCGAGGAGAAACAACCCTGCGAGTAGACTTCTGGAAATTGTTCAGCCACCAAGGAAGGCCCTGATATTTTTTATTTTTGGCCGCAGAAAAATATTTTGTTTGCTCAAGAATTATTTCTGAAAAGTAAATAAAAAATCTGGAGTGTAATCATCACAGTTGGGTTCTGAAAATTATTTCAGAAAATTGTTAAAATATTTTTTCCTGCTTGGAGTAAGGAGTTTTTGAAGTTTCTTTTATTAGAAAAAAATAGAAAGCCTAGAAACTAGAAGGAAGAAATGGGAAAAATATTTTGTTTGCTCAAGAATTATTTCTGAAAAGTAAATAGAAAATCTGGAGTGTAATCATCACGGTTGGGTTCTGAACATTATTTCAGACAATTGTTAAAATATTTTTTTCCTGTTTGGAGTAAGGATTTTTTGAAGTTTCTGTTATTAAAAAAAAAAGGAGAAAGCCTAGAAACCAGAAGGAAGAAATGGGAAAAACCTAGTCAGAAAAGAAATTTGAGAAAACTCTAGTTGAAAAGTTCGAACAAGAAAGCAGGAAATTTTATTCGAAGCAGAATCTTCATACTTTTTGGATGTTCTTTTTTCCCTTGTAGGCCTCCCAAAGTTAGACCCAAAAGAAAAATGTTATGTCTTTGTTGGGTATGACTATGTGGTGAAAGGATACAGGTTGTGGGATCCTTCTTCACGTAAGATAGTCATTAGTATAGATGTAATATTTGATGAATCTTCTTTTCTAAAATATGATGTTGGAAAATTTGAACAGGAACAGGTATCACCAAATCAGCAAATTTAGTTGGAGACTCAACATTTTTCGGAAATTCAAAAAGAAGAAGAGACTTCTGAAGAAAAAGAAGATGCAAAGGAAATTGTAGAAGTCCAGGAACTAGTTCATCAACTAGTCACTCTAAGGAGGTCTATAAGGGAAAGAATAACACCCAAAAGGTATGAAGATTATGCTTCATCTATTGCACTGATTACTGAATATGGGGAGCCTTCTTGTTATCGTGAAGCAATGGATGATGCAGATAGTGCAAAGAGGAAAATGGCTATGAACGAAGAAATGGATTCCTTATCCAAGAACAAAACCTGGGATCTTGTACAACTTCATGAAGGGAGAAGTGTTGTCGGATGAAAATGGCTCTTCAAATTGAAGCGAAATGTTGATGGAAGTATCAAAATTTATATGGCGATGCTAGTAGAAAAAGGGTATTCTCAGGTTGAAGGTATTGACTTTCATGAGATATTTTCACTAGTCTTAAAACTTGTTTATATTTGAACTGCATTAGCACTAACTGCATTACTTAACCTTCAGTTAGAACAGTTAGATGTTAAAACAACTTTTATTCATAAATATTTGGATGAAGGGATTTATATGGAACAACTAGAAGGTTTTGTACAAAGTCGCAACAGAAGATTACTTTGCAACCTCAGGAAATCATTATATGGCCTCTGACAATCTCCTTGGTAGTGGTACAAGAAGTTTGACTTCTTCATGGTGAGCCAGAACTTTGCTAGAAGTGAGTATGATCATTGTGTATACTTTAAAAGTTTCAATGGCATATTCATTATCTTGGTCTTATATGTTGACGATATGCTTATGGCAAGAAAAAACATGCAAGAGATCACCAGGTTAAAGGCTCAGCTTTCTAGGATGTTTGATATGAAGGATCTTGGAGCTACAAAACATATATTGGTAATGGAGATACATAGAGACGGGAAAAATGGAAAGCTCTAGTTATCACAACAAAAGTATGTGGAAAAATACTTGAAAAGTTCGGTATGAACAATGTGAAGCCTATTAATGTTCCATTAGCTTCCCATTTTAAGATTTCTTCAGGTTTGAGTCCTACAACTGATGAAGAAAAGAAGTATGTCTCATGTACCATATGAAAATGTGGTAGGGAACTTAATGTATGCAATGGTATCTACAAGACCTGACATTTGACATGCAGTGGGAGTTGTTAGCAAGTTCATGGAAAATCCAGGAGAAGAACATTGATGAGCAGTGAAATGGGTGCTTCAGTATTTGAGAGGCACAAGTGTTCATTGTATCATCTTTAATGGTAGTGAAATTTCAGTCTGTGGATATATGGATGTTGATTATGCAGGGTATTTGGACAAGAGGAGATCTACTACAGGATATGTCTTTACTCTTGCAGGTGGAGAAATTAGCTGGATGTCAAAGCTTCAAGAAATAGTTTATTTGTCCACCACTGAAGTAGAGTATATAGATTCTTCATGTGCCTGTAAAGAGGCAATCTGGTTGAAAGGTCTACTTGATGAGATTGGAAGGACACAAAAGAAAGTGAATGTATTCTGTGACATTCAGAGTGTTATTCATTTGGCTACAAATCCAACTTATCACAACAAGACTAAGCACATTGATGTGAGGTACCATTTTGTAAGGCATGTGATTGAAGGCGGTAAGGTAGCTCTCAAGAAGGTCCATACATAGGAGAACCATGCAGACATGCTCAAAAAACTAGTTTTAGTAGAGAAGTTGCGATGGTTTTTGGCTTCTCTCGGCTTGCAGAAGAGATGATGAATGGGTGTGGGAAAGGGATTAGGAAAATTGTTGTGAAGGTGGAGATTGTTAGAAATGACAACAAATTATCATTAAATGTCATTAGTAAAACTAAGTTACTATTTAGTCAGTTTTGTAACTATAGGAAATTATGTAACAAAATAATCCATATTAAATTGGTGATTTTCCGAGAGGCTTGATGTAACTTGGAGAGTCATTTTATGAACTGCAGAAAAAATAATTCCAATCCCTTTGCCCTTGGAGGTTTCCTTGACACACTGTGAGGGTTTTACCATGTAATTCCTTGTGTTTTCTTCTGTGATTCGGTTTCCTATTCTTTATGCATTTCTTTCACAATTAAATGTTAATGGGCTCTAAATACCAACAAGTTCCAGTCTAGTCATTTATTTTTCATGTCTCATATGTAATCTTATTTAATAGCTACTAAGTAATGTGAATACTTAGTCTACTCCATTTCTTATTTCGAATTTATTCTGCCTTTTTCAATCTTTAACATGGTATCAGAGGAAAGTCGACATAATACTCCTAGAGAGTAGCAAAGATCAATAAGTTAAGGAGGAGGAGAAGCCAATTACGAAGAAGGAGCTCTTGTTAAGAATCTGGTTGTTGTGTAGCCAATGAAGCATGGCCAAGAAGCGAGGGAAAAATGGATGGTTATTGGATTGTTGACAGATCCACCAGTCAAAGTCATAACTTTTTTTTAAGAAGCACAAGTTATCTGAGTGGTAGTGCAGTATATGAAGCCACTTTACATGCAGAAAGAGCCTTTCGTGAAAGTGCTATGAATTCATAGCTGAAAAAAATTGAGGGTGACCGACCAACTGATGCAACCAAGGCCGGACATGAGACAGACCTTTCACATGAACCTTGCTATAACAACCGTTGCACTCGTTCGAACTGATCCATGAGTGTTGTATGTGTTATATTACCTTGTATGTTGTGACTACTGCATCCGACTAGCCTGCTCCACCGGAAGCTGTGTATGTCCTGTGTGTTGTGTGTTCCTAGCTCAGTTGGGACTGATCCCTTTCAACCTGGAACTCACCATCACTCTCATCTCAACCCACTTGTGTTAGAACCTCTCATACACCTTCCTTGAATCACTGCAGCAGTCACACCCTTGCTATTGACAGAGTTATCTTACTTTCCTCTGTGCGACATCGCGATCAAGGGATTGCTTTATGACCCACTGCTGGGACTCCTACACCAAATGGTCTGAGGTTTGATTAGGACTTCTTACCGGGGAGATCCCCTTACATGTTGGCAGGCCCAACACCGTCAACATTTTGGCACTAGAAGGAGGGCCAAATGACAAGATGATTCCTCACATCTGTTTTGAATCTCTACACATCTATCATGACTCATTACCGAGCTGCTCTTTGGAATGTATGTCTTATGGAAATGATTTCATCATCTCGGAACAGCTCGCGGATAACTTGTCTTATAAAACATTTGATGGTGGAGGCTATGTAGCCTTGGTAAGGCAGGTGGTCAGTGTTGTAGGCTCATGCAAAACACATGGATTCTGTGAAGAATACATGAGCTATGCACTATTCATCTACACGCTTAGAGGGCACCCATGCACTGGTGTGCCATGCCGCCTGGAAACTCTATTCATTCTCTTGCTCATATGGTCGCAGAGATAAACCGTGCTTTCAATCACTATAACTATAAAGCACTCAACAAAGAAATTATAAAATTACGAAAAGCACCTGATGAATCCATTGAACAGTTTCACATATGCTTTTGTAATCTTACATACCAATTCCCGGAAAATGATATTGATTGGAAATTTCTTGATGGAAGATTTGAGTATCTTCTTCACATATCTGAACCCCACTTAGCACACTTTGGTGATGAAGTTGCGCAATCATAGGTAGGCACAGTTGCTGTCACAAGTGTCTGTCCGCCTTCACCTCATCAAACAGCTCCACCACTGCGGAGTGATGTGGGTGATCATGCACACACCTCGGTTGAACTGTCACATCTTCCCACCCCACCTGCTCTTGAGATTTGCATAGATTTGGCTTGCAAGCCTGTTGGTTGTCACGTGGAATCGTTCCCTCGACCTCCATCCTTGCGTTCTGCTGATCCTATGGATTGTACTATCTTGTGTTCTCCCATTCCGGACTCCTCACCTGTTGTGAACGAGGATCAAGCTATTGACAGAGTTGGTGTTATGCAGCCAACCTGTGCCATCATTCATGATGAGTGTGTGCAGGAATATAAAGAAGAGCCTGCTGTGAAGGATGACTGCCTTCTAGCCGCACCTCATCTGCTTCATCCTAACATCCCTTGTGATTCTACCACTGTTGATTTCCCCTGTGAAAATTCATTTCCGGATGCTTCCACTTTTGATCATTCACAGGACACAGTTGATGTCATTCTGTCATTATAGTGCAGAGAGGACACATGTTCCTCAGAAAATCTGATCAATTGGTCATTTATCTTTCTTGAAAACACAGAGGGTGAACATATTTGCTTCTCATCTACCCCTCTTCCTAATTCATCAAATCATGAGGATGCCGACGAACATCCTGAATTTTTTGATCTTGGTTGTCGTGATCTATTCACTTCCTCATCTGATCACGATGTTGATTCAACCTTTGTTAATCTATCCAAGACACTGGTCTACGATGATCTATCTTTCAATGAGGTCGAAACCCCCCAGACTATCAAGGAACTTTAGCCTGAGCTGATGGTTATGTCAAGCCCTCGCTGTCCTGAGGTTGGTTTCACTTCCGGTCAGGAAATTGTTGAAACACTCAAGGCTCCTCATCATTCTCTACTTTTCATTGAAGATCAACCAAAGACCCATATTTCGCTTCCTCGACTTGGACTACATGATCCTATCACTCATGCGTTGGAAGAATCTTACACAGCAAGCACACATGCACAACACTAGTGGTCTACCTTTCTCACGTGTGCTTGCATGTCATAGTCAAGAGGATGCATACACTCAACATCTGCACACAGTGTAGCACAACATCATGGCAGCACCACATAATGCATGTCATGCACTTTCACTCATCTGTGTTCTGTGGTCACTTGTAAGCTCGGAGTGTGTTTGTCTTCACTGTTATATCTTTCTTGTTTACTAGTTCACACAGCTGTCTTGTTCGCGAACCATGCCTTCACCAACATGGGTCAACCAATGCACCGGTGGCTGCATTGGAAGTATCACTTCACGTGAAATGACCCATGCATTGTTAGCTTAGGAGTAGGAGTATTGTTTGCTTGCATGCTTGTTTGCTTACTTGCTTTGTTTGTTTGTTTGTCTGCTTGCTTGTTTGCTTACTTGCTTTGCTTTCACTTTTTCTTCTGCTTTTGCTCTGCTTTGTTGTTTGTTAGTTTGCTTGTTTCACTTCATAGGATAGTTTCGCATGAAACCATGTATGACTCTTGAAGCAAGCTGGGTAAAGTACAAGAGGCCTTGTGCTACTACCACTACTTGGTTATTTATCATCCAACCTCTGTATGAATAACTTGTTACTTTCAGTCCATGATACGTCGATGGAAAATACGTACTGTTCGAAGTGAACCTTGGTGAAAACACAATGCTTGCACGCTAACTAGTGTCACCTACTCTAGTCGGTTGTTTTTGGGTTAACTGTTGTCAACTCAGTCAAGTAGAGTAAGGTGAGGGGGGGAACCTTAACAGACACATCAGAGGTATAATAAACTACTTCTCTGCAGGAACAACCTCTTCTGCTCTCAATAAGTCAGCATCCCTTTTCTGCCTATGAAATGAATAAGTGCTATGCATAGTTACAAAAATGAAAAAAGTGAAAAAAGTTAAAAAAAAATGAAAAATGAATAATGTGAAAGAAGAGAAAAGCTTCCTACGTAGAGAGGTGATGCAAGTAACTCTGTAAAAAAAAATGAAAAATGAAAAATGTGAAAGAAGAGAAAAGCTTCCTACGTAGAGAGGTGATGCAAGTAACTCCGTCACAGTACTGTCCAGGCCTGCTGGCAGCGAAGCAACACCATAGATGAAACTAAGACTCTGACGACTATAATGCTTGTGCATCAATATACCCTTCAACCCCAATCAAAACAACTATGTTGCCTTGGCTTGGAATGTGTGTCAATCAACCAAGAGCTTGGTAGATGCTACATCTTACAATCAAGCTAGTGTGGAAACCAAGAGGAGTTGAGAACTGAAGAATACTTCTGGAGGTGTTAGACTTGCTTTTCACAAATAAGGTCCATTAAAAGAGCTGGATTTCTACCAGAGTGTCGTCAAGTGTTGTAGTGACCACAACCACCCTCCAAAATTTTGCCTTAGCTTCATTTTGGAGCCTCCCTTCCAACCTTCACATCAACATGCCTTGCTTCGTCAAGTTCACCAGCTTCAGTGTTTTGCTTGCACAAAGGAAGCCTATAAATCTTAGCTTGATGCATTCCCCTCACAGGTTGTTCACCTGGACTTGATCCAGCTACAAGCTGAGCAATTTCCCCTAGAAGATTGCGCATTTCTGGAGTGCAACCAGCCTTCCCTCCAAAAATTATGCAATCCTGTCTGGCTGCCTGCTGGGCTCCAGGATTGTGCAATCTTGCCAGTCAACACTCCAAGCAGCAATTGCGCAACTTTCCCCAGCAGTGCTACTTAGCCCAAAATTTGTGCAAATCTGGGCAGCAATCAGCTGCTCTTCTTAGAAATTGCGTAAATCTCCTGGGCAGTCAGCCTAGCTCCTAGCCAGAAATGCACATTTCCTACAAGCAGTCGAACAACCTCTTCCATGTGTAGCTGAGTTGATCTGTTCCCTCTGAGACCGAACAAAACATACTTGCATGCATGGGCTACTTCTCCCAGGGTAGCATGCAAAGACATCCCTTGTTTCAGGGATCTATGTTTAGTAGTTGGAGGTTACATGCAAGGATCATTTCTGAAACCTCCCACCAAGTGTCGCTTTCTCTAGATTTGTGGCATGTGCGTCACAACCTCGATGTTGTCAAAACTCATCAACCAGATGCTGCAGAGCTCATTCGTCACATCAACCTTGTAGCTCTGACATCCCACATCACATCTAGGTGCAGTCAGCACACTCAGCTCAGTTGTTTTGGGGCAAGCCTGCTTCCCATGCCTTGTGTTGCATTTATGTTGATTTTTGTGTTTTCACTTGTATGAGTATTGTTTGCTTGATTTATTTGAACACTTGTTGTCCTTTACATGTATATTAGCTTGTCCTAGCACCATTTCAGTTTTCGTCAACATCTCACTGTTGTCGCATGCATGAAACTATTTTTCGCGAACAGTCATTGATTCGGTGACTCGCCTCACCCACATGCATGTTGTTCCATTTTCAGAATCTGTCATTCACCATTTGCATGCATGATCATTCACTTATGCTTACACTCAGTATCAGCATGCATTCGCACTCACATTCACTTTCAATTGCTCGTCGGTGACTCTGGCCAACCTCGGCTTGGACTCTGCCTCACCAAGAGCCTCACCAAGACATCATTGTGCAATCCTAAGAGGGAAGGCTTTGCCTTCCTCTCTAGAAATGCACATTTCTACCCAGCAGATGTTCCCCAGGACTGCTTTGCGTAATCCCGAGGGACAGTGACTGCTGGCCAAGAAAATTGTGCAATGCAGTCACTGAGTCTACATCCATTGCCAGCTGAGATTGCACATTGCGCAATTCCAGCACTCAGTAGCCAGACTGGACTGTGCATTGTGCAGTTCAAGTAGTCAGTCAGTCTCCCAGCTGATGAGACTATGCCTTTTGAGGTCTTGCCAGTCGGTCTCCCGACCGAAATTGGGCAACCTTCATGATCAATTAGACAGGTATGTTGCAAGTTAGTTCTCAAGTTCGTTTTGGTTTTCGACTGACAGATTGCTTGCCATGAGTGTTTCCATGTCTCCAGGTATTGCAGGTGTTCATCTTCCTCTCAGCAGTGTAGGTACAATGGTTTCCAAGAGAGCAGAGTCGAAGACACCGTTCAGAGCACACCTGGAGATGCAGTCAATCAAATATCTATAAGCTTGCCTACTCACGAAGATATCAAGTTGTTTGTAGACAAGAACATCAAGATATCATAGCAAGTAGCATCATGAACAATAGTTGAAGGCAGCATACTAAACGCAGTGAATACAGTGAACGCAGTGAATGCAGCGAACATAGCGAATGCAGCTGATGCAATGAATGGAAGAGGAAGGTTATTGACAACACAGAGGTGGAACAAAGTTGTAAGATCAAGCAGATCCATTGATAATGAAAGCAACCTTGGAGACTCAGGCTATGAGGTGATGCCATGACATGAATATCGCATGCAAAGACAGAGAATGGAACAGAGAAGGAGTTGCATGTGCTAAAGCAATAACTCAGGAAGAACATGAATCTGCACAGACAGACGAATGAGTTGTAGAAGGAACCAGAACAGTAGTGGGTGCAACATGCGCTCAGGGATGAAACTGCACCCGTACAAGTTAATGATCCATCCCAGCAGCTGACACGGAGTAAACATGGTTAGCAGTGTTGTTGATCACATGCAAGGGATTCAGCAGAATGCAGGCCATTGTGCGCACGTGTACAATCCAACCCATTCAACACACTCACCAAGGTGAAGACAAGAAGCAAGTCCAACTGGAGTTGAACATATACTTCGGCAAGTTGATGTGCATGACCACCAACACACACTTGAAGATCAGCATGGACACTATGCATCAGTATGTTATCGGTTTAGCTGCACCTAAGAAGATCATGTGCATGTTAATAGATGAGTTGGATGAATGGGTCGAACCAATGCACCAGTTTCAACGTAGGCAAGAGTTGGCTTCGGAAAGATGTCACCATGAGGTGCATGCACACCATCACGGATGACCAAGCTTGGCATCATCTCACCACCTTCACCATCACAAGCATGTCAAAGAGTTGGTCTCATCACAGCGGACCGAGTGTTAGTGATTTCTTGCAAGGTTTGCTCAAGCCATGTTGTCTCACATGAGTACATGTGCATTGTAATGTTGAGTCATCTCAAGTGTAAGTCAAGTGTCAATAGTTAGATGTAATAGTCATAGAGTAGGTGAAGAGTCATGAGGGTAGTTGAACTGTCAAAAAGGGGAATGTCAAGGGTCACCTCACCTTTTTCTATAAATAGTCCCTCATAACTCATTGTATAGGCCTTTGGTTAGCCAAGCTTCTGATAAGACTATCTTGGAAAGAGCTTGGACAATATTGTAATCTGCCTTGGCTTCTCCACTGCATGAAGTTGGTTCATCTCTTTGGAGGAGCAGGCAGATGTGGCTGTAACGTTCCACTGTTCAGGCTAGCGGGTTTACATGGATGTATTGTATGATGGGAACTTACACTTCTTTATATAATAAGAGCCAACATGTTTTCACACATGTATTGTATTTGTTGTAAGACTGATCTTTAACACTTGTAATGCATGTTGATTTAACCTATGTTCTACATCTGAACTGATTCCTTTGTTGTAATATATAACCTATTAATGGAAATGTGTTGTATATGGTGTTAATGTTGCCCCGTCCGTGTTGACTGCTCTGCCGGACATCAACAAATCTTTCACATGAACCTTGCTATAACAACTGTTGCACTTGTTCAGGCTGATCCGTGAGTGTTGTACTTGTTATCTTACCTTGTATGTTGTGACTACTGCGTCCAAGTGGACTGCTCCGCCGAACATTGTGTATGTCCTGTGTGTTGTGTGTTCCTAGTGGAGTTGGGACTGACCCCTTTCAACCTAGAACTCACCTTCACCCTCATCTCAACCCGCCTGTGTTAGAACCTCTCAACACCTTCCTTGACTCACTTCAGCAGTCACACCCTTGCTACTGACAGAGTTATCTTACTTGCCTTTGTGCGACATCGCAGTCAAGGCATTGCTTTACGACCCACTGCTGGGGCTCCTACACCAAACGGTCTGAGGTCTGATTGGGACTTCTTACTAGGGAGATCCCCTTACATGTTGGCGGGTCCAACACCATCAACACTCTCTCAACCATTTAAATGACAGTTCAAATAAAGGACACTGCCAAATTGATAAATATTCTAGTCCCTACATCCTCATGAACACTAGTGGTAAGTTTTCCCTCTAGACATCATTAAGGACGACCTTAATAATATTGTTTCTCTTTCTGTTTGAACAGTCTTAAAAGGCACTTTTCACTGAGAAAACACGCGAACTGATATAGATTCCAAAAATTTCATTTTCAAGACAGTTGTTAAAACATAATTCTATGTTTCTAAATGTCAGTTCTCTATCATTTTATTTTGTATTTGGTATTGTTGTAGTCAACTGAAAACCATCTACTTTTTCCCCGGTGAATAGAGGATATTATTTGAGACAACTCAAAAACAACACTCGAAGAATCAATTATTTATTGGATGTGATAGTTTTCCATGATATCTTAAATGTATAGATGGAGTAGAGCAGTATGATTAGAAGATATAGTAGTAGATGCTACTATAGTTATTGTGGCAGTAGCATTTTGTGTTTGCCACATCGGAATTGCCAGTTTTAGCTATAAATTCCATGTTTGTTCAAACACTTTTGTAATTGGAGACTTTATATCATTTGAACTTGGAGTTTTGGGGTTTTGGACAAAGTCTAATGGTTTTAAAATGGATTTGTCAAAAAATAATAAAATAATAGTTAAAATTAAATGTCAAAGTAGTTTGTTAAATATGCATAATAGATAATCAAATTTAATAAGATTATATATAATTAGCAATTGTTTTTAAAAGTGTAAAGGTACATTAAATGAACATAATATTTGGGAGGATCATTTGGCCACAAATACAGGCTATTATTGAATACATCATCAAATTTTCCAATGCAAATTCTACAAGGAAAACACCCTGCTCACATCCTATACATGAGCACAAATTGTTGAAAAACCTTGTCCCAAATGTGTCACAGCCAATTATTTATGTTTTGTCTACCACACACTGCCAAAGTTAAATAAAAATAATACATTTCAATGCAACAATTAAATAAAATAATACATTTATAAAATTGGTTAGTAAAATACTTATAATATTTAGTAAAAATAAAAGATTATTTTATTAAAAAACTAGTTAACCTTTAAATTTTAAAAGATATAAAAAAATTACAAATATTATTTAATATTGATGCATCACATTTGACAATACCTCAATTTAATTATTCATAAATGTTTTGAATATCTTAATCAGAATACCTGTGCTTTATATGGTTTTCATGTAGTTTCACAGGAAACATAGATAATAGAACAACCCATTGATATTTTTACTTCTTAATTTCACATAGATAACAGAACAACCCAAGAATATTTTTACTTCTTGATTTCACATAGATAATAGAACAACCCATCAATATTTTTACTTCTTAATTTCACATGCCACATACGTGAAGGTAATATATCAGAAATAATTCCGAAAATGATTGACAATGATAAATTCATGCCACTTCGCTATTAGTTTTTATCTAAAATTTTTTCCCTTCATTACATCGCGTTCATTTCTAAACCAGCTGATGAGCTCCTACACTATGTTTGAAAAGCCAGAATTCTCACTCCTCCTAACTCGTTCATTCATTTAGAAGGTTTCTTTGAAAAGTAATCGAAGTAAATTCACCAGCACTCTTTGATCTTTCTTATACCTTTTTTTAGATAAGCGGTCTCCCATGATACATACCATGTTTTTATGTTGAAAAGGTTGAACATGGTAGAAATATTGAACCCATACTTCCCCTTGCTGATGAGGGAGTATGAGTTCAAAAATTGAATTGACATTTCAACAAATATTTTCCTAATTTTGAATTTTTATTGACCACAATTCTGAACATATTTGAATATGCTTAATTCGCTTTGCCAAACTCAATAAGGGTTTTATCAAATTTGTTGCAGACACAATTTTTTATAAATTGCATTGCCACAGATGTTGAAATAGGATCCAGGTGAATCATAACATCAAGGGTGGTTGAATTAAACAACGTAGCTGGACAACAACAAAGACAATACGAAAACTAACGAATAATATTGTCACAATTACATTGACTAAATTGGTCAGTGGAATCGTGCAAGAATAAATAAAATTTTCACCGAAATGTGAAGTTGTCGGGGATTAGTTCCTATTTTTTAGGTATCAGTTCTACTTCTCCCTGCTATGATTTAAACTTATATATTCTGATTTTAATAGTGAAATTGTAGAGTGTTTTGTGCTTTGGGCAATCTCTAGGTGCAACTTGCTCACTTGAGAGCTACAAGTTTGAGATTATAAGTTTTGTCTTCCTTCATTTTTAACATGGTATCAGAGCCTTGTAATTGTGTTCCCTTGGTGGGAGAAAGTGTCTGGAGATGATCTAAAGTGTGGAGTTGTGGTGGTTGGTGAGAGACACATTTTGTTTTCTTCTCTCATACATACCCGCGGTGGCATAATTCGTTCCAGAGATCATAGTGTGTGGATGGATACGTAGATCGTGAACCTATGAGCATTGGTGCTTTATCAGATTGGGCACCAAGTTGGATCTGTGTTATGTGGTTCTATTACATCAGAGGCCGAGCACAGGGAGTTCAACACAAGCATAATTGTGGCAGTGTGGCCACTAAATGAAATCATACATTCCTGGATCAGTGCCTATATTGACCTGAATCTTGCACTAGTCAAAGGAGGTCAAAGAAGGGGGAAGCGCAGCTGTTACCATAGATATGTGCTGATCGACCTTGCCTTAGAAGGATTTTCATTAGTGCGGGTAGTCAGCATGAAAACACTGCACCAAATACCATGCTAGTCGATGTGTTGAGTTGAATGTATATTCTTGTAGCATCGTGCTTGAAGTGGCAACTTTGTTGAGTTGAACTGTAGACTCTCACATGGGCACCATGGGAAATATATACATAATTAGGAAATATATGCATAATACCACAAAAGGTCAACCGACGTGAGAGAAATTTATCCAAATGATCCCTTGCAGTGTGGGCGAGTTCTGTGGGAGTTATTGGTGGCCCGAAGCATCTATGTTATAGATCGCAGGTGTTATTGGTGGCCTAAAGCCAGGTGTTATTAGTGTTATGTGCATTGTTTTTGGTGGCCCAAAGACAATGGTGAGTGGAAAATCAGTTCGAATCGGTAGCAAAGATAGATCACATAGTTTTCTGAAAGTGTGGTGGATTCCAAGTGGTGCCTCCACGTAGGATCGAACTTGTGCATTCCTGTGAGTTTTCTGATTGCGTGGTTTGATCAGGGTGGTACACAAGGTTTGCTGCACGAGGTATAGCGTGATGGAAGAATTTGGTAGAGGAAGATCAGTACGTTGATGTTCGATGCGATGAGTTGGTAGAACGTGCTGGACCATTGGCAGACTGGTTCAGAAGTGAGCTGGATCAAGATCGTGTGTTGGTGGCTAAGAATGCATGCTGACATCATAAGATCTGATTACAACGAGATCTCTTCATGAGATCGTTGTGTTGATGATGAGAAAGATCATGTATTTTGAAGATCGAAATCACTTTGTTGGTTCAACTACTGTGGCATTAGATTGTTTATTTGATCCATAGATCGACCTGTAATGATGAACAATCATATGATAGAGGCATAGCTGAATGAGAGTAATAAGATCGATTTGTCAAATTATTCAAATTGTAAATTAAAATTATAGACACTGCTTGAGGGGAAAAGTGCATGGGTGATCACAAATGGGGATGAATTGAAGCCGACTATAGTTGGAGGTGAAACAGTGGCAACAATTCAAGATTGCGAGAAGAGGGAGAACAAAGAAAAAGTGTTGTTGAAATTATCAATGAAATATTGCATTATCCCTCACATCAAAGATTGTAAATCAGCAAATGATATTTGGGTAACTCTCAAGGATTTTTACGAGGTAAAGAATACAAATCTCTTATTGTTCCTAAAGAGAAAGATTATCTCCATTAAAATGGAGGAGAACGAATCAGTCGCTCCTTTCATCTCTCAGATAAAAGAGCTTATGACACTTTCGGTGACATAGGGGAGAAAGCGGAGAACATTGATCTTATCATGATTACCATGAATGGTATGACTGATGATTATCAGATGTTTATTACAGGCTTGAACGCGAGGGAGAAAGCCCCCAATTTTGAATAATTTCTAGGGATCTTGATGTAAGAGGAAGAGAGGTGGATGACTCTGAAACCCTAGAATTCAAATCTCGCATTAATGGCGAAGAAAAAACCTTTTAGAGGGAAACCACGTGCGAGACAGAAAGCCAGAGGTATACCACAAATAAAGCCACCTTATGATATGTCTTCGACCAGAAATGATTCAGGAACCAAGTGTTTTTACTGTGGTAAATATGGTTACTTTGCTCCAAATTGTTTTAAGAAAAATATTGATGAAGCTCGACATAGACATAACAAGCATGCAGGGAAATTTCTTGATGAAGATCAAAATGAGGACCTCAGACTATTTGTGTCTGATTCTTCTTTCTCTGCTAAGAATGTTGAAGCATAAACTTGGTTTGTGGATTGAGGAGCTTCCACTCACATGACAGGTAATAGACATTGGTTTGAAAATTTTAAAGAGACCAGCAGTGGTGCTAATTGTTGACATTTGCAACAAGAAATGATAAAAATAGAAAATGATAAAAATAACACTGCTATAAATAAATGGGCTACTATAAATAGATGGGCTATAAATAGCAGTTGAGCCATTGTGGATCTTTAGCAACAATGGGTGAAAAGTGAAAGTGCTAAAAATAGCTTTTCTAAAATAGTATTTCGAGATCCCTTCTTATTTTAGTCAGACCCTAGACTAAACATAGGAAGTAAAATTCGAATTTGATATTAACAGTAGTTTGAAAATTAATTAATTAATTCATGTTGAGTTAATTAGTTAAGGAAAATCAAATGTGAAGTCTATGTGAGGACATGCAACAATTTCTCCTTTGATTGAGGGATTTATCCATCAGATAAAGAGATAAGACTGAGTTGTAATATTGAGTTGTAATTATTTGGCTTAGTTAACTGAGTCAAGTCCAGTTAGATTAATTTAATAGTTTGTTAAATTAATGAGAGTTCAGTTAGTTAATGCTTGCATGCATGTAACTACTGTATTTTAGATAATTGAATATTCACTCATGGATAACTCATGCATGTTAGTTCACTCAGAGACCTAGTTGAGATCAGATGGAGGGACAGTGTACTATTAGTTGCTAGGATATTCCTTGGTGAATATTCCTTGCATGCAGAAGGAATATTATTCCTTAAGGATTGCGTAGTTGGATAAGAGGTTACAGTGAGTGTGATGAGGCCAATTCACACATGTGATATCATTGGACCCCAATCAAAACTGCGCAAGGAAATAGGAGGCTTGGAGGGCTTGAGGAAGATATATTCTATGTCTATTGAGTCTATGAGCAATTTTGTTTGTTTACAAGGAGAGCAGGATAGCTTGAGAGCTGATTCCTTTTGAAACTTGAATAAGATTTCCACTTGTATGATAATACAGAGTTGGGGTTTTAGGTTGGTGCTTTCCCTAGTGTTATATCTTCTATGTTATGGTTGATTACTTCTCATTCTCAGTTATATCTATTCATGCTTGATGTTGCTCATGTTCGATTAAGCTTCTGCTCAATTGTTTGTAGAAGTAGAAAAAGTGTTTTGCTTTAGTAAATTGCATTACCAGGTGATCTACAGTCAGAATTTCTACACTAATATCTACCTTGGTGATAACGAAGGATACCAAATTAAAGCGTATGGAAATATTCCTGTGATATTGCTCGATGGTATATCAGGGGTATTCAAAATGTGATGTATGTACTAAGAATTAAAAATAATCTAATCTCTGTCTCTATGATTACAGACTAGAATCTAAAGGTAGGGCTTTTTAAATGTTACTGTGTTATTAAATATCTGTTGGATCATTTGAAACCAATTACAACAGTAATACCAGTTGGAGGCCTATACAAGTTGAATGTTACAAGCACACCACATCAAGCATTAACTTCAACATCTATGACAACAGTGAATCTATGACATCAAATATTTAGACACATCAATCTTCCTGACTTATTGCTGCTACAAAAACAAGGTATGGTCAATGGACTCCCTGTTTTAAAAAATGCACATGTTGATTGTGAAGGATGTGCACTTGGGAAGATGCACAAGGATGAATTTCCCTCAAGTTTAAATAGAAGAAAGAGAGATATCCTTGAACTTGTGCACATTGACATATGTGGACCAATGCAGACAAGATCATTAGGAGGAGCATATTATTTTTTATTATTTGTTGATGATTGCACAAGATATACTTGGGTATATTTTCTAAGAAAGAAAAGTCATACATTTGAATATTTTAAAGAGTTTCAAAGTATGATTGAAAAACATACAGTGAGGATCATCAAAATTCTCCGCTTAGATCAAGGGGGAGAATACAATCTGGGAAACTTCGTCAAATATTGCAGGAACCATGGAATAATTCAGCAGTTTACAGTACCCCACACTCCATAGTAGAACCGGTTGTAGAGAGGAAGAATAGAATTATGGTGGAGTGTGCATGAAACATGTTGAAGGGTAAGTACATATCTAATGGATTTTGTGTAGAAGCTATTAATACTGCAGTCTATTTAAAGAATAGGAATCCAACAAAAAGCCTTGATCTAAAGATACCATACAAGGCTTTATATGGTTTTAAGCCGGCAGTTAGTCATTCAAGAGTATTTGGTTCAAAAGATTTTGATCATATTCATAAGGAGGATAGGAAGAAACTAGATGCTAAGGCCATCAAATGCATATTTGTAGGGTATTGTTCTAATTTTAAAGCATATAAACTATTTAATCCATCTACTCATAAGGTGTTTGTGAGTAGAGATGTTATATTTCATGAAGAGGATGATGAAGGAAACAAAGACAAAGTTTATGAAGAGTGGCACATTCCTTTCCTGATGGAGGACAAGAATGAGGAAATTAAAGAGAGAAATGTGCAGCAACAACGACAAAAAGAGGAATCAAGTGATGCAAGTACAGTTGGCAAGCCACGTCCACTAAGGAATGAGCAAGACAAATTTGAGGCAAGTCCACGACTAAGGAGATCAGGTAGGCAGACTCAATTACCAAAAAGATGTAGCGATCATGCTTTTATAACTAGTATGTTAAATGTGTTGAACCCTCAAATTATAACGAAGCAAGTCAGTATGATGAATGGAGGGCAACCATGAAAGAAGAATATGAGTGAATTATTAAAAACAAAACCTGGGATTTAGTTGAACTACCAGAAGGAAAAGAACCTATAGGTTACAAATGGTTATATAAACCTAAATTTAAAGTAGATGGTAGTGTAGACAAATACACAGCTAGGTTGGTAGCTAAAAGTTTCTCACAGAAAGAAGGAATTGGTTATGAGGAGACCTTTGCTCCAGTAGCTAATTTGAGCACTATTAGAATGTTGATAGCTTTAGCTACAAAGCATCCTTGGAGTCTACACCAACGAGATGTGAAGTTTGCATTTTTAAATGGAGAATTGAAAGAAGAGGTTTATTTAAAACAACCTAAAGGGTTTATTAAACAGGGGCAGGAGAATTTAACCTAAAAATTAAAGAAGTCATTATATGGATTATAACAGGCACCAAGGTCATGGTATGAAAAAATTGACTCATTTTTCTTCCAACATAGTTATAAGAGAAGCAAAAACGACCCAAATCTGTATACTGTGTGTGATGAAAAGGGGAAATTTGTTTTTATTTATTTATATGTAGATGATTTAATTATCACTGTGTTGTAGCAGCTACAACCACCCTCGAAAAGTTTGCCTTAGATTCGTTTTGGAGCCTCCCTACCAACCTTTCACAACAACGTGTCTTGTCTTGTCAAGTGCACAAGCTTCATTGATTTTCTTATAGAATGATAGCCTGTCCATCAAATCTTGTTGCATCCCCCTCACGAGATGTTTCACTAGACTTGGTCCAGCTGCATGCTGAGTAGCTCCTTTAAGGAATTGCACAATTTTGGAGGGAAACTAGCCTTCCCTTGAGAAATTGCGCAACTTTGTCTGGCAGCCTGCTGGGCTCTAGAATTGTGTAATTCTACCTATCACTATTCACTGAGAAAATTGTGCAATTCCTAATAGCAGTGCTTCTCAGCCCAAAAATTGCACAATTTTGGGTAGTAGTCACCTAATCTTCCTAGAAATTGTGCAATCCCTCTGGGCAGCTAGCCCAGCTCCCTCTTAGAAATGTGAACTTTTTCCTCCTAGCTGAGCAGACTTTTGCTTTTGCTGTTGAGTTCACTGGTTCCCTCCGAGACTGAGCAAAACTGATTTTCATGCATGGGTTTCTCCTCCCAAGGTAGCTTGCAAAGGCATCCCTTAATTAAGGTATCTATTTTTAGCAGCTGGAGGTTACATGCAAGGATCATCTCAGAAACCTCCTGCCAAGTGTTTCTTTTCCTAGATTTGTGGCATGCGCGTCACAACCTCGATCTTATCAAAACTCTTCAAGTGGATGTTGCAGAGCTCATTCCTCACATCGACCTTGTAGCTCTGGCATCCCACATTTCATCTAGGAGTCGTCGGCACATTCAACTCAGTTGTCTTGGGATAAGCCCGCTGCTCATGACTTGCACTGCGTTTCTGTCACTTTTTGTAATTCGCTTTTTGTGAGCATTGTTTTCTTGATTTCAATAAGCACTTGTTGTCATTTTCATGCATACTAGCTTGTACTAGCACTATTTCAGTTTTCATTTGCATCTCACTGTTGTCGCATGCGTGACACTGTTTTGCACGGATGGTCACCGTTGCGGCGAATCGCTTCACACACATGCATGCTTTCCCATTTTTCGAATCGTGCACTTGTTGTTTGCATGAATGATCATTCACTCTCATTTGCACTCATCTCACCATGCATTCAGACTTCTCATGTTTTGAGTTTCTCATCGGTCGGACTGGGCTGCCTTGGCACAGACCGTGCCTTGCTCGCCTAGCACTGCACATTTATGAAAGTGAAGGCTTTTCCATCCCTCCATAAATTGCACAAGCATATCCAGGCACTGACCTCTAGACTTGCATTGTGCAATTCTTGGAGGTAGTGTTCCATTGGCCCCAGAAACTACACAATGCAGTTTGCTAGTTGCATGTCACTGCGCACTGAAATTGAGTATTGAGGAGTTTCAGTCCTCAGTAGGTTAGGCTAGAATATTCATTGTGGAGTTCCAGTGGTCAATCAGCCTCCCAACAACCCAGACTATGCATTGTGCAGTTTTGGCAGTTAGTCTCCCGACCTCTCGTTGGAAATTACGTAACCTTCATGATCAGTCACACAGGTATGTTGCAAGTCAGTTCTCAAGTTTGTTTTCATTTTCGACTAACCTATTTCTTGCCATGAGTGTTGTTATGCCTCCAGGCATCAAAGATGTTCATATGTCTCTCAACAACACAAGAACAATGGAATTCAGGAGAGCAAAGTTAAAGGACACCGTTGAGAGCACAACAAGGTTTGCAGCCAAGCAAGTGTCTATGAGCTTGCCTACCTGTTAAGACATCAAGTTGTTCATAGACAAGGACATCAAGATATGACAAAAACAACATCACAACAAGAAGCACCATGAACAACAACTAAAGGCAGCATACCGATGCAACGAATGCAAGAGGAAGGTTGTTGACAACACAAAGACGGAACAAAGTTGCAAATTCAAGTAGATCCACTTGTGATGAAACCAACTTTGGAGAGTTAGCCTATGAGGTGATGGTGCGACCTGAAGATCGTATGAAAGCAAAGAACAAGATATAGAAGGAGTTGCATGTGCTGAAGCAGCAACTCAAGTAAGAACAAGAGCTGCATAGAGGAGAGAATGAGTTGCAGCATGGGCAGGTATAACAGGGCGCGCAACATACTCATGGATGGAACTGCGCCCGTACAAGTTATAGATCCATCCCAGCAGTCGTCACGGAGCAGAAATGGTGAGAAGTGTTGTTGATCGCATGCAAGGGAATTCAGCAGTATGCATGTCATTATGCGCACTCATGCGATCCCACCCATTCAGCACACTCACCGAGGTAAAGACAAGAAGCAAGTCTGACTGGAGCTAAACATGCAGTTGACAGTTGATGCACATGACCACCAACACACATTGGAAGATCAACACGAACAATATGCATCAGTGTGTTTCCAGTTCAGCCGCACCCAAGAAGACCATGCGCATGCTAGCAGACAAGTTGGATGGAGGAGCCATACCAATGCACTCGGATGCAACAGAGGCAAGAGTTTGCATCAGCAAGATGTCACCATGGAGCACATGCACACCATCATGGACGACCAAGCTTGGAATCAACTCACCACCTTTACCATCACAAGCATGTCAAAGAGTTGGTCTCACCACAATGGACCGAGTGTCAGTGATGCCTTGCATGTCTTGCTCAAAACGTTTTGTCTCACATGGGCACATGTGCATTGCAATGTAATGTCTTGTCATGTGGAAGTTCAAGTGTCGATAGTTGGATGTAATATTCATAGAGTAGATGAAGAGTCATGAGGGTAAATGAATTGTCACAAAGGGGAATGTCAAGGGTCACCCCACCCTTTGCTATAAATAGTCCCTCATAACTCATTGTAGAGGCTTTTGGTCCAGCCATGCTTCCGATAAGACTATCTTAGAGAGACCTTGGATAGTATTGTAACAAGCCTTGGCTTTTCCACTATGCAGAGCTAGTATATGTCTTTGGAGGAGCAGATGATTGTGGTAGTAATGTTTCGTTGTTAGAACTAGTGGTTAGACATGGATGTATTGTATGATTGGAACTTGCACTTCTTAATATAACAGAGCCAACATGTTTCATGCATATGTTGTATTGTATTGTATGCTATTTGGTTTGCTCTAAATGATATATGTATTTGTTTTCTCACACATGCATGTATGGACTATTATGTATGAGTATGTATGAATCTTTTTGAAAATTGTTATTAATTTAACCATCTATTTGGATTGCTCACTAACTTGCTTTCCAGCTTTTTATGCATCCTCGCTCGTGTGTTCCCAAACCGTGTACTATTACAAGTTTCTAAGGGGCGCACTCACTTCACCCTCAGTGTGTTAGAACCTCTCATGCACCTTCCTTGACTTACTGCAGTTGTCACACCCTTGCTACCAATAGGGACATCTTACATGCCTCTGTATGAAATCACAGTCAAGACATTACCTTACGACCCATTGTTGGGACTCCTACACCAAACGGTCTGAGGTCTAATAGGGACTTCTCACTAGGGAGATCACCTTACATGTTGACGGGTCCAACACCATCAACACACTGGAAATGTTGATGATTTGATTAAAGAAATCAAAGTGAAGATGTCAAGAGTTTTTGAAATGAAAGACCTCAGAGAATTACATTATTGTTTGCGTCTAGAAGTTTGGAGGGACTCTGGCCAAACTTTTCTCACTCGAGGGAAGTATGCTAGAGGGTTATTGAAAATTTTCATAATGGAGCAGTGCAAAGCTGCCTAAGTGCCTTTAGAGTAGATTCTTAGGCTTTAGATGGAGGATCATTCCAAAGAGGTGGACGCCACATTGTATAGATAGCTAGTTGGGAGTCTGATTTATTTGACTACAACTAGACCAGACTTAGCATTTTCAGTGATTATGTTACGTCAACTTATGTCAAAACCTCTTGAGAATCACTGGATGGCAGCTAAACGTGTCTTGTGATACATTCAAGGAACCATTGATTTTTGTATTAAGTACACTAATCTTTCCTATGTTAATTTGATAGGTTTTTCAAATTCAGACTGGGTAGGAAACCTAGATGACAGAAGATCCATGACATGTTATGCTTTCAATATTGGGTCCAGGGTAATTGCTTGGAGCAGCAAGAAGCAAAGTATTGTTTCCTTAATTTCTGTAGAAGTAGAGTATCAAACAATGTGCACAACCACGTGTGAGGCTATTTGGTCGAGGAGACTTCTCCATGATGCCGGAGACAAACAAAAAGATGCAATAGTAATTATATGTGATAACCATAGCTCAATCAAGCGGGCAAATAACCCTGTGTTTCAGAAAAACATAAAACATACTGATACTCAGTTTCATTTTGTTAGAGAGAAGGTTGAGTCTAAATAATTTTTTATTAAATATTGTAATACTTGTGATAAGGGGACAAATATTTTTAGCAAGCCCCTTGGGAGGATTAAATTTGAAGTCTTTAGGGAGATGTTAGGAGTAAACCTGAACGCTTTCTCCATTAAGGATGAATGTTGAAATTAATGGAGAATATGTATTATTGGCGTGAGTGTTGAAATTAATGGAGAATATGTATTCTTGGAGAGAGTTTGTTTCATCGTTGTGAGTGTGTCCTAGATTATGATTAGTTCCTATTTTCTAGGTGTCAGTTCTAATTATCCCTATTATGATGTAAACTTATATATTCTGATTTTAATAATGAATTTGTAGAAAGTTATGTGTCCTAGATTAATATTAGTTCCTATTTTCTAGGTGCCAGTTCTAATCATCACTATTATGATGTAAACTTATATATTCTGATTTTAATAATGAATTTGTAGAAAGTCATGTGTCCTAGATTAAGATTAGTTCTTATTTCCTAAGTGCCAGTTCTAAGTGCTAGTTCTAATTCTCCGTATTATGATGTAAACTTATATATTCTGATTTTAATAATGAATTTGTAGAACGTTTTCTGCTTTGAGTAATGTCAAGGTGCATCCTACTCACTTGAGAGCTGAATGTTTCAGATTTTCACATTATAAATTTTGTCTTCCTTCATTTTTAACATCATTATCTTGTGGTCGAAAATCTGCAAATTTGAAAGGCAACAGAATAACATAATAGTCATTGGTCAATTATATGCGTATTCAGGAATCGGAATTGTAATACTATACAACATTCAATATAGATGTTTAAGTGAAAGGGGACACTTACATGGCAGTGATATACGTAACCTGGTTCAGCACTGGCATTAAAGGGATAAGGTTGATTAGACTCCAACAGAGTGAAGGTAAGGAAAATGGTGGTCATATATCCAGGCTGCATCTTGAACACGTTCTCTCATTAGCAGGAGTTGCGATGACTCTACCCTGAGCATGCTTCTCTATATTGCATGCCACAGCATTGTTCGTCTTGTTCATGCAGCTCTCAAATTCGGTCAAATTTACCAGCTGTATCTGACTGAGGGTCTGAAACAAGCCGAGATGAATATGGAGAGGATGGTTGTCCGGAGTGAGATTGATGATATGCCATAACTCGTTGGTTCCTTGCCTCGGCGTCTCAGTAGCCGGTGCCAGAAATGGTAAAGCATTGAGGAACAAATGGGTCGGATCACCCGTGGCGCTGTCGTATTCATACAATGTGATGTAACGCGTTTGGGCGATCTCGTTCTTGTTGGGAAGAGGATATGAAACCAATCTCGTTGGGATCGGGGTGTCGGGTTCCTTAGTTTTCTCAATCACAAATTTCATAACTTCGTTATTGAGTTTATCGACGGCACTTCCTGAGGGGTGCGGATAGGGCGTGTTGTTTGTGAGGATGGTCTCATCCGTGGATGACTTAGTAAAGTCGATCTAGTAAAGTCGATGATGACATCTGCGATCTCAGAGTCGCTTAACAACAATTTCAAATAACTGACCGCGCTCATGTACGTCAATATTCGGGAATCAGCAATCGACTTAAGAATACCCATTTTCTCCCCGGGCATGGTCATGGCAGATACCCATTTTCTTCCCGGGCATGGTCATGGCAGATTGTCGAGTTGCTGGACATTGACGTAGTAATATTGAGATTTGGTGGGGGGCTCCGGTCTCATTTAATCCGACTGTTCGAACTCCGCCGTGTCTGGGTTGGGCAGTCACAATGGTGGGATCCCACAGAAGAATATGTTAAGAAGGCAGATGATTTTCCCACATCACAAACGTTTCTACACCTTGGATGGCTTCTCCCTCGATGTTCCATATGCAAATACAGTACTTGAAGGGAAATCTCTGTGAAATTTCTGTCAAAAGAACACAGAGCATAATACAATGGAATACAATGTGTATCATTAGGGATATAAAGATCATGTACCCATTTTTTCTCAAACATCCCAATCCGAAGCTCGCCCGCCTTTAAATATCCATCTTGGCCGACGATATACCCCTTTAGCGTGGGCATCTCTGGCAGCTCGTCCACGAACATCTCAAAAGTCGAAGCTATCTCCTGCAATTCCTCCTCAGTCACATTAGCATTCAGTCACGTTAGCAGGACACAATTCTTATATTCACATGAGAGTTTTTTTTGGGTTACCAAAGTGAATCGAAATTCATTGCTTAATAATATGTTTCTCTTGTTGCTGAGCAAACAAAGGCAAAATATTTATCCACCGTTCAAGGTTGAATTAAAAACTACAGTTTCCTTTTCCTCCAATGTTGCTTCCAGCTTCCCGCAAAGTTTCAAGTTACAGTCATTTATCGAAACTAGCACCCTTGAAGTCTCCCGAATTCAATAGTCAGATGTACCATCTTCACCTTCAGCGTTCGCTCCTTCCCTTCGATTATAGTTTCATCCCTTGCAACATAAAGTTCCTCAGGGCACAGTGCCACTATACATGGAATTTATGGCGAGAATTTATTGCGGTGAAAGTTCCTCGGTGTTGTTATGTACAGATTTTATCGGTCTAGCGGTGCAAGTTCCTCAGGTCGCCTCTTTGCCGTTTCCCGAATACAACTGGAGTTGTAAAAGCTGATATACCTTTTTCGGGTGGATTTTTTGAGAGTGTTGAACTCCACAATACTGTAGGGAAAAACTGTGGCGCCAATCGGGAGGGAGTCGTGAGGTCTTGAGTTCTGAGATCTTGCCATGTGGTAAAAAATGATTTCATGAAGGAGGACGAAAATCGAAAGATTGTATTGGACAAATATGTTTAGGCAAAACCATAGATGAATACTTTTAGTGTAAAAATAATTAGTAATTAAACTAGCATTTGCAACTAATGTTGCAAAGGAAACGCCGTAAGGCATAGTGTGCGGAAGAATATTGAAATGTGAATGGGTTTTTTGAAAGCAAGGGTCGATGATAATGAGTTTGAATTGAGGAAGCCATGTTGAAAACCATATTCGGGGGTTAAAGTGGCTATGAAATAGAATAAAAGTAGTCATAAATATCCATTGAACTTGTTTAGATACCTTAAAGATTGCCTAGTTGAAGGTGAAGTTAAACAAATGAATTCACGCAAACAACAACTAGGTATCCATATTGATATACAAAATTTTAAGGAGAGGTATGTTAATCTTTTCAAACAACATTCTAATGTATTTTCCTAGAAATATGAAGACCTTAAACCATATCGCATTGTGATGAACTAAACCCCTGCTAGGATATATTCCTTATGACGCAGAGAAGCCACAGGTGGTTGATAAGGAGGTGAAAACAAATGCTTGGGCTCATGAAGGAGCTCTATATTTTCCTCCAGCCCACACTGTTCCTATGCCTATTATATTCCATGGCAACATCGTACAGAGAGACATCTCTTGTTCATTACTCCTAGTATGGTAATATTGACTAACTCTGCCTGTGTCACAAATCATATAAAAATGGATTTTAGTTAGCTCCGTGGTCCTTGGAGAATAATAATATATACAAATTTTATCAATCATGGCCTCTCAACAGTCTAATTACTTAGCTAATTGCAAACCTATCTTGAGACATTCTATATGATGCCACTTTTATTACAGGGATGCAGAAATTAGAGTTTAGAATGGGAATTGTGCTTCAACGTTATTTTCATTCAAGTGGCATTTGTGCCAGCTATGTCCTTTGGACAATTATGGCTATTCTAAATGGTAATGTTGTGTCAAGTAGTATGTGCTAGCATTTTTATTTTTATCATGAAAGCTGCATATTATATCAGTTTAAACAATCATAATATGATTTTCATGCTACACTGCAATTTTTTTCATAGGCATTGAATTGTTTTTTCTGGAGAGTATCCAGAAGTCTGAATGCCCTATATAATTACAGCTAGCAGAGTTTTTGGCCAGATTTTTGGCACTTCTTGAGCGTTTTGGCCAGAGGTTTGTTTAGAATGAGAGTGAGAATGATGATGAGCAAACTTGGAATAGCTTCCCATCCAACTGTGGCAAAAAGGATGCCAATTGCTCCACAAATTTTCAAAGGGACAGTCTAACCCCAATGCAGCCACCTTGGAAACTCTCCAAAACGATATGCATCTACAACTATGTAGTTTACAATCTCACCAGTGGCATGTCTTCTTCTTCCTAGACTAGACAGCCAAAGTTGTTTCTGATATACAGCTGCCATCAAGGCCGAACACATTCGCATACTTGCGCTTCTGGAATTGAAGTATTTTTTTTTCTGTTCGCTTAGGTGGGCCAATGCATGTTCTGAATGTAGGGAAGTCTGAAATTCTGTTGACTGTCATTCCATGCGCTTAGGAAGTTCTGCTGTTGGAAAGTTTGATTGGGCTGCATTGAATTAAGCAAGGCTGAAACATTATTGTTGACATTGTAGCTGTAGTTGTCTTGCATGTTGTTGAATCTCTTTGCAGGGTTGGTTTCATCGTCCCCATATGCTAAGGAAAGGGTCCTCTTGAGAGAATTGAATTTGTTGTCATTCTCCGCTGCTAATTCTTCTTGTTTTGGGACAACTTCATATCGGCAATCACTAGTGTTGTCATTGTTATTGCTGAAATTGTTTTCAGAGAGGTTGCAGGACTGGACTTGAGGTAGTCTGCTGCTGTTTCCATTGCCATCCATGGCTTCATCGTTTAAAAAACCATCTATGAAAGGATCGCCACTCTCCAACAACCCACTGAAAGAGAAAATTTTGGGCAATTGTAGTTTGTTTTGCTAATCAATATCAGGAAAAGAAGCCATCACTTCATCTGCACTCAGTGATTCATCTCGTTCT
Source organism: Pinus tabuliformis (assembly GCA_031772625.1). Lineage (NCBI taxonomy): Eukaryota > Viridiplantae > Streptophyta > Pinopsida > Pinales > Pinaceae > Pinus > Pinus tabuliformis. The sequence continues at coordinate 408,218,923 of CM062809.1, read as the reverse complement.
ACCCCTTGCACTCTCTGAGAATGACCATTTTTCTTGTAAATTCAGCACAGCACCCAATCATCAAGCTGGACAACAAAAGTGCCATCAAAATCAACAATACCAATTTTAGTTGAATGAATCAATTCCTATTCATAAAGAATCAAAACACAAGAACTGTGAAGGGAAAATCACTCATATTGATCAATATTCAAGAAGACATCACTTTGTAGGGTGTGTTATTTGTATTTACACAATTGATTTTTTTGGAGTAGTCTACCTAGGCAAAGGAATTGCCCAGTTTCCGTCACCGCCCAAAAAATCGTCTGGGTTCGGTCGTCGACAATTCCTTCGTCCTCCGCCACCCTCCCCTAGCTCTGCCACCCTCCATCCACTGCTCCACTTTCATTTCCTGACATTTCTTGACAGATCGGATCGGAGCTGGCAATCCTGACATTCTCTGACAGATCAGATTGGTGTTGGAATTGTTGCAGCGGAGAGTTGATGCCCTTTCCAATTCGAAATGGAGGAATTGCTAAACTGCGGGCTGCTCCCCCAACCAACACGACTCGGCCTCTGTAGCTCACACACCTTCCTCCTCGACTCTGTGCCTGCAGCTCACCACAAAACTCCGGCCCAAGCAATTCCTCCGCTCTGCAGCTCACCACCCAGGGGACGTCACCTTCATGTTCAGGTGTAATTGGGTGAGTGCTGATTTTTAATATTTGTTGGTAAATTGAACAGTGGGTGCTTCACAAGGAGTCCATCCACCACGAGGTGAGCAGAGTTCATTCTATCCACCACAGGCTAATGTTGAGGCATAAGGACATACATTTAAGATTAATTGTGAAGCCAACCCAGAGTTTTTCTTGGCTGCTCGTGGTGATGTTGCAGTGCTTGCGCTGGAAAACGCACATGATCCTCATCAGGTATGTTCATCAGTTTGAGCTACTTTATTTGAAGCTCGCTGAAAGAATTTTTTCATCTAATAATTGATGGTTAATCACTATCCTTATTCCCCTGTTCGATGGAACCTTTTGTCAGTAATGGATCAAAGTAGATTCATGGGGCCTTCGAGTCAAGGATGAAGCTGGCTTCCCAACGTTTACCTTGGTGAACAAAGCAGACATGCTCTGAAACACGGGGATAAAGAATGGGACTAGGTAAATCTTTCTATTTCCCTTTTCCTTTTAGTTTCATTGTTTAATATAGCCTCTCCTCTGGATATGTAGAGAAGTCTTATTCACTGCAATGCTATAAACCACCTTAACTCAGGGTTTCGGAATGCTAGGGTCTTGGGCATTATGGGCTGCAATAGAGCTATTTACAATGGTGGTCCCCTAATCCATAGTTTTTGTTGAGTGTTGTTGAACAGATATACTTGGCAGACTATAATCATGACAAGGCAGAGCAGTCTGTTTTGTGGACCTTAACTGTAGATGTTGGAAATAGGTATCAATCACTGAGGCCTGTGAACAACATTAATTTGAATATGGATACGGAAGCTGCAGATAGCCATGTGGGAGGAATACGTGATGGAAATGAACTCATCCTCTTTGAGTGGAAGAAACAGAGCAAGCAAAAATTGAATCTCCAGCCCATCTATTGTAAGAAATCTAACAATAACAAGTTGTCTTTCAAGCTCTTTATTGAAAGCATCATCATTTCTGTAAGTTTATCAATAGAAAGGATGGAGGGTTCATGCTACTTGAAAGTTTATCATTTCTGACATTTTCTGTAAGTTTTTCTGGCATCATTTTCCACATTCTTTTGTTTGCAAGTTTGGGTGTTCATCATAAGTTTGCTTGGCCTTGCACCTCTTGCCGAACGTATAAGCTTTGTCACAGAGTAAGTGAAAAATTGCATGGCATATGTACATAGGGTACATGTAATCTATACCTTATACTGCAATTGTTTATACACTTGGAATGGTCACTGCAGTGCAGTGACTTCATAAAATATTATGTTTGTTGGTTCTACAATCTGATGTTTTATTGTAAATTGTTGTAGACAAATTGCATTCTACATTGGACCAACAAGTGAGATTCTTATATGTATATGGACTATGTACTCATATTTGTGGATACAAGATATGAGCTAATTGATATATATGATAAAGTTTTTGACATTTCGAAGTAACTGATGCAAATATATTGTTAATTAATTCTCCTATAGTTGGTGGGCTTCTCAACGCCACATGTGGAAATGCAATAGAGATGCTCATTGCACTATTTACACTTTACCATGGGGAGACCAATGTGGTAAAGTATTCTCTACTAGGTTCTGTTCTTTCCAACTTACTTTTTGTGCTTGGCACATCTCTCTTTTGTGGAGGAATTTCCAACATGAAAAAAGAACAACGGTTTGAAAAGGCATGTGATACATTTTTAGTTTTTTCTTAACAACCTAGGCCACCAAAACAAGTCCCACCTGCTCATGATATTCATTCATTAAGGCCTAACCATGGGTGTTGTATTGCTATATGACGTAGGTTATTTCTGGAATCGACTCCAGTCTTCTCATGATGGCTTCACTGTGTCTCATGCTACCCTTAGACCTTCAACAATCTATGGCATATAGTGAAGCAGCTACATCAACATTACAACTGTCTAGAGTCAGCAGCATCATCATGCTAATAGCTTATGCTGCATATTTGTTCTTCCAATTAATGACACATATACAATTGTTTGAAGAAGGCCCTGAAAGAAAGGAGCTTTTTCTCTGAATCCTCAACAGCAAGAATTCTTTGTCTTGGGTGGTTCCACTCCATCCCCATCTCCATATACATCCATAATATTAACTCTGTTGAGAGACAATTGAGACTTATAGGAATCTGAATTCAACATTTTCTTGCTCACATTAGTGTAAATCTCCTTGAGCACAATTTGGAATGCACGCAATACATTTGTATTATCCAGAGCCAATTCAAAGTCAAGTGAATCCATGCATGATTGACTACAAGCAATGGCTTATCTAATCATGATTCAGTGTTTGGAGGCTGCCAATTTGACTTAGAGGAAGAGGTAAGTGATGCTCCAATGGTAATTGGGGATCTCCTTCTAGATTTGCAGGACACTGGCTTGGAGCTTGCAGCTCTGGATGAATCTACGTCAAATGGAAAAATTTTGTATCATCTCAAATCGAAACTAGAATGTGTCTTGGAAAGGAGAGGCAAAAATGGTGATTTTTGGCACTCTAAATTTCTCGATTTCTAAGTGCCATTGTCTGATAGACGGCGCGATCGTGTTGAAAAGTGGCTTCACTGCAACACTGCAAAATTTTCTGGGAATGCTGATGTACAAAATTTGCAACTGGAGGCAATTTTATCACTTGCAAAACTGAAACAGGGACTCTCTGTATGTGTTTGTAAATGTTATTTATGTTTTTGGCAATGTGTTCTAGAGAAGGGCCATTCCTCTGATCACTCTTGTATGGGTAACCATTGTTGCGATGAAAAGTGCACATATTTCTCTCTTGAATCACACCAAGGAAATGAATTGGAGGAATGCCGAAATTTGATAGGTCATGATGGGAGTCATGATTGCAAAAAGAAAAATCATACATGTATGAAGCTCTATTCTTTATTTGATAAATCATCTAATTGTAACAAATTTTGTTGCTTGAAGGTTGGCCATGAAGGTTAAAAATTGCTACAAATTGGCAAATGCCTACAAATGTTTCATTATAATAAAATGAAAAGTTATTTGCAGGTGGGATGTTGTCTTTTAACAAGTAGACTTCCAAGGGTTTCCAAACTAAAGTCCCCATATGGATTATTAAGCAATTATGCATTTGAGATTATGACAAATTCTATATCAGCATATTATTATACAACCTTAACTAATGCATTGACTAGCTTTTCCATTAGGCAATCAACTAGTGTAATGGATTTCACTTTGAGTGGATCTTTTCCAATATAATTGACTACAAGCAATGGATTATCTAATCATTTGACTATGAATTCTCATGGTGAATCTGATACAAAAATTCCATCTATAAGGGACATTTGTCTTCTCCAATGGTTGACTAAGACAATTGAAGTTGTCGATGTTAATGTAGGTATGATAAATGACTCAAGAAAGACTTGATAGAAATCGTGTGTTATTGTTGCTTTCATGGCATGTATCCTAAAGGAATTGATCTCAATAGACATTCAGATGCACAAGTTTAATCTAAATGGGTGAATGATATGACTAAAGAGTGCAATTCCTTTGATGAAAAATAAAAGTTGATACTTAGTTCCCTAGGCATAAAGAAAGAATGTGATTAAATGTCTAATGGTCTACAAGACTAAATTTACCATCTGCAAGTGTTATTGAGAAACATAAATTTACTCATCACAAAAATCTTCTCTCAAAAAGATCATATTCATATTGACTACATTGAAATCTTTGCACCTACTACAAATATGAACTCTTATCTACTTATTCTTTCACACATTATTCATTCTGTATAAGAGTTATAACATACATCAATTGGATGTCAATAGTGTTTTTTTACATGGTGTTCTCACTGAGGAGATTTATATGGAGCAATTTTTTTACATGGTGTTCTCAATGAGGAGATTTATATGGAGCAACCCAAGGCTTTGAGAAGGGCCACAATCTTGTTTTTCTACTAAAGAAATCCTTTTACACATTGAAGCAAGCCTCCATAGTGTGGTATAAGAAGATTGGTTGATTATTAGTTTTGGTTTCAAGCATCATGAATTTGATTGTAGTGTTTATATTTTGCAAACGATGATACTTACATGTTGGTGACTTAATCATAAATTGAAGTAGTGTCAACCTAATTTTGGGTTTGAAAAAACAATAAATAGATATATTTACAATTACAAACCTGAGTGTGTTGTATTTTTCCTTATGGAAGCAAGTTTTGCAAATGGATAACAATATATTTATTTACCTAAATATAAATCGCCATTCATTATACATGTTTAGGATGGAACACTATAAACCATTTTTGGCACCATATCAATCAAGAGAGAAATTGACTGAGTGTGCCTTTGAAAATTAATGGTACTCAGTACAAGAAGACTAGTGGAGCCTCATTTACTTGATTCATAACATATTTGATATATTATTTGATGTTAGTGTGGTCTAAAAAATCATGTAGGATATGAAAGAGAGTTGCTTAGAGGCCACAAAAAGGGTTGTTTATGAAAGATACATATTAGCACAATATCAAGTATTGCATTAAGAATACGAAACTAGTCAGTTACTTTGGTCTTGTAAGAAGCAGGCAGAACTATTGACCACTAAAATTGAATATAAGGGTGCATTTAATGTTGACAAAATCAATGTGAATCCACATAATGGATGAGGTTGGCTTCTCATTTGAGCAATAGATTCAATGTATTATGCAATACAAAATCTTCTTGTTCATAGTAAAATAGTGTATGTGGACTCTTCATGCCCATTATTTGACAAAATAAAGATATTGTGAATCTTCTTGTTCATAGTAAAATAGTGTATGTGGAGGCTTCATGCCCATTATTTGACAAAATAAAGATATTTTGAATCTTATTTATTGCAAGATAAGTGATCACATCATTAATATTTTTGCAGAGTCATTAACAAAAGACAAGTTTACGAAACTTTGAACTATGTTTTGGATTTAAAAAATTGCAATCATGGTAGAGTGTACATAAGACAATTTCACCTCTAAAAAGTTTCAGATAGTTGTGTTGACAAATGAGCTTTGAAACATCAATTTCATCATACAATTTGACCTTTTATGGATATTGTTGATTCACAATGGAAGGTCAAATAACTAATTGATTAGATTCGTCCAAGGTCCCCAAGTTATGCAAGTCGAAGTATCTAAGATAGGTCCCCAAGCTTTGCAAGTCAAAGTATCTAAGATAGGTCCCCAAGCTTTCCAAATCAAAGTATCTGAGATGAAGATTCAAATGCATTTAAGATTATTAACGTTGACTGTTTTTCCTATTTTAGATGAGTTACATTTAATTTTAAGCCATATATAAATCATACCGATTGTCTTATCATTAAAATTATTTAGTTATCCATTTTATGTCAAGAAATTCTTACTTGTACTTCAACACTGTAAAGATATGATATCTTTGAACACAAAATTTTCTTGAAATTCATTATTCATCATTCCTGTAAGTCCACAGCTCCCTAACAATCATTACCATTGACTTGAGGACATTTAAATAACATTGTGATATACTTAAAACCCTAGTTTTAAAAATAAGACATAAATTCCTTGAGAATTCACTTTCTTTAGATCCTTTGAAAGCTCATTTTCCATAGGAGTTCACGATTTGTTGTTAACTATCCTCGGCTACACTTGGAGATGATACAATGCATAGCAACCTCCCATGAAATAACAACATAAATCTTATAAATCAGACAGAGCAAATCAACATTTCTACGAAATACCCGAAGTATCATCATCGCGATTACTTCATAAAAAGTGCCAAACATAATACAAAGAACAATAGTAAAAACAAGAACCACACACATTTGTAATAAACTTTTATTATTATGGGTTGATAAAGAAACAGAGGATACAGAGCTATACAGAGGCCAACCCCAATCAAGTCGATCACAAACAATGAACTATGATCATCCACAGGCCAACTCCATTGAATTTGTTATACAATTATTTACATATTTTACATCATCAATACAACGGTATAAGAAGTGCAAGTGATCAGAAGTGCCAGTGGATTCAAATAATTTAAGAAAGGAGGAAGCACTGTATTAGCTGATCCAGTGAAAACATACCACTGACTAGGAATCTCTAAACAAAAAGGTGGGGTACAGTTCCTATTCGATGAAGGAAAGAAAACAATACCAGCAATTGCCCCAAATTGTCACCTCGTGCTGTACCAATCTCCTACCAAATCACACTCCTTTCAAATTCAGATGTTCAGCAAGAAGTCCAATAGTATCCAACACCTTCTCCATCAGTCTGCCCAATTCTTACAAATAGACTTTGGATCATGCCTTCTACTTTCAAAGGAAACTCCAGTGGCTAAAAGGGGTATTTTACTTCCTACAAGGCCAAGAAGTGCTAAGAATCTATGTCAAGCACTAGAATCTATGTTAACACTGTGATTCATCAATGGTCTTTACCTCTGTAATTTGAAGAGTTGTCATTCTGTAGAAAAAAGACTATTTATCAGCTTGTAATTTGTACAAATTGTATAAGCAATTCTAGATTAGGTGGATTTAATTCCTTTCTCCTACCACCACTGTAATTAGCACTGTCTTCTTTTAGTTCTACCAATTTTACAAACTTCTCTATGATGAGGTCAATTTCACAATTCCTGGGTCATCAAATGACAGGGCCATGTTTAGCCAGTGTGGTGAATATTTCTCCATTTCTGGTCTTCTGTTCGATGATCAACAAATCATATTTGGCAAATCCCAGTGGTATTGTGCTTTCCAGATCTTGGCATTATTGTACCCAATTTCTGTCTTTAGCAAGGTAATTGTCACAGTGGAAAACAGATGAACGACGATGGTTTTTAGAGAACCATCGTCCATACATACTGATACAACCTTCAAAGGCAATTACTTAAGTCCATTGGAAGAGGCCTAAAATACAACATCTAAGAATAGGATTTTATCAATCCAAGACTATAGAGAAAACACTCTGAATTTGATTTGAAGAGATCACCAAGGGAGAATTGGATGGCAGGTTCCCTTGGAGGAGATTTTGTATGCATACAGTTGTCTTTTACTTGAAAATTTGTTAGTCCAGTTTCTTGGCGAACAACTTCTACTGTCTTGGCATCAACGTGGTTTCCAGTTGTATCAGTCACATAGAACACATCAGCTACCTTATCACCCTGCGTTGACACCTCTGCTTTTGTAACTAACATCCCATTTTCTCTAAATATGCAAGTCACCTCCGAAAGAAGCCCAACACGGTCATTGGTGCAGAGTTCCAATTGCATACCCTGAATTCATAAAATATCATGAACAAAACTCACACTAAACTGACTAAAATTTAAAAAGGATCAAATTTGAATGCACCGGGAATCCCAAGTCTTAGGGTTTTGAATAAATTTCCCCCATGGATTTGATCCTTGGACTCATACCTCTGATGTTCTTCGTCTAATGGTAGCCTCCAAACACTGAATCACATGCTGCTTCTCTGCTTCTGAATACACAGGGCAACCATCAGTATGCCTGATGTAGTACTCCTGTATCACAAAAGAGAAGAACGGAAATAAATACCCCAAATCTTCTTTAACCTAATTTAGATTCAATGTTAATCCCATTAGGGATGTGATCTGAAACCACCTATACCTGGTTTAACAAAATCAAATTAGGAATTAAACATTTGAAAAAAAACAAAGATCCTATGAAAAGTCAAGTCGCTTGTAAGAAACCAAAATGATGAGATAGTAAAACCGTATAGTGCATATTCAAATTATAATTACAGAGATCAAGAGAGAGATGATTGAAAGCAACAAAGATCCAGATCAAAAAGCAGACAAGTTTACACAACATCAAATACCTTCTGTCCTGCCAATTACCAAACAAATAAACTGTATAATCCCCTGAATCTCTACTAACTTGCAGCTTAGCTGTTCCATGAACAATGAGACACTTGAAAAATTTATCACAGCCTCTAGCATGTGGACGTATCCTTGGCAAACGTTTGAACTTGGTAGTGAGAGGATTGACAACAAATAAAGTAATGTTAGACCGAGCCACCAAAAATAAACCATCATAGGCAGCCTTGAGACCTAGGGTCTTCATGCCCATTATTTGACAAAATAAAGATATTGTGAATCTTATTTATTGCAAGATAAGTGATCACATCATTAATATTTTTGCATAGTCATTAACAAAAGACAAGTTTACGAAACTTTGAACTATTTTTTGGATTTAAAAAATTGCAATCATGGTAGAGTGTACGTAAGACAATTTCAACTATAAAAAGTTTCAGATAGTTGTGTTGACAAATGAGCTTTGAAACATCAATTTCATCATAAAATTTGACCTTTTATGGATATTGTTGATTCACAATAAGGTCCCCAAGTTATGCAAGTCGAAGCATCTAAGATAGGTCCCCAAGCTTTGTAAGTTAAAGTATCTAAGATAGGTCCCCAAGCTTTGCAAATCAAAGTATCTAAGATAGGTCCCCAAGCTTTGAAAATCAAAGTATCTGAGATGAAGATTCAAATGCATTTAAGATGATTAATGTTGATTGTTTTTCCTATTTTAGATGAGTTACTTTTAATTTTAAACCATATATAAACCATACCGATTGTCTTATCATTAAAATTATTTAGTTATCCATTTTATGTCAGGCAATGCCTACTTGTACTTCAACACTGTAAGGATATCTTTGAACACAACATTTTCTGGAAATTCATTATTCTTCATTCCTGTAAGTCCACAACGCTCTAACAACCATTGCCATTGACTTGAGGAAATTTAAAGAACATTCTGATATACTTAAAACCCTAGTTTTAAAAATAAGAAATAAATTCCTTGAGAATTCACTTTCTTTAGATCCTTTGAAAGCTCATTTTCCATAGGAGTTCACGATTTGTTGTTAACTATCCTCGGCTGCACTTGGAGATGATACAGTGCATAGCAACCTCCAATGAAATAACAACAGAAATCTTATAAATCAGACAGAGAAAATCAACATTGCCATGAAATACCTGAAGTATCATCATCGCGGTTACTTCATAAAAAGTGCCAAACATAATACAAAGAACAATAGCAAAAACAAGCACCACACACATTTGTAATAAACTTTTATTATTATGGGCTGATAAAGAAACATAGGATATAGAGGTATATAGAGGCCACCACCAGTCAAGTCGATCACAAACAATGAACTATGATCATCTACAGGCCAACTCCATTGAATTTGCTATACAATTATTTACATATTTTACATCATCAATACAATGGTATAAGAAGTGCAAGTGATCAAAAGTGCCGGTGGATTCAAATGATTTAAGAAAGAAGCGGGAAGCACTATATTAGTTGATCCAATGAAAACATACCACTGACGAGGAATCTTTAAACAGAAAGGTGGTGTACAGTTCCTATTCGATGAAGGAAAGCAAAAAATACCAACAATTTCCCCAAATTGTCACCTCGTGCTGTATACCACTGACCAGGAATCTTTAAACAGAAAGGTGGTGTACAGTTCCTATTCGATGAAGGAAATCAAAAAATACCAACAATTTCCCCAAATTGTCACCTCGTGCTGTATCAATCTCCTACCAAATCACACTCCTTTCAAATTCAGATGTTCAGCAAAAAGTCCAGTAGTATCCAACACCTTCTCCATCAGTCTGCCCAATTCTTGCAGCTAGACTTGGGATCGTGCCTTCTAACTTTCTTGCAGTTAGTGGTAACTTTCTGCTTTAATAGCTTTCTGCTTTTGGGAATGTTGCACAAGATATATCAACATGGAAAGTGTCAAACTGTTAGTAGTAACTTTCTGCACTGACAGCTTTCTGCATATGAGAATGTTGCACAAAATATATCAACATGAAAAAATATTTTTAAATCATTGGCACTCTAAGGAGAGGCTTCAAAATCGATAAAAAAAAAGTTATGCAATCTCATTTCTGATAAAAGAAAAAGAACAGACAGTGGCAGTGAAGACAACGAACCAAGTGAGTCAAAATTGTTAAGGCTTCAGTGTGTAACCCCGTAGTTGGCATGAGAGCTATCTTACTTGATAGCAAAGGGATGACTACAACAATTTTCGAGGCCAATACAATTTGGCGAGATGCAAGTAATAGAAGAGAGAGGTAAACTCTAGCCTCTCAGCCTTTCATTTCAAATTGAGTTGAAATGTGGTATTCACAACTTATTTGGTAGAATTTATAAAGAAAATGTTCATATATGAGAATCAAGATTTTGACTGGTATATTTATGTCAATTGTATAATTTGGGAATATCTCAAAATTTGATTATCAACAGAGGACCAATTCTTTGACCCTTTCCTAATTGTCATTTTTGAAATATTCCTGCCATCGTCAAAAGTTCAGATGGTTTTGAAAAGACGTGCTCGCTACTGGCGTCTAGTTTATGAAGTATCATGAATAATTCCAGCTCTCAAATGCTTTGAATAAATTAGTTTCAATCATACAAAGAGAGAGGACATAATAAAATCTAGAAATCTGAGCACTTGGTAGTTTCTGACACAAATTTTTTTTCTCATTTCAAGGAGAAGATTAAAGAGAAGGCAGAGCACATCGTGAATGGTACATGTGAGAGTTATGATAAACCCAGGGAATTACACTGTGATTGGTACATGTGAGAGTTAGGAGAGAGGGATGATACGTAGGAGAGGTAGGCCTTCAAAAAGGTTGAAGATTAAGAAGAACAACACACAGATCTGAGATACAATATAGCACACTAGGCTTCCATTTTATACAATTCCCACAAACTGTGGAAATTTTTTTTGTCATTCATTGGAAGCAACCAATAAAGCATATATTTTAAAAGTAAACCAAAGAAAATAACTCATAACAAGTTAATGCACAAGTAGAGAACAGAGATTTACAATTTTGAAGCCTTCTCCAATCTAATGAGCCCTGCAATTTTTCAAAGATAAACCCAATTTTCTGTAAGGAAATATGTGATAAGATTAACAAAGATCTTATTAACAAAACGTAAACAATACTCAAAAGACCAAAAACTAGAAAACCAGGAAACATAGATAACCCTAAAAACAAAAAAAAAAGTAAAAGCAAGAAACCTGGCCTAGCGCTCCTCCTCCTGCAGAAAAATTTAATGCACAAGTAGAGAACAAAGATTTACAATTTTGAAGTCTTCTCCAATCTAATGAGCCCTGAAATTTCTTCAAAGATAAACCCAATTTTCTGTAAGGAAATATGTGATAAGATTAACAAAGATCTTATTAACAAAACCTAAACAATACTCAAAAGACCAAAAACCAAAAAACCAGGAAAAAAAGATAACCCTAAAAACAAAAAAAAAAGTAAAAGCAAGAAACCTGGCCTAGCCCAAAGTAAGAAACCTGGCCTAGCGCTCCTCCTCCTGCAGAAAAATATGCCCTAAGTGGCTCTCCTCCTCCTCATGCAGAAAAAGCTGGTGCACAAAAAGGTATACGGACGGATGCGCTAGGTTTAATTGATTTTTTTAATGTTTTCTTTCGACGGCAGATAATTGTTCAATCATCTAACAATAGATCTGACGGTTAAGATTATGACAGAAAGACATTTAGGGGAATTCATCTCAGAGGGAAACGCCTTACGGCGTAATTATATATTTTAAAATAATTAAAATTTAAAATAAATAAATTTAATTTTTTAGTTGAGTTAATTATTCATTTTATCATAATTATTAATATAATTGTTAAAATAAGTTAATTGCTTTCGTGTGAGGAGTTGGTTAAATTTAGAGTGAATTCATTGAGTGTTAAGTATTGAGTGTTGGAGTGTTGAGTCAAGTCGAGTTAATTCATAGATGACTTTTAGTGTGTGGTTGTATGTCAAGATATTTTAGGTGAGTCGCTAGTTGAAAAGGTTAAATACCCTTCACGGGTTCATTGTAAGTATAAGTTTTGTGTGATCAATAGAAGTGTGAATTTATGCTTTGTCTCCTCTGCTTGTCCAAGAAGTGTCGTTGATGGAATAAGATGATGTAGCAAAAAAGGAGCAACAAGAATCACAAGTGAAGACACCAAACAGAGACACACCAACAAGGACTCCAGGTTTTTTGAGCAACATGGATCTTCAAGCACATCAATAGATCAAGATTCTCAGAGCAATCAATCGGGTGATGAATCAAGTAATGGTAAGAGAAAATGAAAAGTCTGAAAAATATTTATGATGATTTCACCAACGACGAAAATCGAAAAATTTAATTATCTAAACAAAACCATAGAGGAATACTTTTAGTGTAAAAATAATTAGTAATTAAATTATCCACATTAAAATAAATATAATTTAAAATAAATATAATTTTATTTTTTAGTTATTCAATTATTTTATAATAATTATATTAATAACATCTCACAAGTATTAATTAGTTCTAAGAGTATATATAACTTATTAAATATAAAAAAATCAATTCAAAAAGAATATATATATATATATATATATATATATATATATATATATATATATATATTAAAAAAAAATCAATTGAAATTTTATTTTTATTTGAATTTTATTATTTTATATTTTATTATTTTTATTTTTTTTATTAAATTTTTTCTTATTTTAAATTTAGTGGCCTTTTTTTAAATAAAAATTATATTCAATCCATTAATCAAATTTTGCATTATATATCACAAAAATAATAATTCTAATCTTAATATATCCATCTCTTATAAGGATGTAAGGCAAAGAAGGGTTCTAAATGAGTGGATCTTTCTCAATCCATCCAAGGAATTTACATTTTAGAACAAATTAAACAAGTGCTTTGGATAGAAGTTAATTTTCAAGTGGTACCCTGCCCTTTTACTGCTCTCCAATCTAGGGTTATGATCTGTAGATTAAATTTAATGAATTCTGGCTTAAATTTGACGCTTTACACTAATGGGTCTTCTTCACCTTCACCCTAAGTTGTGATATTTACTTATGCTCCAAGGATTTCTTTATTGCTCAATTTGTTATTTTTCTTAGGGGTATATTGTTATTTTCTTTAGATAATTTCAATTTTATACTTTACGTCATTTACATATGCATTCACCACATAACATCATCACATCTTCAGAAAATATGTAGAAAGAACAATATAAACAACAATTCAATGAAACAATAAAAGGAACATAAAAAGAAAAACATGCACAAATAGAGATGTGAGGGTTTGGTTAGAGACTAGGAAAAAAACCCCACAAGGGGGAAAAACCCATAATTCAATTCTTCTTCTTCTACTAGATATTCATCAATTTTTCAGCTGAGATACAAAGTGAAATATCATGAGACATAATCCTTTACATCAAGCTACCTAAGGCCGAGGAAGATCTTGTTCATAACCTCTTTTGTGAACAAGAATCAAATACTGATATTGATAATAGCAAAATCATTGTCATCATGAAGCCAGATTACTACAACATCATTGTATCAGAAAGATAGTTTCTCTTCAGGGTCACATGAGACAAGGGCTCTGCATATATACATAGGATGGTGCCTTACCAATATTCTACTGCCAATATTCTTGTTCCATACCATTGTTGTTCTATGATGCCATACAAATACACCAATGCCAATATTGTTCTGCAATAACTCGTCATACTACCAATAGGGTTGCAACATATAAATCCCATCACTACTTAGAAGTGAAATGAGGCCATACAACTATGAAAAGTGTGATGCCAAATATGCCATAGATGAGTGCCAATATCATACATAAACTATGGTGTTGAGACTTAAATATATACTATTGAGTCATACATCGCAGTAGATTATACATTGGAGAGACCATAGACCATCCTTCCTCATATGTTGGTGACCATAGAATGAGGAGAAAGATCATGATCATACATTGTTTAGGCCATACCAATCATACATATATTGCAAAGACTGTACGTTGTGTTGATAGCTACATATCTCAATGACGTTGAGACTATGTGTGGCAATGTCAAGACCAACGTCCATTTCTTTATCGATGATAACAAGAACGCATAACAGTAGTGTCGATATTATGTACATAGACATATTAATACGATGATGCCATTTGATTACAATGGTATATCTACATCAATACCATGTCATTACAAAGATATATCAATTCGATGCCATTCCACTATAGAGATTGAATTAAAACAAAGATCTGAGGCTATCAAACAATGATGTGAAACTATGTGGTGCGAAAGTATAGACATGATAGAGACTCCTGTATAAATTTGTGAGGGTTCTGGAGCCAAGAGTGTGCATACATGTACTCCTATGTGAAAGAAATCAATCCTGTATCCATATGCAAGAGCATTATATCGAGACTACTATACCATAGAATAGAGAGGGAGATCATTATGTTGAGAGTCCTCTCCTTGTTATAGACATATTTGGGCACTACAACCCCAAACTCATATGTCCATAAACCAAGGGCTTTCTAACCCCTAAAAGTGTTGTTTTATACCCTAAAGGATCATGCTCAACTGATTAAATCATTTCCCAGAAGTTCCACCTGAGAAACCACTCAGAATTGGCCAAAACTGGACCATACTGACTGCTCCAAGGTTAAGGTGCAATACATACTGGCTACTACACTAGCCAGGTGCGATGCATACTGAAAGAGCCTTCTGTGGGGTGTGATGAGCGAGAATAGACAAATGGAAAAGACAGTTTGCTAAGTGGATGATCATGGAATCTTCCAGAAACTTCTCATATGAAACTTGCCTCTTTGAATTCGCCCAGGGATGAGTAAGAGATCAATGAAATATCCAAGTGGAAACAAAAAATATCAGTGGAATGACACTAATAAAAAACCCAGAGCTGACTCACACCCTTGCAAGAAATCTATAAATGGATCCCTCATCTGAGAAATCTGGAGGCTGGAATTTTGTATTTTGTAAGGAAGTGTTGTTGGTTTATTTGTGAGAAGAAACATTCTATTGTTGGGTGATCTTTCTTTTCATGAGGTGAAGAGGGCTTTGATGCTGGAAGGATGATGCTGGATTAGATAGCTGGGTTGTAATCCTCTCTTCTACTATTAATAAAGTTCTTTGAGTTTTCCTACATATAATCGTGTATTTGTGAATCTTGCTATTTGTGAATGCAATTGTATGGTCAATGTATTTCTGATTCTACATTGTTTATGATATTATAGATCGAGATGCTTTGATGGTGTTTTTTTACTTTGACTCTACAGGTATTCTCTGAAGTGAGACAAGTAGGAGACGAGTGGCAAGCTCTATCAAGGGAGAGAGAAATCATGTAAGGAGCTAAGTGGAAGATCTAGGTTGGTCCCCTTTGCTTCTCTCTTATCTGTCATACATAAAGGAGATCGTAAATTTCTTTGATTGTTTGTTTCTAAGATAGCTACGCGTCTTAGTGGGACTAGCAGATCAAAAATACACTAGTTTTCCTAGAAAAAAAATGGCGACTCCACTGGGAAGTGAATAGTTTGTTTGTTTGTTATTGTTGTTTGTTTTATAAACTACAGATGGAGCTTGAAGTTAGCCAGATAGCCTTCGAACCACCTTTGCTATGCAATTGCGAAGTAGACGAATGATGCTTCAGTCAATCTCTGGGTTGGTTTATTGACTGAACATCTGACTTACAAACATTCTAAGCATCCTTGTGGTATTTCAATAACCTTTTCAGATCATACCCCTATACCTTGTTTTTACTGTCCATCATAGCTCAGCTGAAATAACTGAACTTAAATGCAAATGTTGAGCAAAATCCAAAATTAGTTTCGCTCCCTGGTCCATCGCACTGTCTGTAACTGACAGCCTATATGTATCGCACCTCCCGTGTGTTGCAGGTGAGATGTGTCCCTGTTTCCCTGAAGCACAGGTGTGATGACTGAGTGATACTTTTTCTCTCTTTGGAATTTGGTTTTTTCTCCTTCTTTTAAGCTCTATTCAGTAGTCTTGCTGCTTATGATCAGTATCTCATTGCTGAAGCCTCCTTCCTTTGCATCATTTAGCCTCCATTGATTATGATTTGTAAATGTTTTTATGTATTTTTCCATCATTTACTGTCCTCCTTTGTCGAAAGTAGCTTAATCGAACTGTCGCTTTTGATGCAAAAAGTGTTGTAACTATCATTTTGAGTCAAAAAAGAAGAGTGTTGTAAAGTCTTCCTCCTCTAGATAGTCGATTGTACTTTTGTCATTGTATTTGATTTGGATTGTTGATATTTAAAGTGTCGAAAGCAGTTTTCCATTCGAAATCGAAAGTGTCGTTTTAGTCTTCCTTTCGTTTTGAAAAGAAATTGTCGAAATGTCACTTTGAAGAAAATAGTTCAAATTTGTACTTAGTTTCCTTTTGGGCATTCTCACATTAAGGAAATGAAAAACAAATACATGCATTTGCATTTGCATTTAGACTGTGTGTGAAAGATTATTTAGGAAAAGTGCATTTAGTGTGTGCTCTTTACTCTCTGTTGAAAGAATCGTACTCTTCTTTCCTTAGTAGCTAGGATTTTCATTGCTAAAACAAAATAAAAAACCATTTATCATTTTAGATTGCATATTTAGGAATTTTACATCTACATCACGCAGTGAACCTTGAAAGGCAAACTTATAAAAAGATCAACTCTAAAATAAATCTCAATGAACATATAAACACTCTGGAACCTAACGCAACACATCTAGAATTCTAGGCTAGAGACATGTTTCGGCATCATAAAACCTGGTAACTATCATTTTCATAGAAGGTTGGGTGATTCCTCCTCTTTGATACGACAGGTGCCAGTACGGACTTGTGCTCCCCATACCATCAAGTATATATTGGGAGACCACAATAGGCTGATATCCTTTATCCTTAGGAAGCTGTGTCTGCCGCCCTATTGATGGCAATGCACTGAACACAACATTCGGGATGATTGACTACCGTACGTAAAGTCCTTGGTAATTTCTCTTTAATTTACCACCAATGTGTATATTGCAGTTTTGCGATTGGTTTAGTAATCCCTCTGTCTAAATTTCCAGAGTAGTCACTTTCATTCCTTTTCGACTCCTTAAAAGAAAAGGTCCATTTGAGCACTTGTCACTTTAGGCTCATTAAAAATCGAAGGTGACTAGAGTCATCTTTAGCTTTTTCTCGACTCTTAAAAATTGAAAAAGCAAAGTTGTGTCAAAGTGTCTTAAACTTTATTTGAATCAGAATAACTTTTTCCCTTTAATTTTGAGTTGATCAAGTAATCTGCAATCGTGGAAGAAATTCAATCAAAACCCCGTTGTTCATGGAGACTAGCGAGTCAACCATCTTTGACTCTGGAAACGAAACCATTCTGGGCAAAACGGTCTCATTTAACTGAGTCAAATTCTCCTGGTTTATTTGAAACTTGTGTTTCAACATCATTAGAGACTCCAGTTACTCCAATCATTTCTTGTACATCTGCCTTTACAGAAGAAGTTTCGCAGTTACAAGAGGACATTAGAACTGATCCTAGTGTAATGGTAGACACTTCTATTCCTGAACTAGCTCCATCTAGGGCTGATCTAGAAACTGAAGTTCATTTATCTGAACATCTGGAAGTTGAGTTCTAGAATTCAGAAGATGTCACCCCTCTAGTATCTGTCATTGCAAAAGCTATACCTTCTTTGGCTCCAGAAATATTTTATGGACCTGACGGTCTACCTCTTCCACTTGGACTGATTGCCATAGAAGAGATTGTAGAGGATCTTCCATCCAGTACCCCATTGCATTTTGGAATTGGGATCCACTTATATCCTTCTACTACAGAAGTTAGTTCTTTTAATCATCCTTCATCGCAAGTTCCTGTCGAATCGCTAGGAAATATTTTGGATAGGCTAAATATGTCTGAACAACCATCAACTTCTAGGACTGTGTCATCTGATACAGCCACAACAGAACTTCCTGCTGCCACTCTGACGATGTTTGCTGGTATACCATCTGTCCCAACTAGTCATCAATTACTAGATGGAGTCCACCCAGGGACTGTTTCGACGACGTGGTCTGTTCTTACTTGTTTGTCCGGAATCCTGTTTGGCATTTCTTATGTTCAAACTCAGTAATTTGATCCTGCATTGCAGTTTCAATTTTGGTAATCCAATCTTCAAAGGCCGATCTATCCTTTGAGCACTGGACTACCGCCATATGGGGGGAAGTATGCTTTTTCATTGTTCCCTCCTAGAGAATAACCATATGAGAGTTCACAACAAAATTTAGGTCAAACTGGAATTACATCCAGTGGTTGGATACTGATACTGCCTCAACAACCAAGAGTTGTATATTCAATGCAACCAAATCAACCTGTGTCGAATATTCCCACTACAGTTGCTATTGTGATTGTGTTGCAAGTACAAGCACTGCATGTTGTATGTCAACCTCAAGTATCTTAGGTTGCAATACAATAGCCTCTTGTCTCTACAGCTCAATCACAATCTCAGGTTAGTGTTTCCTTACCTAGAACGACTCAGGCTCAAATGGGTACTATCACCCCACATCTTGGTCAATCATCCAGTATTGAGCAATAGCAAATGGTCCAACAACCATGGCTGGTACAATATCAACAACCGCAATTCCAGCAAGCTTACCAAGGACCTGAGCAACAAGGCTTTGTAGGTACTGGACAACCGCATTTTTGAAACGGTTATCAATAACCATACTATAATGGTTATGCCCATCAACCTTATCAAAGTTATCAACATCAGATACATTATGCTGGTATGCAAAGACCTACTGCTCAGGCAATCCTATCTTATCCTGGGTATGGTTCGCCAAACCTAAATCAAAAGTTTCCTTTTGTGGCAATTCTAGAATTACTAGATCTGAACCCGCTGACAAATGATCCAATTTCTTATGCCCCTTGGTGGCCAACGATTCCTCATAAACTTCCCTCTGATATTCCTAAATTCAATGGAAATCCAGGTGAAGATCCATCAAATCACGTAATGGCATTTCATTTTTGGTGCTCATCAAACACCCTCAATGATGATTCGATTAGGCTTCGCCTTTTTCAATGAAAACTAACTGGTTTGGCAGCAAAATGGTATATTGAATTGCCTAAAGCCTCGTTTGATAACACCCTTTCCACTACCTTTTTAACCCATTTTCAGTTACCCATAAGGTATGAAACGGGGACATAACTCCTTACCAACTTTAAACAGATGACAACCACTCACATATCTGATCATATTCATGAGTGGTGGCATTGTCGTTGAATGGTAAAGACGTATGTTCCTGATCAGCTTTTAGCTGAATGGTTTATAAAGTCATTATTACCCTCTATCACAGAGGATGTGGCTAAGGGAGGAGTTGTCACTGACGAGCAAGTCATTTCTCATGCACAATATTTAGACTTGATCTATGCTCAGTTTAGCACGCTCTACGACAAAATTCCCGACGCTCCTAGACCAGAATTTTCTGTTCCTCCCCCTCCTAAATCAAACAAGGACTCTCATGCCGGTGATGGTGTGATTGGTACCACAAGCACGAAAACCGCAAAGGCTCCATCTAAAAAAGCCCTTGCAGTTTCTAGTCAAAAAGCAAATGAAAAACCTCTTGCCTCGGAGATTAATGTTGTGTCATCTGACAAGGGAAAAAATCCAAAGCAACCAGGGGGCAAGAAGAAAAGGAAAAATAATAAGAAGAAACAGGAAAATTCACCTCCTGAAAAGTCTTCTGAAAACCCTGTTGGGCAAAAGAAACCTCGTTATCCATGTTACATATGCGACGACGAGCATTTCACGAAAGATTTTCCACATAAATCTGAGGTTATGAAATTTTTAAAAACTTCAAATACCCCAGCGGTGTTGACTAATCCGTTTCCGAGCCTAGGAAAAAACCTGGTTACTATCGATCATGCTTCCCCATCCCAAGTGCTTATGCTATACATCTCGAAATAGCAAAATGATGCTTTGATATCGACAAGGAATAAAGATTATGGGAATCCACAGTCATCGAACAACAAGGCTATAGATCAACCCAGTAGTTCGACAACAACTTTGCCTGAAGTTGTTTCACCCATCATTCATGAACTGGCTATAAAGCTACCAAAGGGAGTACTACATAAATCGACATTTAATCCTCGTGCTTGAGTAGCACAGAATTATAATATAGTGGAGGATTTGGCTCAATCACCATCCGCTATGTCGATGCTTGAAGTACTACAAAATTTGCCCTCCCAAAAGCAGGCTTTGTTATCAGCAATAGGTGGGATTGACCCAACAGATTCCAATCTTGTGCCCTTCAACCATAAAAGATATGAACCTCAGTTACTGGCCCAACTCGCTTTCCTCATACAAGTAAAATCCGTCAATAAAACTGTTCATTGAACAATCATTGATGAGGGGGCATCTACCTCTATTATGTCAATGAGTTGCTGGAAAAATTTAGGCTCACCACCCTTGTCACGATCATTAACGACATTAAAAGCATTCAATGGAAGAACATACACGCCGTATGGGATATTAAGTAACTTGCAAGTTGAACTAGGGGGCAAGAGAGTATAAATTGAAGTCGAGGTCATTGATGGAAACCTTGGCTACAATATCTTGCTAGGAACGCCCTAGATTTATGCTATAGCCTCCATTGTGTCAACATATTTTAGAAAGATTGCATTTCCCTTCCAAGGTCAAATTACAATCGCTGACCAACTAACCTTTTTCCCCAACAGTTCACAAGCTACTGGAAACATTCCATTGATCCATGGAAGTTCTCAATTGCTTCAAAATGTCGGAGTAGGTCTCCTAAAAGACCCTTCCTTAATGGGTACTGGTCTCCCGCCTCCAAGTAATCTGGCGGAAGTGGCCATATTGGAAACCTATCTCCCTCCCCTTCTTCCTCTTTGCTTGGTGAAGATAGCGATGCTAGTAACCAAGTGGTTGAGAAAGTGAGAACGATACCATTCAAATTATTTTGTTACTTCAGAGTCTGATGAACTTGGGGGCAATCTGCCCGTTCCTTTACAACAGGAGGAAAATTCCCCAGTTCAAGGGGTTCATTCAACCGTTTATCCGGTAACCCCTCCAAGCAGTCTAGTTGTTTCCTTCGATTGGAATCAACTAGCAAGACCCCGCCTTCCATCTAATGTACCATTCCGGATCATAGTACAAGTTTACAAAATGATCGTGTCTGGCACTATCATAGATGAAGGGGCTTCAGTGAGTATCCTTTCCTCAACTGCTTGGAAAGCGCTTAGTTTGCCATCACTTATGCCTGGTATGCAAAATTTATCAGGTTTTAACAAAGGAACCAGTTGACCGTTAGGGATCCTTCCTAAGTTACCGATAACTTTGAGAAGGAAAAACGTTCACTTGAATGTGATGGTGGTCCAAGGGCAATTAAATTATAATCTACTCCTTAGATGTGACTATGTTTATAGCATGGAAGCTATTGTTTCCACACTCTTTCGAGTGATGTGTTTCCTGCATGAAGGCAAAGTTGTCCAGCTTATCGACCAACTTTCATTTACCGATTCAAACACAGCACCAAGTCAAAAATCATCCCTAAATGGTATCTTTGAGTCAAGTATGACTCTTCAACCTTCATTCCATCCACCTAATTACCGCGAGTAGTCCGGTGAATGTAACGAAGCTTAGGGGGCATGCACCCTTGTCTATTTTGCAAACAAACCGAGCTGTAGAGATAAGTTTCCCTGTAAGTTATGTGATCGGTCTAGGTGACCTTTCACCTTTGTCTATTTGGCGAGCAAAGTGCAGCAAGTGTTTTGTCTAAGTATTGACAGAAAATCATCCTCCTTAACCACAGTAAGTTTCCATATGGTTACTGAAGACGTTTTTTGCTGGGGGCATGCAAACCTTTTTATGCAAGTAAAAATGACCAATTTAATTTTTTAGCTTTTTAGCGTTTTTAGATTTTTAGATTTATAGTTTGATAATTCCTAGCTTACATAAAAAGGAAAATGAGCAATGTTTCCGCAAGTTTCAAGCTCGTTAAAAAATAAACCCGCCTATGAGCAATGTTTCCACAAGGTTCGAGCTTGTTAAAAAATAAACCAGCATATGAGAAATGTTTCCGCAAGGTTCAAGCTCGTTAAAAAATAAACCCATCGTTGAGCATAGTTTCTTTCGATTCAAGGTCACTAAAAGATGAGTCCACCCTCGATAAATAACCTTTGTGATTGCCCTGCTATCAGCCTTTTGAGTCTTGGTTGTGTTCTTACCATCACCTCCATTCTTTTGGCCAATCATACGCTTCCACTTGATTTTTTACCCTTTTTAGGAACAACTGCGACGAGTAGTTCTGTCAGTGACCCTCTTCACATTGCCTTGTTTTGAGAAGTTCCAAACTTACCTGGAACCAGTTGCTACCCAAAAACACCACTCGTTCCTAAAAAAAGAGTCTCTTTTAAACTCTTTTTAGACTCATTAAATATAAAAAGATTGTCGAGTTATTGGCCTATCTAGCTCGTTAAAGTAAGGGGAGGCACCATCCCTCCTGTATTTTGATCTTTTTGGACCTGAGGGATTATCCCACAAAAATATTGAGTGTTTGTCTTTTTCGGCTCACTAAAACGATCGAAAAGTCATCCCTTTCGTATTATTTTATACTTTTTTGGACTTAAGGGATTATGATACGAAAAAAGGACTTCTGGAGTTTCCTTTTCATCCCTTTTCAAACTCTCTAAACATGAAAAGGTCCGAGTTATCTTTGTCATTAAATTCGTTAAAACAATAGCGACAAACTTGTCCACCCAGACAAGAACGAGTTTCACTGTCGCCAGACTCGCTAAAACATAGCAACAGGTTTTCCCGAAGGGAAAATTATAGAACAAGCATATGTTATCCTCCTCAAGCTTGACAAAAATAAAGAGGTACTAGTCAGCAATGACTGGGGAAAAAGGGAAGAAAACTTGAAGAATTTTATTGGTAGTAGGTCGCTCTTGAGCATGACACTTTCACTCCATCACCATGATTGAGTCAGGTTGGGTATTCTATTCACCGGTCATATCACCATTGGTCCTCAGTACCATCCATCTTTTAGGGTTAAGGCTACCAATCCATCTCAGTGTCGCCGACATGTTCAAGAGAAGTCATTCAAAGAATTCACCATCCAGCAAACGCTTCATCCACTGCAATACCTTCACCCTTCATTATTCATGACCAACATTCCTGAACCTTATATCACCATATCATTTTCACCTCCAGAAGATATTTTTGTTCTGTTTCATGTCGTAGATGTGGGATACATTAAGGCCCTCCTACAGCGAGTCACTTCTTGTCGACATCAACTCATTATCCAAGAAGTTGACTTAGAAACAACCCTTTCAGTACTTTGAAGCTTGCATGCCTCAATGGCAAGTTTCTCACTTCTGGCGACAGGTTTACATCAATGGCCTTCGACCGAAAGATTTTGCATGGTGTTCAACATCAGATCATATATTCACACCACGTGAATTGTACTGTAGTACCTTGAGGGTCATTATCATTATCGGTGATTCCTCTCGTGCCTGTTAACAACTTACATTATTGGTTGGTAATCAGGTGATGTCTTTCCATGTTCGACTTCAGAACATCTTTTCACATGGATCGACTTGTACATCAGGCGAAGATTGAACGAGTTTGAAGACCCCGGATCTAGTTTCATCCATCCGGGCTGCGATATATTCAGGAAAATAAAGACATCAATTGTACATAGATGCTCCACAGATAGTCATCTAAGCCAGGAAAGATGACTCTTCGTGCGAAGAATCACTAATCTGCAACAGCAGACGATTGTCTGTCCTATGTACATGAAAATGAATTTATAAAGATGAGCATGGGAATGCCCGCCTTAGCTAGATCATGAAAATAATATCATGATGGTGCATTTTATTGCATCTTATATAGGTCACCTTCCAGTTCGAATACCTTGGATCCTCATGATAAAGAATTTCACCCGACATCAAAATATTTATGACCTCATGCTTTAGGGAGCAATTGTTATAGACATATTTGGGCACTGCAACCCCAAACTCATATCTCCATAAACCAAGGGCTCTTTAACCCCTAAAAGTGTTTTTTCATACCCTAAAGGATCATGGTCAACAGATTACATCATTTCCTTGAAGTTCCACCTGAAAAACCACTCAGAATTGGCCAAAACTAGACCACATTGACTGCTCCATGGTCAAGGTGCGATGCATACTGGCCGCTACACTAGCCAGGTGCGATGCATACTGAAAGAGCCTTCTGTGGGGTGTGATGAGCGAGAATAGACAAATGGCAGAGATAGTTTGCTAAGTGGATGATCATGGAATGTTCGAGAAACTTCTCATATGACACTTGCCTCTCTGAATTCGCCCAAGGATGAGTAAGAGATCAATGAAATCTCCAAGTGGAACCAAAAACTATTAGTGGAATGACATTAATCAAAAACCCAGAGCTGACTCACACCCTTGCAAGAGATCTATAAATGGATCCCTCATTTGAGAGATCTTGAGGCTGGAATTTTGTATTTTGCAAGGAAGTGCTGTTGGTTTATCTATGAGAAGAAACATTGTATTGTTGGGTGATCTTACTTTTCATGAGGTGAAGAGGGCTTTGATGTTGGGAGGATGACGCTAGATCAGACAGCTGGGTTGTAATCCTCTCCTTTACTATTAATAAAGTTCTTTGATTTTTCCTCCATATAATCGTGTATTTGTGAATCTTGCTATTTGTGAATACAATTGTATGGTCAATGTATTTCTGATTCTGCATTGTTTATGATATTATAGATCGATATGCTTTGATGGTGTTTTGTTACTTTGACTCTACAGGTATTCTCTGAAGCGGGAAAAGTAGGAGAGGAGTGGCAAGCTCTATCAAGGGAGAGAGAAATCAAGCAAGGAGCCAAGCGGAAGATCCAGGTTGGTCCCCTTTGCTTCTCTCTTATCTGTCATACATAAAGGAAATTGTAAATTGCTTTTATTGTTTGTTTCTAAGATAGCTACCCGTCTTAGTGGGACTACCAGATCGAAGAGACACTAGTTTTCCCGGAAACACTCCGAATGCAGACATGCTTAAAACAAGAGAGAAGAATCTGTGAATCTTTGACCAATCTTAGTCATCCGAAAATGTTTACAAACATTCTCATCTAAAATATTTCCTTTGGAGATAAATGCAATTGGGTATATATAGTAATTTTCAAATGTGAGGGGTCACGACCAAGTTTGAAGAGACAACTTTTGAATTTCAAATAAAAGGATTTTCCCTCGAATAGATAAGGTTGACTTAATTTCGATAAAACGTAATTCAAATAATAATTGTTAAATATGTTCTTTCATCCCATGAAAACTTATTTAGATCATAATGGAATTTGATTGGGGAAAAAGAGCTTCCATTTAGAAATTCTTCCTAACATTGCCCTAATTTCAACACAATTTAATACACAGGAAGATTTGAAGAAAGTATTGAATGATGCTCCATGGTTTTGGGGAAGAGGTGGGCTCTTCATCACCTCTTGGTTCTTAGATTTTTATGTCACAAAAAATGGTGGTCTCAAAAAATTTTGTATGGGTGAGACTACCAAACCTCCCCCTTCCTTTCTAGTACCAGAACGTTCTAAAGAAAATTGGGAGCACCCTGTGAAATTTCAAAAATATAGACCTTGATAAAACAAAGATAGGTATATACACATTCACCATAATATGTGTACAAATAAACCTTAACAAAGGTCTACTACATTTCATTAAGTTAAAACAAAAAATCATTCAATGGACCGAATTTTTAGATCATGAAAATACAACTTTTAGATGTGGTGTATGTTAACAAACATGACACTTGCACAATGAAAACGAGATGAGGGGTACAAAGAGAGTAGATGTTTTTTAGAGTTGAGAATTAGACAAAGAAATTCCACCAAAGATATCAGGAATTTAATTGGAAATGGTTTCAACTGACCTCAACTCATTGGGATGGCATAACACACAAAACAAGAAAGGAAAATCAGAGAAGTTAAGTGATTATTAAAACACTTAACTTCGAATTTTTTTATTTAATTTTTACAAAATTTTCTTCTTATTTCTCATAAGCTAAGATACTTAGCTTACTGAATGCTTTCAACATCTACAAAATGCAATTTTGTTTTGTATTCCAAGTGAAATAAAATTAAGGTTTTTTTCTTTGGGAATAAAATCATAAAGAAAATACAGTATTTTTTAATTGTAATTTTTTTTGTTTTTGGCTTACATATCAAGGTTACCTATTTTTTTAGATATAGAATAATAAGTATTTAAACTTACATTGAAAATAATGTAAGAAAAATTGAATAATTATAAAGGAAAATTAATAAGTAATAGATATACTAATAGAGTTTAATTAGTCTCTTTATTCCTTTTCGTTAACAACTGCCATTAAAATTTTGTTATATCATGATCAATAAAATTAGGCATTTTAATTAATTATATTTTTCTTAGTGGCGCAATATGAAGGGCATTTATATTTCTTTTCATCTTTTGACAAACAACCTTTTAAAATTAAAGTAAAATATTTTCTAAATGAAATAAAAAAATGTGAATTAAAATCAAAATAATACATGTTTAGTTACTTTTAATTAAAAGAACTATGAAACATTTGTAATCTTATTCTCGTTATACTTAGTAAGTTCATTTTTTAGTATGAATGAGAAGTTGTAAAAACATTTCACTCTTTCTCTCAACAATAAAATAATTAAAGTAAATAAAAGTAAAATAATCTTATATTTTCTCCTTAGATTATGAGGAATATGTCTAATTTTTATATTTTGTCAAATTATTTTAATCCAATACTTAAATAAACTATTTGAATATCAATGTTCATATGTGTGTGTGTGTGTGTGTGTGTGTGAATTGGGGTTATCTCTCGTGATTGGGAGGAAGAAATGGAATCCTCCCCAGCCAAATTCAATTCCCAAATGTCACATGATGGATATTGATAGTATTGACAGCATAAATATATTCCCTATATATATATATATATATATATATATAGATAGATAGATAGATAGATAGATAGATAGATAGATAGATAGATATAATCAAAATAAAGTATTTCAATGTCAACATAGAAAAAATAATAAGTAAGAAAAAATCAATGTCCTAAATAAAATATTTTAATATATAAGATTAAATGATATTATGATATATTTACAATTATATTAATAACAAAAAGACATTTTAGAATGGATAAAATTTTATGTTGTTCATAGGTGACATATTTCAATAAATATGTATATATTATATAAAGAAATTACATAAAAATAATTTTTAATGGCTAAAACATTTTAATAGACTCACCATTCTAATTTTGGTTTATTTTCTTCAAGTTTATTTTTTGGTCACTTTTGTCTAAACTGTAAAAAATGTTTTTGAAATTGTGGGATTATTGTGAGATTTCCCAGTTAATATTTCTCTGATGTAAATAATTGTAATTATTTAAATGGATGAGAGAGGGACACAAATTCCATTACAGATTACTTGAGGGAATTAAGGCCTTAAATAACTGTCTTGGTTTGCTAAGTTGTCTTAAATGGTCTAACTATGCCATAAATTACTTTAAAGAAGAAAGCACAGGTCTAGGTGTGCTTTAGCTCCAACCATAAGCAAGGAAGAGGACAAAACAATAAAGGCAAAATTGGTTACACTGTCTAAGGAGGTTGAGTGAGGTGGAATCGTGGATAAGAATGGTTAGTTAGTTTGTTGGGAAAAGGGAGGAGTACCTTCATATATTCATTCCATTCATATACTCTCTGACACACATATGCACATAGGAATACACAGAGATAATAATCTTCCTCGATAAACATAAGTAGTGGGAGAGTGCAGAGAAGGAAACATCTAAAAATGGTTGTGGAAGAGCACATAAAAGGAAACATCTAGAATTGTTGTTGCTAAGAAATGGAAGAAATGTAAAAATAAATAGTTGAAGAAGCCTCACAGAGGCTTCTTGGGTAAAATTGTTAGGTCCCTATAATACTAGTGATTCCCCCATTACTATTGTCATTGTATCCCTTATTTTTTTTGTTGTTCCCCTATTGTCCCCATATTACTATTATTGTGCCCCATAGAATCCCACTATTGTTATTTCTGTGTCGTTATATTATTATTGTTAGGTCGGCTTTGGTTATATTGTGACCCCTTAGACTCCTATATAGAAAGGAGGTTTTGTCATTTGTATCATCCAATAATTTTTCATTTGTGTAATGTAAAGGACACTAACCCCTCAAAGAGGCTTATTTATAAGGCATTGATCTATCTTTTCTATATTTTTGTGAGCTGATTTCATAACATTTGGTATCAGAGCTTTGGATTATAGGGTTTCGGTGCTCCAAACAAGTCATCGTGGCATTTTCGCTATAACTTTTTCGCTACGAAGTTTCGGAAGCTAAAAAAAAAACTGTTTGAGACGGAATCTGTCTGAACCTCGGGCCCAAATTTCAAATCTTATATCGCTATATTTTCAGAGATATAATCTGAGGAAGTTAGGGTTTTTGCAGACCCTCGAATTACATTCCAAATAGGTGACCTTGATAAAAACGTCACAAATTTAGCTCTAAGCATCAGATTGAATTTTCGTTAGAAGTTACAGAAAGAAGATGGACTGTAGTTTTTTGGGTATCATGTTCAGAACCTAAGGTTGAAACTATGATCCATGACACATCGTACAAGTTCACTCTACTAAACTAGTCTATACTTAGGTCATCGTGGGAGATTTGACATAACTTTTCATTGGAGAATCCAATATTGATCAGACTTGCGGGGTTAGAAAGATTACTCATAGGGTTACCACAGGAGGAAAATTTAGACATTGGAAATGAAAAATTACAGAGATACATCAGATTCAATATCGAGCTCCTACAAAGTGAAAAAAGGTGTGTAGTTTTTTTAATTTTTGCATAAGCTTGGTTTAAAAAATTAGTTTGAAGGAATTCAAAGGGAATAGTGAAGAACTATTTTCAGTAATTTATGCCCCGAAGAAAGTAAATGGTAACACCTAGTAAGAAACCTAAAAGCTCTAGCATGACTCATGAAGAAGAGGAAGAAATGCAACATGATATATCAAAATTATGAGACCAAGTGCAACAAATTTCACTCGCACAAAAAGTAACAGAAGCTAAGATGGATGGTTTAAAGAAATATGTAGAAGCTAAGATGTATGGCATGGAAGCTAAGATGGATGGTTTAAAGGTGTAGAAGCTAAGATGAATGACGTGGAAGCTAAGATGGACGGCATGGAAGCTAAGATGGATGGCATGGAAGCTAAGATGGATGATTTAAAGAAAGGAATGGAAGATTTGAAGATAGATTTGACAAAGTTTCTACAAGAAATGCTTACTAATGGAAAAAGGGTAGTAAAGGAAACTCATGATGAGAACAAAGTAAATGTTAATCATGATTTCATAGACTCTAATGTTGGATTGAAGAACCACCATGTTCCAAATATCGATATGAGGAAGTCTGTAGGCAAGGTTCCCGGAACATGGATACTACAAATGGAGAATTTCTCGATCTCCATAATGTGAAACACACACAAAAGGTATGCATTACAACTTTATATTTGGAAACAAATCAGTTTGTATGGTATCTATGGCTTTGCCCTCGTAAAACAACTGTCACTTGGACTATTTTTTTTGGATGAAATGATAGCACATTATGAGGATACAAAAAGCAACACTTTTTTTAGCCAATTGATAAATCTCAAACAAAAGGGTTCAATGATGGAGCACATTAAGGACTTTCGAATATTGAATATAAGGGTAAAAGATGTTCCAGAGGAGCATAGGATTGATGTGTTCATAGGGACTTTAAAGGATAACATCCAACATGACGTTCGCCTTTGGGAACCAGATCCATTGGAGAAGGCATTTAGGTTGGCAAGAAAAATGGAAAGAAAAATTATGGCAACAAGGAAACCTACCACTCACAATCATAAAGGTGGAAGTGTTGCTACCCCTAGCCATCCACAACCTACAAGGTTGACACCACAACAATTGGAAGAAAAAAGAGCAAAAGGGCTTTGTTACAATTGTGATAGCAGGTACACTAAAGTTCATAAGTGTGTCGAGAAGAAATTATTTTACATAGATGGTGAGGAGGAGGAAGAAAAGGAACAAGAAATGTCAAAAGAAGAGGTTATACACCAGGAACAAACCTTAGAAAAAGAAGAAATGAATCCAACCATATATTGTAATGGATTGGATGGAATTACCACTCCTCAAACTATCAAGATAGAAGGGCATATCAAGAAGAAAAAGGTAATAGTGTTGATTGATTCGGGAGGTACCCATAATTTTATTCATTGTATGATAGCCAAGGAATTGAAGTGCTTCCTATATCCAGAACTAGAGAGTCAAGTGATGGTTGAAGAACCAACTTGAATTTTTTGGAATAATGAAACCGTTGGATTGGGAAGACTCACTGAGGTGCTAGTGAGGGCTAAAGAAATTCCAAGAGTTACCTATCGCTAAATATTTGGTGCTCAAATCATAGATGAACCACCAGGAGAGTGATTTCTTTACCCACTAGTAGCTTAACCAATGAAAAACCTTCCTTATTTTCATCTCTCTTCTCCTATAAGTGATCTAAAGTTCTATGAATTATGGTATCTTTGCATGGATGTGAATATGCCTGAAAAGTGTCAATGATAATGTGATTTGTTGGTGTATGAAGGTAATGTGGCCTTGTGGCATCTTATTCCAACTATTTTGTTGGTTTAAATCTCTGAGAAGCACTCCGCCTCAAGATTTGAAATCTGGCTTGAGGGTAATAGATGCAAGTAATAGTGCCTGTAGCTTGTCTATGGTTGCATTGAGATTTGAAGCTCCTCTCTCAATTTCGAACCCTCTTTTCCACATAAGATAAGTATCTAACTATGCCTCTATACATTCGAAAAAGCTTTTGTAGGTTAAGAAATGTGGTTTGATGTGTTCTAGTAGATGTCAAATTCCTTTTATACATGCTTGAAGCGATAGTTGAAATTATATATGTGTTGTGTAAGTATGAATAATAGTGATTTTCAGATAAGATGACTAAATGAATCTCTATGTGTATTTCTGAGATTTGATGAAATTGGTGATTGGCATGTTTCTTGGACAAATTTGTGTATAGGTTTCCTGTATGACTGATAACAACATGAACATCTCTATGATGTGATTAAGGGAAATAGTTGAGTTCCTTGTGGTTCAGTGAAGGGAACCAAGATGCTTGTTTAATGTATTTTAATGTCCATGTAGGCTTCACCAAATATTATTTTCCTAGTGAACTCTGGGAATAAATTACACGTGCACTTTAGCCACCCTTCCTAATTGCATGGGCATAGAAATCCATCACTTCCATAGACATAGATTGCGGAAATGACCTCTAATATTTAAAAGGGAAATTTCCTGCAAGTCATGGAAGTTTAGCATATATGGTATTAGTTGGAATTCTTATTAGTGTAAAATCTTGCTAGATAGGATCCAAATTACTGGTAGGACATGTCAGGTCAAGGGTTGAGAGATCTGATTGAAAAGGTTGAATCTTGGCATAAGAATACATTGGACCAAACGAGTATTTATGAAATAGCTGGGTGGGATCTGCTAGCTGGCAGTTAGACTAGTTAGTCCTGGTAGCCTACTTAGCTGAAAGGTTTTTTCAAATCTAGAGAAAGGAATCTTAATCAGGCCATGTCAGAGTTGATCCACGTCAGAGTGGGCCCATGTTAGGGTTTAGAATAGTTGGTTGGGTTGGGTTGAGAGATTAGGTTAGAAATCTACTTGTGGAATGGTGCGTGGGGCTGACCTCCAACTACTTGAAGAAGAATGCCTAACCATGTGGGGTGCAACAGTGGCAGAGAAAATACATAAAGCACCATGTGGGTAATCACTGGACTGTCATGTGGAAATTGGTGATGATGTGGCAAGGTTGTAATGGACTATCTTTGAATGGCCATATGTTATAATCCATGATTCAGATTGAGGTGAAAATTATATTGTTGGAAAGGTATTGACAAAATGAAAATAATGATGTCATCTATTTTAATTTTTGAGAATGTTGAAATGGTTCAAAAAATTTAGTCCCCATCTCCATAATTTAACCTTGGAAGTTGGGTTAGCATAGTAATTGCCTTATTCTAGCCTAGTTTGGGCTTGGGCTTACAAGGGGGTGTATCAGAGAGTCGTATCAGAGCATCCAGGTTCAACACTTGGGCTGGATGGGCTATATCATGGGAAAGATAATTACAAGGTTCCTTCCAAGCCCTTGGGAATAAGCTAGTATTTTGTTACAGAGTTAAAAAATCAAATGGGTTTCATATTGAATTTTAAAAAATGGATAAAACAAATGTTTAGGAGTTAAAAGTTGATTTGTGATTGATTAATTGAATGTATGGTTGATATTCTTAGGTAGCCTGGTACTAATGATTGATATGATTTTATTGTTATTGATGTGCTAACTTCTCATGCAACCAAATCACAAAATACAAGAAAAGATAGATCAAAGACTTAAAAGTTATATTCTTTGAGGGGGAAACCTCCTCTACATCAATGAAAAATTAATGGATGATACAAATGACAATACCTCCTTTGTATATATAAGATTCTAAGAGCTCACAATATAATCAAAGCCTAGATAACAATAATATTTTAAGGGCACATTAATAACAATAGTGGGCTTATATGGGGAACAACAATAACAATATGGGGGCTAAATCGGCACAACAATAACAATAAGAGGGCTACACTAATATTATAAGGACCTCACATGCCCCTCTACTTCAAAAATGTGTTTTCCTCAATGCTTGAGTAGTTTTGGATGCTTCGGTATAAAATTCTCATCCTCCCATGTGGAATGTTCAGTAGGCAAGTTCTTCCACTTAATGAGATACTCTGGAATTGATCGATATCAGTACTAGAATCTTGTCACTGACAACCTTCTTTATGCATGAAACATGGAAAACTGCATGTACTCGAGAAGATCTAGGCAGTTCCAATTTGTATGCCATAATACCAATATTTTTCAACACCTTGTAAGGACTATAGTAGTTGCATGATAATATTTCATCCTTCTTAGTGTAACACCCTCCTCCCACATCTACCCAAGTAATTGGCAGACTGGGGCAAACATGTGATGAGAGGTTACTATGATATGATTCGACCTCCTAAGTCATCATAAAGAAATGGAACTGATGGAAACACCCCATACAAACCTTCCACATCACAACCAAGACTCCCAGGAACCATCCCAACCTCTCAGGTAACTAGCCCCTAGGTCCCACTGAGCTCTTACATCATTAAACTCTCATACGCTCCCTTCATATGGGCATGCAGGCATCTAGGAGGCCCTGGACGCTCCCACAGCATGGCTATGCATGCATCCAGGGAATTTTCTGCCTAGTGTTATGCTTGTGTCTTCAGGATTTGAGCCAATTCTTGAGGCCTAGAGCTCAAGTCACTCCCTAGAACTAAATGACACCTTCAGAACATAAATATAATAATGGAATAATGATACAAATGAAATTACTTGAATAAGGACTTGACTGGACCCCTACTATCCACAACAGGCATTTCACCAAACATGTCACAAATATGTAATCTATAGGTTTAAGCACATTAGCTGCAGTTTCATCCATTAGGCCATAGATAAAATTTTCATTAATTTACAAGTAAAAACATGATGAGATCCATACATAGGCACTGTCATAATACATGTTCATAACCAACATAATAGCAACAGAAATACGAAGGAAACAACAACCAAATAATCCACATATAAACCAATATAATACTAATGAAATAACAAGGAGAAATAACCTCATATTAATGATGCAAAGGTCAATCAGTGGTTGGACTTCCATGAATCGTCTGATTGTAGACATGGTTGGGCCAAATCTCTCTTCATGCAGTCACCGACATGCCATATTCCAAGCATGAATGTGGGATCCCTTAAAACACATCAATGAAAACCATCAAGGGCCTAAAAAGGCCAAAACACCTCAACCCATCAAACAATGATTCCACTTCAAAGTCGCACATCACAAATCCATCATCAGATTGGTCTCTACCCAATCCTCACAGGTATCTAGAGCATTTGTTCCAACCAAGCCTTCTAGGGCTAGTAACTCAACCCATAGTTGTTGTCGGGCTTCGAGAGCATTTTTCCACCCAGAGCTTCCAAGACTAGTAACTCAACCCACCAAGGGCTTCCAGAGTGTTTTTCCAACCAAGGCTTCCAGGACTAGTAACTCAACCCAAGTTGTTACAGGGCTTCTAGAGTGTTTGCCCAACCATGGCTTCTAGGAACTAGCAAATCAACCCAAGCTAAAGGAAACATGAGAACCAACCAAAAAAATAAAGAAATGAAGCCACAACGCCATGGCTCTCTAGGGAATGGAAAGGCTATGAAAGTCCACTGTCAATACAGGAAATCATCCATGCTAGTGACAGATCATGACCAATAAACCACATGCATATGTCATGCATTCCAAAACTAGTGAGGAAACTTGCATGAAACTCGGTATTTAAGAGAAAATAGCTATAGTTGTTGATATTGATGTCCTCTTGTGCTTTCCTACTCTACCTTTGCATTCTTGCTTCAAAACTCCAAGTAGGCCACACTCCCCAAGAGTTCTCCAAGAATCTCTAAGTGTCCAAGAGTATGAGAGAGATAGAATAGAGAGAGAGCTCCAAAAATTAAATGAAAAAGTTTGTGTACTAATCCTCATAAGAATTTGTATTAATGAGGCATCCATTTTCTTCATTTTCCATTATTTTCCTTCATTTTTCTCCTCACATGCAACCCGTGACCTTTCACCTCCCTTTTATCCTAATTTTCATTATTTTCATAAATAAATGTGCAAAAATACCATTTTTCCTTTCCAAAGACTTAGCCATTGCCTTTTCCAATTTCCTTAGCCATTAATCAATCACAAGTGATCCTGATTAGTACGTTTCTATCCAAAATTCATCTCGGAATACATGTCCCATCAACATGGTGATTATTTTTCCTTTATTAACTTTTATTACATGGAATTTTCACCACGGCTATTACAGAACCCTTCCCCTTGGGGGAACACTTCCTCAATGTTCAACAAAAGCTACAACCAACAAGGTTGTTGTAAGAAAAAGATACTTCCTATCGAGCTTTATAGCTTAGCTTGTTGCATTATTTACAATGATCATCCTGTTGAGAAGAAAACCAACATGAAAACATAACAAGTATAACATCATAATGACATGACACACCTATCGCTTGTCGGAGCTTTATAACATAGCTCATGGTGATATTTACTTCCATATACATATCTACATATACCAAACATCGCCAAAAGATGTACCAAAAACATATACCAAATATATATACCAAAACATCCACTCAACCAACGAATAAGGAATGATACATATCTTGCATCTCCAATGTAGCTTTATCAGGCCCAAATTTATTCCATTGAACTTTAACCTACTTGATTTCTCGGTTCCGGAGCATGAGAATATTTCTCTACAAAATGCAATGCGGTTTCGGCTAGAATTCTTCTTCTGGCTCCACCTACTATAAATACTAGTCAATCACATGATCAACATAATTGACATACTACTTAAGCAATGACACATGGAAAAGTTCATGGAATTTTATTGTTGGAGGTAGTGCAAGTCGATAGGCTACCGGCCTAATCCTCTCAAAAATTCTGAAAGGTTCGTAAAACCAGGGTGCTGGCTTGGAACATGATCCAATCAACAAGGATCTCTTCTTCAGTTTGATGTGAAAGTACACTTGTTCCCCAACCTATAACTCCTTGAACAACCTATTCTGATCTGTATAGCTCTTCTTCCTATCCTATGTTGCTTTCAAATTCTTCTTGATTACTTGCATTTCCCACTCCATGTGTGCCAACATGTCCGGTACAATCAACACCCTTTTAACTAGATCACTATAGCTGATGGGAGTATTATAACTCCACCCATACAATGCATCAAATAGAATCATTCTCAGTGACTCTTGGTACCCATTGTTGTAAGATAACTATACCAGTGGGAGATACTTTTCCCACTTCCACTGATGATGCATCACATACATCCTTAACATGTCCTCCAATATCCTCTTGACCCTCTTTGTCTGTCCATATGTCTGTAGATGATAAGTTGTACTGAAGGCAAACTATGTTCCCTAACCTGCAAATAAATCCTTACAAAACTTGGAAGTGAACTTCACATCCATGTCTGACACAATATTTTTTGGAACTGCATGCAATATGACAGTTTCCCTGATGAAGGCAAGTGCTACATCACTCACTAAGAATGTTCAATTCACTGTAATGAAGTACGCTATCTTTGTCAACTTTTCCACAACTACCATGATGGAATCATGCTGTCTCACTATCCTTATAAAACCTGTTATCTCAAAATCAGACCCTGGAAGGCTGCTGACCAGGAAGACCTTAAGTAACTATTCCAAACCTAGTTTAGGCTGAGGCTTAGCCTCGCCAACCTGAGAGGGCTCTCTCAAAGGATTTATGATTTTTTAATTACGATTAAGATGGCTAACTCTTGTACAACAAATGCAGAAATATAAGTGGTGGAAACATAACTAGAAGGTATCCATTGGGGTTATGGAGTCAAAATCATTTCAGTATAACAATGATATCAACCTTACATACAAGTCAATACAATTAGAATTCTACCATTCAGAACACACCAGAAAGATATGGGACAACACAGTTTATAAATATGTGAAGGAAATAAGAGCACAATCAGTGATTTCTAAGTAATCACACATCTATACTACTGCAAATACTGAGGAAAGGAAAATACACAACATTCTGAACAGTAAATTCCTTATGATTCTCAAATACTGAGGAGAGGACAATACACAACATTCTGAACAATAAATTCCTTATGATTCTTGAGAAGTAAAGCCAAGTCTTGTATTACTAAAACAGACTCATATACATAGCACAATAGTTCCCATTTCTTTGAAATTTTCCAACCCTTGGTACATTGCCCTCTCTCCTATATATAGAATTATTTTACAAGTCTGAGATTCCTCATCCAACATGAGGGGAACTCGAATTCTACTTCCTATGACACCTATTCAAACTTTAACTACCTATTAAATGTAGCAAACTGCTAACTAGACTTTTTAGAAACCTAAGGCAATTAGGAGTCTAACTCCATATCATGCTAATAATAGCATTAATTACAATCAATTCTCGTTCTTTGACAAGTGGTCTCTTTTAATTTAGTTGTGGTGGATGTTTGTAACTGCCTGCTGGCCCTTAATGTCACCTC
This sequence comes from Pinus tabuliformis, assembly GCA_031772625.1. Lineage (NCBI taxonomy): Eukaryota > Viridiplantae > Streptophyta > Pinopsida > Pinales > Pinaceae > Pinus > Pinus tabuliformis. The sequence goes on along the minus strand of CM062809.1, from coordinate 408,181,162 downwards.
TCTCAATTGCTCTTGAAAAGTAGGAAACTGCCCCTGTTTATCTGCTTTTGGTTTTCCTCAAAGATATTCGAAACTAATGAACCATGTCCTTCTTCTTTGATTATACAAAAATGTAATAGAGTGCCACGTCCTTTATGTGCTGTCGACCTTTCCCATGTGTGAAGACAAGACCTCCTCCAAGCTGTCTGACATATCATGAACTGTAGTAACTATGATCACTTTATAACAAAAAGTTTAGAGTTTAAATATATGTCTCCTCCACCTGTTTCTTCCCTTGTTGAATGTTCACACCTGTTACATGATCCTTTGAAGAGATTCATTTTTCAAAAATTTCCCCTCGGTTCCTCAAAATTGGTTGACTGAGTTTTAATTATGTAGCTATAGCAGTTTCGTAGCGCGCTACGAAACTGCTGTGTAATCACCAAACACAACTTAATACCAAAAATTTGCTATCTCGAGCTTCCTTATATTTAAATATTCTTTTCAACTGCTCCAAATCTTTTCAAAACTGAGTGGAGATGTATGATTCTTCAAGAAAAAAATGCAACAAGGAAAACCATCAAAATTTGGAACATAACCTTACTTGACATGTGACTTCCTTAAGGAGATCTTTCCTGCTAGCTTAGCTGCAACTTCAACTGTTCAATTTGTCTTTTCATAACCCTGTTCCCAGCTCTAAGTTTCATATTAACTCTCCTGATGAACATCGCTTCCTTTATTGCAGGGACTGACCAAGTATAATATTTGTTGTTGGGAAAAGTATCTATTCAGAATGCCCCTATCCCACTCTAAGGTGTGATAGTGCCTTAGCAACAAATAAGGAAAACTACTTGAGTATTCTTCTTTATGAAATGTAAATGAAGAGGAAGGATGTAACTAACCTGTGTCTTTCGCTAGTTTGTTGATCCAATCACTCCTCTCTTCAATAGCTCCCTGCTCCCTGCTCCCTTACCGGCCCAGCTTCACCGAATTCCTGCAAGATCACAGAAGAGAGAGACTACACGAAGATATGGATATACATTCATAAAAAGCTCAGGATCAGATTAAGCTAAACATGCAAATATAACAAAACATCATTGATACACAGCATGTAGGAGAAACTCAAATAATTTTATTGATATGATAATAAAGTCCAAGAGGAGATACAACCAAGTGAGTCCTGATCCAGCATCTACCTCCCAGCAAAGGAATCCCTTCCTCTCCTCCAACAAAGCATAAATCACCCAATGTACTAATCTCGATCTCAAACCAACAACAATTCTCTGCAAAGTACAAAATTCCAGCCTCTGGATCTCTGGGATGAGGGATCCATATATAGATGTAAGCATAGAGGATGAGTTAGCTTATGTTTTGACTTGTGGCTTCTCTCTGTCAGTTCTTGCTTCCACTTGGAGACTGAGAGCCTCTTACTCATCACTTGGTCGAATTCAGTTTGGCAAGCGTCATTGGAGAAGATTCTGGAAGCTTCCATGGTCTTTCCACCTCATTGAATGACTCTGCCACTTGTCATTTCCCGCTCAACGCACCTGGGTAGTGCATTAAAGTGTGTTGCAACGCACCTATCCAGTGTATTTGGGTGCTTTGCAACGCAGGCAGCTAGTGGAGCTTCTGAATTGATCCTGATTTGACTAGTTTTGAGCAGTTTTTGGTGGAGAACTTCTGGGAGAATCTGTCATTGGTTGACCTTGTTCCTTTAGGAGCCGTAACAACATCTTTAGGAACTTTGGATCCCTTGGATTATGGAAATTTCATGCTCAAAGCTGTAAGGCACAAAAATGTCTATAACAGTTTCCCCCTAAAGTATGAGGCCGTTTATACGGGTGAAATGCTTTATTAGGAGGATCCGAAGTTCTTTCAATGCTGGGAGGAGACCTGTAATAAGATACAATACAATACATTATTTTTCATACTATTTTCATGATCTAGCTGAGGCGGGCATTCCCATGCTCAGCTTTATAAATTCATTTTTATGTACATAGGACAGACAATCCTCTGATGGTAGACTGATGATCCTGATGAAATCATCATCCTTTTGGTAGGATGATTATCTGTTCTGCAATGTTGTACATGTCAATGTCTTTATTTTTCCTGAATATATATCGCAGCCCGGATGGATGAAACTAGATCCGGGGTCTTCAATCTCGTCCGATCTTCACTCTAAGTACAAGTCGATCCATGTGAGAAATGTTTTGAAGTCGAACATGGAAAGACATCGCTTGATTACCAGTCAATGATGTAAACTGTTAACAAGCGCGAGAGGAATCACCGATAATGATAATGACCCTCAAGGTACTGCAGTACAATTCACGTGGTGTGAATAAAGGACTTGGCGTCAAACACCACGCAAAATCTTTCGGTCGAAGGTCATTGATGTATACCTGTCGCCGGAAGTGAGAAACTTTCCATTGAGGCATGCAAGCTTCAAAGTACTGAAGGGGGTGTTCCTAGATCAACTTCTTGGATAATGAGCTGATGTCAACAAGAAGCGATCCGTCAAAGGAGGGCCTTAATGTATCCCACATCAGTGACCCGGAATGGAGCAAATGATTTTGATGGAGGTGAAAACGATCTGATGATATATGGTTCAGGGTGGCGGTCATGAAAGAATGAAGTATAATGTATGGTAGTGGATGGGACATGGGTGACTTCTCTTGATGACTTCTCTTGAACATATCGGCGACACTTATATGATGGATTGGTAGCATTTACCCCAAAGGTGGATGGTATGGCGAGACCATGGTGATGTGACCGGTCAATGAAACAACCCAACCCGACTCAGGCACGGAGTGGAAGTGTCATGTTCAAGAGCGACTTGCTACCAATAAAGGTTCTTTGAGTTTCTTCCCAATTTTCCCCAGTCATTGCTGACCAGTACCTCTTTATTTTTGTCAAGCTTGAGGAGGATAACATATGCTCGTTCTATAATTTTCCCTTCGGGCAAACCCATCGCTATGTTTTAACGAGCCTAGCGATAGTGAAACTCGTTCTCGTCTAAAGACAAGTTTGTCGCTATTAATGTTTTTAACAAGTCTAACGACAAACATAACTCGGTCCTTTTCCTTTTTAGGGAGTCTAAAAAGGTACGTAAAGTTAACTCCAGAGTTCCTTTTTCGTCATCTAATCCCTTAAGCCCGAAAAAGTATAAAACAATACAGAAGGGATGAATTTTCGATAGTTTTAACGAGCCGAACAAAACAAGCGCTCGATCTTTTTGTGCAATAATCCCTCAGGTCCAAAAAGATTAAAATCTAGAGGAGGGATAGCACTTCCGGTCGCCTTTACGAGATGGAAGGCCAAAACTTGGCAATCTTTTCATATTTTACGAGTCAGATGAAAAGAGCTTAAAGAAGACTCGTCTTTTGAGGAACGAGTGATAAAATGGGTAGCAGCTCATTCCAGGTAAGGGTTGGAATTTTCCAAGCACGGCAGTGTCACAAGGATGGCTAGTGAAATCACTATTCGCAGCTGTTCCTCAAAATGGGTAAACAATCAAATGGAGGTGAATGATCGGCCAAATGAAAAGTGGAGGTGACGGTGCAAACACGACCAAGGCTTAATGGCTGATAATGTTACATTCACGGTGGTTATTTACCAGAGGATAGTTCATTTTTTAACGAGCTTAAACTCGGGTTGAAACACTTGCTCAATCTTATGTTTATTTTTTAACGAGCATGAACTATGTGCTAAAACTGCTCGATGCGGGTTTATTTCTCAATGAGCTTGAACCCTGCAGTAACACTGCTCGTGATAAGTTTGTATGCCCCCAACATAATAACGCAAATCGAGGTGCATGCCCCCCAAGCTTCATTGCATTCAACTTGGTGGTTGGAATGAAGGTTTACCTTTGAGATAGGGGATTTGTTTCATTTTTTAATGAGGTTGACCTAGTAAAAGAACTTATCCTCATGACTCCTTGTTTCATTTTTTAACGAGGTCGACACGAGATAAGAACTATCCTCGTCATCCACCGTATTTATAGTATTTGATAGAAAATTGAAAACTGAAGGATGATTAAGGTTGCTGGAATAATCTTCGTGGTAATCCGGAAGATGGGAGTGATGGTGGTAATCTTCCCATGGTGCCTTTTCTTTCATTATTGATTGAATGATTCCTTCGTTTGTAGAATGTACAAGTGATGAAGGATTTGAAGAGGTGCCATTTTCCTTAGACCTATCTATCCAAACACTCGATGAGTGTTGATTTTGGTTTGCCCCCCAGGCCAAGAAAATTGATTGCTACAATATTTCTATTAGGGCGATGATCCATGCTGACAAAATGTCTAGGAATCTTCCGAATCCATTAGATATAGAAGATTTCATATTGCAGGTTTCCACTGTGGCCACTTCCGCCAGCTTACTCGGAGGTGGCAGGGCAAAAGTACCCATTAAGGCAGGGTATTTTTGGAGGCTTACTCCAATATTTTGAAGCGAATGATTGCTTCCATGGATGATTGGAATGCTTCCCGTAACTTGTGAACTGTTGGGGAGAAATGCTTGTTGGTCGACGATTGTAATTCCTCCTTGGAAGGGAAATGCAATCTTCCTAAAGTAGGTCGACACAACTGCGGCCATGGCATATATCCAGGGCCTACCTAGTAGGATGTTGTAATCGAGGTCTTCATGGATAACCTCAACATCAATTTCTACTGTTTTGCCCCCCAGTTCAACTTGCAAGTTACTTAAAATCCCATATGGAGTGTATGATCGTCCATCAAATGCTTTTATTGTCATTGACGATCTTGACAACGGTGGTGACCCTAAATTTTTCCAGCAACTCATCGACATAATACATGTAGATGCCCCCTCATCAATAATTGTTCGATGAACAGTTTTGTTGAGGGATTTCACTTGAATAAGGAAAGCTAGTTGAGCTGGTAACTGAGGGTCATATCCTTTATGATCAAAGGCCACAAGATTGGAATCCATTGGGTCAACCCCACCTATTGCTGATAATAAAGCTTGCTTTTCGGAGGGGCAATTTTGTGGTACCTCAAGTGTCGACATAGCGGACGACGATTGGGCCAGGTCCTCTATTATATTATAATTCTGTGCTACTTTCGCACTAGGATTAAATGTCGATTTGTGTACTACTCCCTTTGGCGACTTTATCATTGGTTCAGGAATGATGGGTGGCACAACTTCGGTCAAAGTTGTTGTCGAACTACTAGGTTGTTCATTAGCCTTTTTATTCGACAGCTGTGGATTCCTGTAATCTTTATTTCTTGTCAAAGCATCATTTTGCTGCTTTGAGATAGACAACATAAGCACTTGGGATCGGGAAGCATTTTGATTAGCAACCAGTTTGGTTTCCGGGTTGGGAAACGGATCAGTCAATACTGCTGAGGTCTTTGAACTCTTAAAGAGTTTCTTAACTTCAGCTTTATGTGGACAATCTCTCGTCCGATGATCCTCATCGCATATATGACACCCCGCTGGGGGTTTCCTTTTCCCAGAAGGGTTTGTAGAAGCTTTATCGTGCTTCTTTTTTCTCCCTTTCTTTTTCTTCTTGCCCCCTGGTTGTTTCAGTTGTTTGCCCTTGTCAGTCGACATGGCATTTACTTCCGAGGCAAGAAGTTCCTCATTTGCATTATGACTAGAAATCTTACAGGCCTTTTTAGATGTAGCCTTTGTCGATTCTGTGTCTATTGCGCCAATCACACCATCGCCGGCATGAGAGTCATTGTTTGATTTAGGAGGAGGAGGAACTGAGAATTTCGGTCTAGGGGCGTCAGGTATTTTATCGTAGAGCATGCTAGACTGAGTATAGACCAAGTCCAGATATTGCGCACGAGCGATAACTTGCTCTTCCGTTACGACTCCCCCCTTTGCCACATCTTCCGTGAAGGTAGGAAGTAAAGACTTGATAAACCATTCAGCTAATAGCTGATTGGGAACGTACGTTTTTACCATCCTGCGACGACGTTGCCACTCATGTATATGATCAGATATGTGAGTGGTCGTTGTCTGTTTGAAGTTGGTAAGGAGTTCTGTTCCCATTTCATACCTTATCGATAATTGAAAATGGGTTAAAAAGGTTGTGGCTAAGGTACTGAAGTTGTCGAATGAAGCTCTAGGCAATTCGATATACCATTTTGCTGCCGGACCAGTTAACGTCCTCTGAAAAAGGCGAAGCCTAATCGAATCACCGTTTAGGGTTTTTGATGAACACCACAGATGAAAGGTCATCACATGATTCGACGGATCTGCACCCGGATTTCCATTAAATTTAGGAATATCTGACGGAGCTTTATGCGGAATCGCTGGCCACCAAGGGGCATAAGCAATTGGATCATTCGTGAGCCGGTTTAGATCTAGTAATTCTAGAGTTTGCTCCAAAGGGCAGCTATTGATTCAGGTTAGGCGAAGCATACCCAGGATAAGATGGAATCGCTTGAGCAGTGGGTCTTTGCATACCAGCATAATGTATTTGATGATGGCAACCTTGACAAGGTTGATGGGCATAACCATTATAGTATGGTTGTTGACAACCGCTTTGGAAATGCATTTGCCCATTACTTACAAAGACTTGTTGCTCAGGTCCTTGATATGATTGCTAGAATTGTGGTTGTTGAGATTGAACCAGCTCTGGTTGTTGGGCCATTTGCTGTTGTCCAATACTGGATGATTGACCAAGATGAGGAGTCATAGTACTTGTTTGAGCCTGAGTCGCTCCAGATAAGGAGGCACTAACCTGAGGTCGTGATTGAGTCGTCGAGACAAGAGGCTGTTGTATTGCAACCAGAGAAACTTGGGGTTGGCATACAACAGGTAGCGCTTGTACTTGCGACACAGTCACCACATCATGTATAGTGGGAATATTCGACACAGGGTGGACTGGTTGCATTGAATATACAACGCTTGGTTGCTGAGGCAGTATTGGTGCCCAACCGCTGGATGTAATTCCAGTTTGACCTGAACTTTGTTGTAAACTCCCATATGGTTGATTTCTAGGAGGGAACAATGAAAAGGCATACTGCCCTCCATATGGTGGAAATCCAGTACTTAAAGGGTAGATTGGTCTTTGAAGACACATTGGATCAATTTGTTGAGTTTCAACATAAGAAATACCAGATGATAATCCGGATGAAGGAATAGGAACTAACCATGTTGTCGAAACAGTCCCTGATTGGACTCCAGCTTGTTGTTGATAACTTGCCGGGACAGATGGTATACCATCGAACATCGTTGGAGTAGCAGCAGGAGGCTCTGCCACTGCTGCGTCAGATGACACAGTCCTGGATGTCGACGGTTGTTCAGACATATCTAGTCTATCCAAAAGATTTTCTAGCGATTCTACAAGAACTTTGCGATGAAGGGAGACTAACTTCTAAGATCAACGAGGGAACAGTGATGTTATTCTGATTAAAATAAATTTTACGACGCTTGGACACAACTTTTTTTTTTCAATTTTAAAGAGTCGAGAAAAAATAAAAGATGACTCTAGTCTCCTTCAATTTTTAATGAGCCTGAAGTGACAAGTGCTCAGATGGACCTTTTCCGTTAAGGAGTCTGAAAAGGAACGAAAGGGACTGCTCTGGAGATCTAGGTAGAGGGTGTGCCAAACCAATCACAAAACTGCAGAATACGTTTTACGGTACGGCAGTCAATCTTCCCGAATGCTGTGTTCGGTGCATTGCAATCAGTAGGGCGGCCGACACGACTTCCTATGGATAAAAGGTTTTAAGCCTATAGGGGTCTCCCAATATATACTCGACGGTACGCGGGAGCACAATCCGTACTGGCACTTATCGTCTCTCAGGAGGAATCACCCAACCATCAGTGAGGCTGACAGTCACCAGGTTTTACGACGCCGGAACACGTCTCTAGCCTAGACCTCTATGTTGTGCGTTAAGTTACAAAGCATTGTGAAGTTCATTCAATTTATTTTAGGTTGATCTTTCTTAGAAGTTTGCCTTTTTGGATCACCACGAGATGTAGATGTAATTCCTAAATGCAATCTAAAGATGATAAGGAAGCTTTTATCTCTTTTCAACAATGAAAATCCTAGCTACAAGGGGAAAAGAAACACACAATCTTTTCTCAAAGAGCAAAGAGCACACTGTAAATGCACTTTTCCTAAATCAAGCCATACAAACTGTCAAAATTCAAATGCACTTGTGCATGTATTTGTTTTCACTTTCTTAATATTGATGCCTAAAAATAAAGTTGTTGTACAAATTTGAATTCGATTTCAAGTGAAAATACAAACAAGCTTCTTTTCGAAATAAAAAAGACGATTACAACACTTTATGATTTTGAAGTAAACACTTGTTTCCACACTAGAAATTCACAAATTCAAACCAAAAGACAAAAGTAAAAGCGCAATCAACTGTCAACAGCAAACACACTTACTCTTAAGATCAAAACGACACTTACGACAGGTCTAGATCTAAAGGCGACAGTATGACTAGTTTACTTTTGCAATGGGAAACTGCAAATGATGTAACAAATACACAAAAACAAATACAGTTTCTTTTATACAACTGGGATGGAATTAAGGCAAAGAAAATGGGTTTTCAGACAGGTACACACACTGATAACAGGCTGCAAAAATCAGAGATAAAATTGAAAAAAATGAAGCAAAGAACCTCAGCTGCACAGGGCAAGGGCTGATCAGCGCACCTGTTGCACAGAGAAATTGAATTGCAGCGCAGGTAGCCCTCTCGGGACCTGCGTTGAAATGCAGAACCTCTTCACAGAGCCTGTGCTGAAGCAGAAATGAGAATTTTCTCTGGGTTCTAGGTCACGGTTCGGAGTTTAATCTATGGTTTTTGGCCGGATAAAAGCTATCAGTAAGGTACAATTAGAGGGATGATTTAAAGGAGGACTAAGAGCTATCACAAAAGGCAATTAGAGCATTTGTGGATCAGCTGTTCAGATCATAAACAGGCCTAGTGAATGGACTAGAGTAGCAGATCTCTACTTTGCATTTCTAAATGGCAAATGCAGTTCGATTCACCACTCCTAAGTTTATGAGAAGAACAACAATAGAAACACAAATAAATTAACTAGATACGATCCCCAGCGGAGTCGCCAATTTGTTGTTGGGAAAAGTATCTATTCAGAATGCCCCTATCCCACACTAAGGTGTGATAGTGCCTTAGCAACAAACAAGGAAAACTACTTGAGTATTCTTCTTTATGAAATGTAAATGAAGAGGAAGGATGTAACTAACCTGTCTCTTTCGCTAGTTTGTTGATCCAATCACTCCTCTCTTCAATAGCTCCCAGCTCCCTGCTCCCTTACCGGCCTAGCTTCACCAAATTCCTGCAAGATCACAGAAGAGAGAGACTACACGAAGATATAGATATACATTCATAAAAAGCTCAGGATCAGATTAAGCTAAACATGCAAATATAACAAAACATCATTGATACACAGCATGTAGGAGAAACTCAAATAATTTTATTGATATGATAAGAAAGTCCAAGAGGAGATACAACCAAGTGAGTCCTGATCCAGCATCTACCTCCCAGCAAAGGAATCCCTTCCTTTCCTCCAACAAAGCATGAATCACCCAATGTACTAATGTCGATCTCAAATCAACAACAATTCTCTGCAAAGTACAAAATTCCAGCCTCTGGATCTCTGGGATGAGGGATCCATATATAGATGTAAGCAGAGAGGATGAGTCAGCTTATTTTTTGACTTGTGGCTTCTCTCTGTCAGTTCTTGCTTCCACTTGGAGACTGAGAGCCTCTTACTCATCACTTGGTCGAATTCAGTGAGGCAAGTGTCATTGGAGAAGATTCTGGAAGCTTCCATGGTCTTTCCACCTCGTTGAATGACTCTGCCACTTGTCATTTCCCGCTCAACGCACCTGGGTAGTGCATTCAAGTGCGTTGCAACGCACCTAGCCAGTGTATTTGGGTGCTTTGCAACGCAGGCAGCTAGTGGAGCTTCTGAATTGATCTTGATTTGACTAGTTTTGAGCAGTTTTTGGTGGAGAACTTCTGGGAGAAGCTGTCATTGGTTGACCTTGTTCCTTTAGGAGCTGTAACAACATCTTTAGGAACTTTGGATCCCTTGGATTATGGACATTTCATGCTCAACTCTGTAAGGCACAAAAATGTCTATAACAATATTGTGCATTACAGTCAACCACGTCGGGTATTTGGACTGTTTTGTCTTCCCACAGAGCTTGCATTTTGTCAAAATGAGCTTCCCTGATTACATGATTCCTAGAGGCTTTCTTCAATCTAGCAATCTCAAGATTAGCTAACCTCAACTTATTTTTCAATTCTTCAACACTACATTCCTTTTGCAGGATGATTTCCTTTCCCTTATATTCTTTATGCAGCTGTGATGATGATTGTAATGAAGTCATAGGTCTATCATGGGCTTTTGTGATCTCCTTTGTTTCACCTATTTCTCGGAGCATCTCCTGTATCTGTTTGAACATCCTTGTCATGGGTCTTCTTGGCTTAAAGATAAATTGAGCAACCTGATCATCAAACTTGAGCTTTTTCAAGGCTTTGGTTCTTTTAGTCTTGTCTTTACCTGGTGTTATAAAATCTGCTTGAACCAAGGGAGATTATTCAATGTCAATGTCGTGCAGTAAGTCATTCAAGTTCCCTTTTGAAACAGGGCTTTCCTCAACAACCACCTTCTTGCCTTTTTCCTTAGCTAATTGACTCCTGGTCATTCTTCTCTAGACTACTTCTCCTGCAGATGATTCACGTCTACCTTCTTCGACCTAAGTTTTCTTTTTTAGGGACTGCTGGGGTGTGTCCTGGATAACCATTGATCTGGTGGGCTCCCTTACTTGTTTCCTAGCTTTCAATTTGGTGAATCTCTTGGATCTTTCTGTATGATGACCAATTGTTGGTGGAGAAATTTTCACAGCTTGGGGACTGAGACCAGTTTCATTTTTAAAACCAGACATAAACATAAACGTGGGCTAGTCTCTACCTACTCTCTGGAGTTCATGCAGAATGATCAACTTAACTAAGCCATGGTGAAACAATGAGGTCTCACAGGCTTCTTTCCTTAGCTGCACCTTGTCACACATTTTGCTTAGGCTACGAAATAAGTAGAAAGGTAAATCAAGAGATATTTTTCCTGTGAAATGCAGCAGAAGCTTGAAATGATATGAATACACCTTGTTATATCTCCCTTCACAGGTAAGGTATCTCTGTATGCAGGTAAGCAGATTAGCATATGAGTCCTTGACATAATTTCTAGGCACAGACTTGTTTAAATCTGAGTCAATGAACTCCAGCTTCAGAAATTCTTTGCAGGGAGTCATATCAAATTTAAAATTTTTAAACCAGCTTTCTTGTCCCCTTGGAATCTCAGTAACTGTGGATATTACCTCTGGTGAGATTTGCAATTCAAGCATCCCAACCTTTGAATTCAGTCCTGTGAAATTCAAGGCAAATTCCTTGGTTATTTGCGCATGACCTCCCTGGAGTTTCTCGCAAAAATTCCAACATCCAACCTGCTTGAATGCCTGCTCAACTTCTTTGTTCCTCAAGATAATGTCTACCCCTTCAGGTTCGTTCCTCAAACATCTACCTGACCTGTGCTCTTTTCTTTCTGGAGATCCTTCCATGAGACTTCAGCATAATGAAGGTTTGAAATACTAGCACTACTCAATCTTCGATCCCTGCCTCGCTTGAATGGCTGCCTCGCTTGATAACTGCCTCGCTTGATATACAATGCATTCAAATTGAACACTTGTAGATTTGTTCCTCATGCAATGAATACAATCATAATTATGACTGTGAATGTCTGGCTCTTCTTGAAACTTGCAGTCTGAGTGTACCAAGGTACCTAACGACTATAATAATGAAGCTAAGTGGTTGGACATGATATGTGAAGTGTATAAGCTGACAGTGGATGATGCAACCATAAATGAAGTTGACAGATCTGATAGTTATGAAAGATTTTCTACGGATTGCATGAATCTCCGATTTTGTAGCGCAGCCAGTGTAAAATCTGGATTATGCGCTACGAAATCACCTAAAGCATGTTGCGCTGCGAAAACACCTAAAAAGGATTTATGCGCTACGAAATCACCTAAAGAGCTTTGTAGCACATAATAACCTTTGAAAAAAGCTGACACATGGAAATTGTGTGAGTTATGAGACCAGTGATGAATGAGGATGAATGGTTGACCTTTATTTAAGCATACCATCAAGACTCCTAAGACTCAGACTCTAAGACAAACAAAAAATCAAACCTAGACTAGCACTGAACCTTTACCATCAAACTAATGTGAGCAATTTGGGAATTAGAATTCTTAAGTGATAACAAAACCTATGATAAATTCCAAAGAAATGACCTATTTCCACTCTGGAATTGAAATTGGTTGTAGCAATCCACCTGGATGCTTATGCTCTGCCTTCACCTAGTGACAATCCAAACACCTAGCCACAAACTCTGCTATCGCTCTCTTCAAATTCAGCCAATAATACAATTTCTTCATTGTTGTCAGTGTCTTCTGATAACATGGGTGACCTAGATATGGTTCCGCATGAAACTACCTAAAGATCACCTTCTTGAGCTCACTACTATCTAGCACATATATCATGTCCCTAAATCTAACCAAACCATATTCAATGAGATGATAGACCACATCCTATGCACCTGCACCTATACCACTACTTGTACTTGTACTTGTACTCTGCTACAACCTACGCACAATATCCCTATACCTGACATCCTGATGACCTGCTTGTAAGATCCTATCTAGTAAATCTATCCCAAAGGAGCTCATAGCTGTTGAGTGATTTACTTGTATCCTCTTGCTAAGAGCATGTGCCACTCTGTTCTCTTTACCTTTGATATAGCTTATATTGAAATCAAACTCACTGATTGTGGCCAACCATCGAGCCTTCCTTCCTTTAAGTTTTGGTCGGTCAAATAGATACCACAACCCATTGTGATCACTCATTAATACAAACCTCTTGCCAGGAATATAGTGCCTTTGCATCTTCAATTCATGTATGCTTGTCACCAACTCAATATCATGTGTGGAGTAGTTCTACTTATGCTCATTCAGTTTTCATGGCTCATAGCATACCACCTGTCCATCCTGCATAAGGACTCCACCAAGTCCTCTCTTGTAAGAATTTGTACATAAGACAAACTCTTTTTCCAGATCTGCAATATTTAACACTGGTGCATGTGTCAAAAACTCCTTGAACTACTCAAAACTAGCTGCACACTCCTCTGTCCATTCAAACCTCTTTCCTTTCCTTTGAAATGATGTGATAGGATAAGCAATCTATGAGAAGTTCCTGATGAACCTCTTATAATAACTTGCTAACCCCATGAAATATCTCACCTCATCCACATTCATGGGAGCTTCCCACTCCATGATAATTCTTACCATCTCTGGATCCACTGTTGTGCCCTCCTTGGGGACAACATCTCCCAAGTAATGTATGTCAATCTGAAATAAACTGCACTTGTTGAGCTTAGAATACAATTGATGCTCTCTCAATAATATCAACGCTACTGCTAAATGGTCGACATGCTCTTCTTAATTTTTAGAACATACCAATATATCATCAATGAACATAATAATAAGCTTGTCAAAATATAGATGCAACACACTATTCATCAAGCACATAAAGATAGTTGGAGCATTAGTTAAACCAAATGGAACTAAAACAAACTCATAATTCCCATACCTGGTCCATAAAGTTGTCTTGTATATGTCCTCTTCTTTAATGTGTACCTGATGATATCCGAATCTCAGATCAATCTTCAAGAACATTTTTGCTCCCTTCAACTGATCAAAAAAATCAGCAATCCTCGGTAACAGATACTTGTTCTTGATGATCACTTTGTGTACTATCTGTATTCAATGCATAGCCTAAGAGTACCATACTTTCTCTTCACAAACAATACCGATGTGCCCCACGGTGATACACTTCACCTAAAGTACCCCTTGTCAAACATTTACTTAAACTACAACATCAACTCTACCAACTCTAGAGTGCTCATCCTGTAAGGTTCTTTTGATGTTGGAGCTAACCTTGGCACCAACTAAATAGAAAAGTCGAGTTACCTGTGAGGTGGCAACTCTAAAATATCTACAGGAAATACATCTTGAAACTTCTGTAGAACTCGGTACCTTCTCAAAACATCTTCATCCTCAACCTCTTTTCCTTTGTTCCTATAAATATGCACTACAAATAACACACATATATTTATGTGGCTGCGCATTTCCTACATAGTTGTCACCATCCTAGCTGGTGTTTCTTTCTTCTTACCTCACAGAAATATTTTTTCTCCATTGTCATCCAAGGACTCAATGGATTTTTCATAACAATCCATCTTGGTTCTATGAAGGTACAACCAATCTCTGCCCAACAACATACTGTAAGATCCCAATAGTAATACATTCAAATGTGTTGAGGTAGGCATACCATTCAAATCAAATGCACAAGTTCTTACCTAATGATGAACTCACTTCTTTGTACCTATGGCCAATTGTGCTAATCAAGCATCTGCATGCATTTTTTTGTTCAAACCACACTTCTCCACTGGCTTAGGATTAAAATAACTATAATTAGATCCACGATCAATCAAAATAGAAACAAATTTATCACAAATCTTACCATCCAACTCATTGATAGATGCTTGATGGCCCACCTATCTATTATCCAGCACTGCATAGATCCTAGGAATACTCTGCCAAACATCTCCCATTGTTTGTGCCTCTTGAGAATTGTAGATATTTGGTCTACCACCCTAATGTTGTGGACACTTGATCCTACAATGTTCCTTGCCACAAGGCCAACACTCTATAGGATTCTAGCCTACATCATTATTCTACTCCTTAGATCAAAGTCCTTGTCCTCTGTCAGTTGCATTGAACTTCTTAGATAATGTTGTATTCTCTTTATTACCTGTACCCTGAGGTATTTCTCACTTCTTGTCCCATTTTACTTTATTCTTATCATTTCCCTTCTAATCTTACTTAGTCTGAGACCTTCACTTCAATTGTTCATAGCAATGATTTAGCTTTTAGATGGCCTCCTCGAATGATCTAATCTCATCAAACTCAATCATGTCTTTGAATGTAATCGGTAATCCACTAATGAATCTTTAAACCTTGTTATTCTCCTCGTTGAGGTAAGGCACATACCTTAGTAGATCCAAGAACTTTCTAGTGTAGTCCTCATATGTATTCGATCTCGTCCTTAACTCATAGAATTATTTTTCCCTTTCATCAAAGTATCTCTCCAATAGGTACTTCTTCTTGAATAGTCTCCTGAAGTCATTCCATGTCAATTCCTCTTCATGAATACCTCTGACATTCATCATCTATTCCCACCAAATATTTTCTTTATCTTTGAGACTAAATGTGGTTATTTTGGCTTTCATGTTTTCTGAATAATCATGCAACCTCAAGAACTTCCTCATACCAAGAAACCATGCCTCTACATCCTATGATTTCTTATCTCTCCATCAAATGTAGGTGACTTTTCTTTCTTAAACTCATCCGACAAGTATCCCCTATCAATCCTCTTGTAAGGATGATAATGATGATGATCATAGTGCCTATCAAAACCAGAACTAGAGTAGTACCTCTGTCCATCACCTCTCATTTCTAGAGTATCCAACAACCTTCTAGCTCTCATTGTGTCATCTATATCTAACCCGTGACCACCGTGAGACCTATTTCCATATGCCCCATTAGTTTTTTCCTCCTGCTCATGGCTGATTTGAAGTAGTCCATGTTTTTGCAATTCTGACAAACTCTAAAGTATCATTTCATTTACATATGCTTGTTTCTCCTGTGCTTGTATGCTTCTCAGTGTGTCTTCCAAATCAGAAGAGTTCCCATCACCATGCTCCTCATTTAATATATAGGGAGAGTCTTGGGAACTATAGCCTACCATTTTTCTACTCATATTTCATATTCTTCCTGCAAGGTATGTCATGTCAGCTAAACCAAATCACAATAAACCAACATACCTTATCACAATTTGGGGAGGATACCTCATCTTCATTATCAACAAATTAGCGTAATACATGTATAACATAATCATGAAAGAATATATGAATATAACACATAAACATATAATCATGCACCCATGATTCGACCTAGAGTCCAGTCACCAATGCATGACCTTTTCAACAATGCATACCATGACCTCATGCATGACAACAACCACCACACCACTATAAAATTGACCACATGTGAATACTAATGTGCATAAACAATGCATAATCAATCATACACTCATGAAGATACACACCACAACAACACCGTCAACTTCCCATGGTGACATCACGACAAGCATGACCCATACCAAACAAATGAAACAAGCACATGGTCTCACAACACAAGAAACACATATGTAGCTGACATGAATGCATGACCAACACACATCCCATCCAGTTCGAGGGGTGAACCATGCTCTGATACCACTTTGTAACACCCTTTCATGACATCTACCTAAGTAACCGGCCAACTAGGGTAAACATGTGATGAGAAGCTACAATGATATGATTTTACCTCCTAATTCACCTTAAGGAAGTGGGAATGATAAAAACATACCATACATTCCTTCCACATCACTAACAAGACTCCTAAGAGCCATCCCAACCTCTAAGGTAACTAGCCCGTGGGTGTCATTGAGTTTTTAGACCATTAAACTCCAGAATGCTCCCTTGATATGGGCATGCATGCATTCAGGAGCCTATGAACACTCCCACAACATGGCTATGCATGCATCCGGGGACTTTTTTGCCCAGTGATGTGCTTGCGTCTCTAGGATTTGAGCCACTTTTTCAAGCCCAAAGCCCAGGTCACTACCTAAAACTAAATGATATCTTCAGAACATAATGATAACAATGGAATAATGATACAAATGAAATTAATTGAATAAGGACTTGATTGGACTCCTTCTATCCATGACAGGAATTTCGTCAAACATGTCACAAATATGTAATATAGAGGTTTAAACAACAAATCTTAGCGGAGGGGTCTGATACTCATCTGAGAATCGCTAAGAGGAATTGATGCCTCAACACATTAGCTGTAGTTTCATCCATTAGGCCATGGATACATTGTTCATTCATTTATAAGTAAAAACATGATTACATAGCCACTATCATAATACATGTTCATAACCAACATAATAGAGGTAGAAATACCAAGGAAACAATAACCATATAATTCACATATAAACCAATGTAATACTCATGAAATAACAAGGACAAATAACCTCATATTAATGATGCAAAGGCCAACTAGTTGTGGGACTTCCACAAACCATTCGACCGTAGACATGGCTAAGCCAAATCTCTCTTTAGCTAGTCATCCCAGCACCATATTCCAAGCATGAATGTGGGATCTCATAAAACACGTCAATCAAAACCATCCATGGCTTCCAAAGGCCAAACCACCTCAACCCATAAAACAGTGAATCCACCTCATGGTGAGACATCATAAAACCATCATCAGATTGGTCTCTACCCAAGGCCTTTGGGGCTCCAGAGTGTTTCCTCCAACCAAGGCTTCTAGGACTAGTAACCCAAGACACAACTGCCATCGGGATTCTAGAGCATTTTTCCAACTAGGACTACCAAGAATAGTAACTCAACCCACTAAGGGCTTCCAAATAATTTTTCCAACCAAGGCTTCCAAGACTAGTAACTAGACCCAAGCTATTACAAGGCTTCTAGAGCGTTTCTTCAACCAGGGCCTCTAGGAACTAATAACTCAACCCAAGCCAAATGAAATAAGAGAACCAACCAGAAAAACCAATAAATGAACCCACAAAACCATGACTATCTAGTAAATGGAAAGGCTTGGAAAATCAACTATTAATCCAGGCAATCCTCCATTCCATTTATCGATCATGACTAATAAACTACATGCATATGCCATGCATACCAAAGCTAGGGAGGAAACATACACAAAACTCGGTACCTACAAAAAAACCATGTTATAGCTATTGATCCTGATGTCCCCTTGTGCTTTCCTGCTCTTCCTTTTCCTTATTGCGCCAAAACTCCAAGTATGCCACACTCCCCAAGAGGCCTCTATTTTCTTCATTTTCCATTTTTTTCTTGATTTTCCTCCTCACATGCAAATTGTGATCTTTCACCTCCCTTTTCTCCTAATTTCCATTACTTTCATAAATAAATGTGCTAAAATACCATTTTTCCTTTCCAAAGCCTTAGTTGTTGCCTTTGCCAATTTCCTTAGCTATTAATCAATCACAAGTGATCCCCATCACTTTGTTTTTTCCCAACATTCAACTTGGAATACATGTCCCATCAACCGTCGTCATTATTTTTCATTTATTAACTTTTATTACATGGAATTTTCACCAAGGTTGTTACACTTAGCTTACTTGAGGGAAATTTGTTTGTATGGTTGTAGTTGTACGAATACATAGTGACCTATCTCAAAATTTCTTTCATTGAAATTCTTATCTACTTGTTGTTTCGTTCAATTTCACACTAGAGTGAGGTTATGCTTTAACAGTTAGAGAACTTGTTTTTGATGCTCAGTGTGGTATTCCACTTCTTGAACCATATAATTTTCTCTTAAAGATGATGTAATGTATGGTGGATTATATCCATAAATTTCCATAAATGGGGTCATTTTTATTGCAGTATGGAAGTGTTATACCACCATTCAGATAGAGATAACCACTTGACCCATTGTGTTTGTTTATTAGATACAAAGCAATGAAGATATCCTTACAAAAATTTCTTCACTATCTCAGTTTTCCCATTAGATTGAGGACGATACGATGAGCTATGAGCTAATTGAGTACCAAGGCAAGAAAATAATTTCATCCAAAAAATTTCGGTGAAAATGGGATCTATGTGACTTACAATAATCTTTGGGTTTCCATGAAGATTTTGAATTGTTTCCATAAATGCAGTAGCAACTGTACTAGCTTTAAAAGGATGAGATAATGCACAAAAGTGTGCATATTGATGAGCGTCAGTATTGCAATAAGAATGTTGCAACTCCCAAG
The DNA here is from genome assembly GCA_031772625.1 of Pinus tabuliformis. Lineage (NCBI taxonomy): Eukaryota > Viridiplantae > Streptophyta > Pinopsida > Pinales > Pinaceae > Pinus > Pinus tabuliformis. Next base: position 408,162,201 of record CM062809.1, on the reverse strand, counting down.
GCTACCAACTTTAATTATCAACCTAGGGTTCGTACAAACTTAATAGGTAATAGCACTATATCTGCAACATATAATGTGTCCTTCTTTTGTTGATATTATGTAATGGAGTGAATGTAATGAAATCAAAGCCTAAACTAATTGAAAAAATGGAATTTTTACTCTATTTTCAAGAAATGGAAATGCTACTTTCCCAACTTGTAAATGTTAAGTAATCAATTCATGAAAAGACAAAGGTTAATCTACTTGCATCATACTTGTGATAAAGAAACTAAACCTACTTTGTTTTTGTAGTGAATAAAAGGAAGAGCTGGAGTGACTTAGGAGCTTCCCCTGAACATAAAATCATATATGAGGGTCATTATTCATCTATACTAATTCATAGTTGCAGTGGGGATCAAAACTGATAAAGGAAAGTGGTGTTACAAGTTTGCTATAGGAAGTTATAGGTTTGCTACACGAAGTTACAAATTTGCTATAGGAAGAGATAACTCACTGAATGACCAAGGAAATCAAATGAAAACTGGATGGGACACATTTTTTTATTTATTAGAATGTCTTAGGTCTCCACTCCAAGTGGAATCAACCCAAAATGCCTTTGTTCATATGTGCTAAAAAATAACAGAAAATTACTAGTCTAAAATCTAGAAATTTGAGAACTACTGAGCTAGTTAACCTATCAAATTCCTAACCTAATCAAGTGAAAACGAAATGGCGTAATTTTTTTTATTGACTTGAATTTTTTTATGATCTAGCGCAAGTGTAATAAACTCAAATTAAACTCATTAACATATTCTAAAAAAGAGAAGAAAATTGCTACTATTTGCTACAAGGGAATTCTAGAAATTCTAGATTTGTTAATAGACAAACTAATCCACGTAGCTCAATGATGACTATGACATTCCAAAGTGTTTCAACAATGAAATCATGATTGTGAATTTGTAAATAACCTACATAAGACCTATTTTCAGACATTTAACCCAATTCTACAACAAAAAATCATTAATACTAAACGCAAAAAAAGGAAAAAAAAAAGGAACAAGAGATACATGTGAATAAGAAGTGAAAAGAAGAAAAATAAATTATACAAAAGACATCTGAGGCACCTGGGATGGACAAGCCAAATTATCCTCATTTTCCTATGAAGTAGACCAAGATTTAGAAGCTAAAAATGGCACCAATCTTCATTACTTAAATCAATCTAAGTACATCGATGCTAGAAATGAAAGTGGAGCTGCAAAAATACAAGTTTTCTCCACAAGAAGACTAAAGAATACCCTACTGTTATACAAAATTTATACCTATGGATAAGTATATCTTCCCTAAGTGTGTAGTTACACTTAGAAAAACTAAAGTAAAGATGTTTAACCTTTTCCTACAATAAACAGATAATATAAAGGAACCTACTTGTGATCCTTCGCTTCTTTTGATCTCCTTTGAGTTTTTCCCGTCGCTCTCGCTCAAACTAAATTCGCTAAATTAGTACCTGCCAACATAAACATAATATGACAAAAACCAAAGCATCTGATCTACTTATTATAAAAAAATTGGAATCGACAACATTTGAACATACATTCATCATAGATATAGACAAAAGTATTGGAAAAGGAACGAACAAATTTATTGATTGATAGAAGGAGAAGTTACACCCAATGTGGTTTGATCTCATGTCACTCATCCAACTTAGTAAAAACCCTCATCACACCAATAGAAACATCAATCCAGGAACATAACATTACTTGAAAATGATTTCAAGTCTCTAAACCAACAATATTTCTCTATAATATCCAAGCTCTAGCCCCTTTTGGCTCTATGATGGGAGGCCAATTTATAGATGAATGCAAGTGGCTTTGTTATTAATATGGCATTGAATGGTTTTTCATAATTGGATGATTAGCTTCCATGTTCAAAGGGATAAGAGGATAGAGGATTAGATGATCCAAGGCTATCCTAAGTCGAGCTCATCTTGATAGGATAGGAGCTAGGGTTCTTTCTAGAATGCTCTAGAATGAAGGAATATTCCCATAATCCTATGCCAATTTCGCTCATCCTCACCTAGCGTTGGATTAAGTGGGCCTAAGTGCTATGCAATGTAGGTCTGAATGGGCCTATCTACTATGTAGAGTAGCTGCCCCTGACTAGGGGTGCATTGGTGTCCCAAGAAGGCATTTCTGCATGGTTTCAAACTAGGAAAATTTTATGGATGAAACCACTCAATGAAGTGGCATGTCTAGGGCATGTAGAAAATGAATTAGGGTTTGATAGACCCTATTTACAATAATTTGATCATCGAGAGTGATGTGCCAAAATATACCTGTAACAACATCCCCCTAAAGCATGAAGTCAAAAATGATAATGTTGAGTGATATGCTTTATGATGTGATGAGGAGGATCTGAAGTAGACGGTGACCTGCATCAATTACAATACATAATATCATGATATCTTTGAACATTTCATGAATTGCTGAGGGAATTCATACCCATGCTCAACATATGAACTTTTCATTACATGTACATAAATTAGATAGTCATCTACAAATATAGATCCATGACTATTTGTGTAAATCCATCATACAAATGATTTAGTACTCTCCAAAAATCGCAACCTGAATGGATGAAACTAGATCTGGGGCCTTCTATCTCATCCAACCATTTGCTCAAGTACGAGTCTAACCATGTGAAAATGTGATCTGAAGTCGAACATGGGAAGACACTATCTGACTACTAGCCAATGATGTAAATTGTTAATAAACGTGAGAGAAATCACCAATAATGATAATGATTCTCAAGGTACTGTAGTACAATTTGCATGGTGTGAATAGATGTTTTGATGTCAAAAACCATACAAAGTCTTTCGGTCGAAGGCCTGTGATGTCAACTTGTCATCGGAAGCGAGAAACTTGTCATTGATGTATGCAATCCTCAAGGTAGTGGAAGGGTGTTTCGAAGTTTTCTTCCTGGATAATCTGTTGATGTCGACAAGAAGCGACTCGCCGCAAGAGGGCCTTGATGTATCCCCCATCAATGATACGAAATGATTGTAATGATTTTGAAGATAGAATGTGACTAATACCACAATGTTCAGGAATGGCGGTCATGAAAATGAAGGTTTATGAGTATTGCAAAGGATGAAGTTTATTGAGTGACTTCTCTTGAACATGTCGGTGACACTGAATTAATTGGTAGCATTGACCCAAAACCAATGTGATGGATTGTGTGATAGACCATAGGTATGATAACCATTAAGCAAATAACCCAACCCAAATAGTCAGAGAGATGAAGTGAAAGTATCATGTTCAAGAGCGACTTACTACCATAAAGTGATTTATCCCTTTTCCCACTTTCCCCAGTCATGGTTGACTAGTACCTTTTTATTTTTTTTTAACAAGCTCGAGGAAGATAACATATGCTTGATGTATAATTCTACCCTTTGGGTGAATCCATCGCTATGTGATTTTTTAACGAGTCTAGCGAAGGTGAAACTAGGTTTTGTCATGATGGACAAGTTTGTCGCTATTTGATGCTTTAAAGAGTTTAATAACAATGAGAACTTAGTAGTTTTCATGTTTAGAGAGTTTGAAAAGGGACAAAAAGAAAACTCCACAAGTTATTTTTTGTAAATTTGTCTCTCAAGTCCAAAAAAGTGTAAAATAATACAAGAGAGAACTGATTAACCATTTTTGATCAACGTATTCCTTTTTTATAAGTAATCTATCTTAGTCCAAAAAAGGGTTAAACTTATACTGAGTAGATGTCATTTCCAATCCATTTACGAGCTGAAAAGGACAAGCGCTCGACAACCTTTTCATGTTTCAAGAGTTTGAAAAGAGCTTAAAGAGGACTCCACTTAGAGGAACGAGTGGTGTCTAGGATAGAAACTGGTTCCGATGATATTGGAACTTCTCAAAACATGTTGATTTATGTGAAGAGGATGGCTAATAAGATCACTCATTGCAACTATTCCTCAAAAAGGGTAAAACAACCAAGTGAAAGTGTATGATCAGCCAAGCAGATAGTGACAATGGAAGGAGAAAAACCAAGGCTCATCTGATGGAAGAGGCTGATAGAATGGAAATCATGAGGGTTAAAATGGAGATGGGTTCATTTTTAGACAAGCTTGAAACATAGGGAACTGTACCTAGATTTAGTTTCATGTTTACACAAGCTTGAAAAGAAAAACTATGTTTGGATTCAATTTCAATTTTACACAAGTTGGATTAATTTCTACAAAAACATGAACCATGAAAAAACTATGCTTGAGATTGGTTTACATGCCCCCAACATGATGACTCGATTCTAGGTGCATGCCCCCAAGCTTCATTACATTCATCCAAGTAGACTAATCGTGGCTATCAGGTGAATGGAATGAAGGTTCATTTACGAGATCAAGTGAAAGACTCGACTAGGATTTTACGAGATATAATCAAAGCCTCAAATTGGAACTTTGATCTAGGGAACTTTGTTTCATTTTAATGAGCTTGACACAAGACAAGGAACTCTGCTCAGATTCCTTGTTTCATTTTTTAACGAGCTTGACACAAGACAAGGAACTATGCTCATGATTCCTTGATCATGACCCATAACAGGTCATGAATTCCAAGAGGATCTCATCATATGGGAGAATAATGCTCTGGAAGGGATACGTAGGGATCTGGTTCCAATTCCCCCAATACATAATTCATAACATCATGGAATTGATCGTCAGTTGATGTAGGCATCGAATGGGTTACCACATAATTGACTCATGGCGGGGAAGATACCATTGGCACAAAAGGACCATTTAAGGAAGATGGGTGTGTGGAAGCCATATTTGGGCCGAGAAATGAAATCTGGTCAACAGTGACAATTCTACCTCCATAAGGGAAACACATCACTCGAAAGAGTGCTGAAACAATAGCTCCCATGTCATAAACAAAGTCACACCCAAGAAGTAAATTTTTATCTAAAGGGACTAGGACTACCATCACATTGAGATAAAAAAAATTTCCTACCAAAGTAATAGGCAACTAAGGAAGAATCCCTAATGGCTGACTTGTTCCCCTATTAAAAGCCAAAGGATCCCTAATAGGTAATAGGAATAAGTGGCGGCAAACCAAGCACCTCCCAAGTAGTGGAGGAAAGGATACTCACACATCCACCTTCATTTATAATAGTGCCAGATACAATCATATTATAAACCTATAGTATGATATGGAAAGGCACATAAGAAGGAAGATGACATCCTACCAGTCGATTCGAATCAAAGGAACTGACCAGACTACTTAGAGGGGGTATCGTAAGAATGCGAGAATTACCCCCTTGAGTTACGAGAACAGGAGGATTTTCCTCCTGTCTTGATGGAACATGAGGATTTCCTCCAAGTTCATTGGAACTTGAAGAAACAAAAAGAACTTGAGTGGTATCATACTCACTCTCTATGGAAAAGGTACGATTAATTGAAGCTGAAATGGGGTCAACTCTTTCCTCAACCTGTGATTGGTTAGGTATAGACCGATGGGATTCACATTCATAGAGAGTGGGTTTGAATGACGGTTGATTTGGGTCAGTCACTTCATCAACTAGTGAAGGATTAAGGAAGAGTCTCCTGTAACCAGATGGAAGCCACTACGAAGAAGTAGGATTGTTATCCAACACCTTTTGGGCTTCATCCAGATAGGGAAAAAGGTGAATGGGGTGACTCCCTTCACATAACCTAAAGGGAAACTTAACTTTACCATTCTTTCCATGAAATTTACTACCAATAGTTGATGGTGTGTTTCCAGCATGATCTCCATAAGTTGATGAAACAAGATGATGTGAAGGAGAATACCATTCTTCTAAGATCTGAGGAATACCAGAAAAATGTCAAAGAAGATGGTCTCCCGTACAAAGTTTGCAAGGATATCGAAGTTTGTGAGGCTTATCGGACGGTTTCTCATCAGAAGTTGCATTCAAAGCAATGGTTGCTTGGTTGCCCCCTTACTGAATTTTCTTCTTCTTCTTATCCACCTAGTTACTAGTGTCAATACTTTCACAAGGCGAAGAGGAAGAAGGGGAGGAAGAAACAACCGATGAAGAAGGTAAAGGGTCAACTTTAGGATCAACTGGAGGTTTATTTTGTCTAATTGTAGGAATATTCAGTTTCGGGGCCAAGGAGGTTGAGAACAACCATATTGGCAAGCCAATGGTAAGTCCTGAAAGCGACAATCTAGCCATATAAGGAGCACTAATATTTTCAAAAGGAGGAAAAGGACTAGGATTCCCATCAAAAGGAATTCCTTGATTGGTGGACACCGGAGTTGTTGCTATATGTCTCAACCTAAGATCAACTAAGGAGTGATGTGGAGGATGTTATCCACAGTCAGTTAATTTTATTTTAATAAAAATAACATAACAAAACAAAAGAGGGATAATCTAGGCAAAAGGATTACTAAGTAACTATGAATTGTAATATAGTGCCTCAGTGAACTGAGGACTTAACATACATGTAGGCAATCTCCCTGAATGTTGTTTTCGGCATATCATAGTATACAAGGTGGCCGACTTGGTTACCTATGGATGGATAGCAACCTAATTTAGTTCTCCCAAATATACCTGAAAGTATGTGGAGACCCAATCCATGTTAGCGCTGTCTAATGCAGAACTGCACAGTCAGAGCATTCCCTTATACTTTTCGTGCTATAACACTGCCCGATATATAGTACGTGGACGAGATACGATATAATTACGTACGTGGAATGAGGTATCACACTCGGAATGTATCACAGACCGTTAGCAATAGTTGCTATGCTTAACGATGTCGGAACACGTCTCTATCGTAGAACTATAAATGTTATACGTTAAGTTACAATGCTCCATTATGTTAATTGAGATAAATTTTAGTTGATCTTATTTAAAAGTTTTCCTTTTAGGTTCACCGCATGATTTTTTTGAAACTCCGAGAATTCAACTATGATGAGAAATATTATTTTCATTTTATTTAAACAATGAAAACCATAACTAAAAGGGATAGATCAATCATAATCTCTAAACAAACAACATAGGGCACATCTAATGCAACTTTCCCTATACCATTCCTACAAGCACACACAAACTCATAAATGCATTATGCATGTTTTTGTTTTCATTCCATTAATGTTTAGATGAACATAAAGAAACTAAATTCACAAACGATCAATTAATGATTTTCACAAGAAACGAAGACTTTACAACAGTTTCTTTCTCAAAGAAATGAAGACTTTACGACAATTCTTTTTCAAAAAAGTAAAGACTAATCAATGTAAGATGACTTTGGGTTTGATTCGACAATGATAAAGAAAACATAAAGAAACATTGAACAAACAAAGCCAAAGTGAGCATGGAAGAGAGATGTTAATTTGGACTTCAGAGACAGAGAAATATTGACCATTAAACAAACAGGATGTGAAACAGTTTGGAAAAAATCAAGCAAGAAGATGGATTTTTGGCTTGACAGGGACCAGCGGAGCTCTGAGTGGAAGACAGTGCATTGCAGAGCACTGCCTGTAGGCTAAGGCTGCTATGCAAAGCACTGTGTCAAGAACAATAGTGCATTGATGCCAAAGAGCACTATCAACACACAAATCAGAACACATTTTGACCAAACAAGCTTCAAAATGACTAAATATGGGTAAATGAACTCAAGCAAAGTCTACTGGTGCTGCTAATACAAGGGATAACTGCGAGGAATGATGGTCATTCCTTAGTATGGTCGCAAATTTGTTATACATAATTTATACCTATGGATAAGTATATCTTCCCTAAGCCAGTAGTTACACTTAGAATAACTGAAGTAAAGATGTTTAAACTTTTCCTACAATAAACAGAAAAGATAAAGGAACCTACTTGTGATCCTTCACTTCCTTTGATCTCCTTTGAGTTGCTCCCGTCGCTCCCACTCAGATTGAATTCGCTCAATTTGTACCTGCCAACATAAACAGAATATGACAACAATCAAATGATATGATCTATTTATTGTAACAAATGGAATCAACAACATTTGAACATACATTCATCATAGATATAGACAGTAGTATTGGAAAAGGAACAAACAACTTTATTGATTGATAGAAAAAGAAGTTACACCCAATGTGGTTCGATCTCATGTCACTCATTCGACTTAGTCCAAACCCTCATCACACCAATAGAAAAATCAATCTAGTAGCATAACATTACTTGACAATGATTTCAAGTCTGTAAACCAACAATATTTCTCTATAATATCCAAGCTCTAGCCCCTTTTGGCTCTAAGAGGGGAGGCCAATTTATAGATGAATGCAAGTGGTTTTGTCATTAATATGGCATTGAATGGTTTTCTATAATTGGATGATTAGTTTCAATGTTCAAAGGGATGATATAATAGAGGATTAGATGATCCAAGGCTATCCTAAGTCGAGCTCATCTTGATAGGATAGGAGCTAGGTTCCTTCTAGAATGCTCTAGGATCAAGGAATATTCCGAGAATCCTATGCAAATTTTGGTCATCCTTGCCTAGTGCAGGCTTAAGTGGGCCTAAGTGCTATGAAATGCATGTCTGAATGGGCCTACCTACTATGTAGAGCATTGCCCCTGACCAGGGGTGTGTTGGTGTCCCAAGGAGGCATTTTAGGAGGATTTCAAACTAGGAAACATTTATGGATGAAAGCACTTAATGAAGTGGCATGTAGCAAATGAATTAGGGTTTGATAGACCTTGTTTACACTAATTTAATCATCGGGAGTGATGTGCCCAAAGAGACCTATAACACTTACCCTAGAGGAAAATTCAAATTTGTCCTTATACAAAATGATGAGGAATCATTCTCCTTGAAAGAAGGGAGTTTTCCCCTCCAAAATCCCTCAAAAGTGGATTTGGTTCCCAACACTAGGAATCTGCATTAAATGACAGGGAACACATTCCTATATTTTCTCAATCATTGGAGCTCTAGAATTTTTGCAATAATTTCATAATATCTTGTTTATTTATTATCCAATCTTTATCCTCCTACAGTATGGAGCAACTCCCTAGATTATCTCCTCCTCCAAATCTTCATAACCTGCCCAATATTCTCACAATATTATTCAATAATAAATAATATTAGGAACAAATATGAAATTATCCATAAACCTTCCTAATGAACATATTAAAGTTAAAAATATGTCATCTAATGCAAGAAGAGAGGTTTAATGTGTTGAAGGATGGTCAGATTGGCCTTAATTTATGCCGAATTTGGAGGCCCATCATACCCCCCTACTGAGAGTGTTCCTCACCCTCTCAGCAACTCAATGACGTAATTGTGCCTCATTCATGGACCTAGTGGCCTTCCTGATATGTCATGTAACTGTCCAACACTTTCCTATAGAAACTTTATGTTTTCCTATAACAAGTTTCATCCTTCTTGTAGAAGCCTTCTACATTCCTATAGCAAGGCATATTCTACTTTTAGTTTTTGGTCATGGATCCCCTAGTGCTTGGCTTCTTCTAAGAGGCTTGGGGCTCATTTTGTTTGGATTGGAGGGAGGATATCTCTTCAGTTTGTTTCTTATTCTCCTTTTATCCTTTATTATGATTTTTAGTCACTTTTTCTTATGTTTCAACCTTTTCTTTTTCTTTACCACCCTCTTCTTCCTCTTCATAGACATCCATGATTGTCTCTTCAATTCCATAAGAAATTCTCTATCCATGTCAACAAAATTTCTCCATGTGTTCTCAAGGTTTGTGCAAGGGAACCCTACTGCCAACTATCAATTTCAGAGTTCTTAGGATTTTAAATTATGGCAAGAGTGGGAGTGATTATTGTTGATGGGTGAGGTGAAAAATGGTATGCCAATTTCAAAATAAGTTTATTATCCCATCATAATGCTCATACTCACAAGAAAAATACACAATTCAATTTTTTATGGTTCTTCTACAGGATGTTTAGTGGAGGAATTTTGAAAAAAAATCACAAATTTTTTTTTTGGAAGAGGTGCTAGATCAAGCACTTACCCCTTCTTTGAAGACTCCTTCAAATTTCTAGGCTTTTGTGGCCAATATTTCTCAATATATGACCCATTTTTTCCTCTTGGAACAATCCTGTAGTAGGCAGACTGTCTCCTGTAGCACCTACTCTGTCTCCTGTAGCACCCTTATTTTTACTATAGAAACCATGTTTTTTCGTGTAGCTCTTCTTGTAGCACCTGCAAACATTATTCAAAGCAGCTTGGTGGAACCCTAGGTAGTATTTGATAGCATCTAGCTCGTCCTCTTTTATCTTTATGGGCTTCTCCAACTATTTCTTGGGAATGAGTAAGTGTGCAAGTGAATTTGAGCCTCGTGCTTTTGTTCCCTTTTTTGGTAGTGGCTCAGAGTGTTTTGGTGATTTGGCCTCTACACAAATTTCCTCTTTTAACCATTGTCTCCACTCCTCATAATCATAACCCTTCTTAATTTTGATTTTACACGTTGCATGAGTGAGGGAGTTAGTCTCACATAACTGGTTGAGGGTGGGTGAGACATCTCACCCATCCTTAGCTTACAAAACCTCATCTCTCATGCATTGACAACAAATTTCTAGCTATAATATGCTCAAGAGAAGAGGTGAAGAATATTGCATACCTGTACCTACCTGATGGTTGCTAGAGAGGCATGCATACTACTTTTGAGTTTTTGATATATCCATGCTTCTCTAGAGGTGATAATTTTCTTTGTTTTCTACTGCAGAGGTCTTCATAGCTTGATGATACTTTGACTGATAAGGTTGTTGTGTGCAAGTTTCTTTGTAGTGTCCAATTTGTTATTGGTGTAGTGGATGGATTGCTTCCTAAGGAGGGCGTGCCCCTTCTCAACTTCAAAAATGGCTTCATGATGCTCAAGCTGGCTAGATCTTCTGTTGTCTGAGTGAAAAAAGAAAAGTGATGTTGAGTTCTGCTGGAACTATATAGGCCGCTACAGGAGGAATCCTCTTCCTATAGCAGCCATTTAATTCATCTTCGAGACCTCATTATTTCATGTGGGATTGATGGAAAGTCATACGAGGTATAATGACAGAGTTGAAATCATCAAGAGGTGCTGTAGGTGGTGGAAACGTTGATGACAAAGCTTTTTCTCATTTTTTTCATGTAAGATAGAGTGGAATTTGAAGATGAATTTTGGCTAGATGGAGTGCATGAGTGATGGAAGTGGTCCTAGGGGACCTATCTTAGGCTTCCCTAAAGAATAAATGACCTTTTGACCTCTTCATCCAATCAGATCTACCTCATGTTGTAATTATGGTCCTTCATGTAGCATTTTAGGAAAACCTCCTATAGCAAACTTGTTTTTCCATATCTTCCAAATGGTATACTCGATTGAACTGAAATATTTTTAGCGTGCTTCCATAATCCTTATGCACCTCCAAATAAAAACTATTTGCCAATGGATGCACGAATCGTGAGAAAAAATAAAAGTGGTTGTAGGTGATGGAGGCTGATTTCTTGAACCGTGTGCACTGGAGTTTTCTAAAATTGCTCTATCATGTTACCATCATCCATATACATCTCCCCATGAAAGAATGTGGCAAATGGATGCATGGTTTTCAAGATATCATAAAATCAATTTTTTGCTCTCTATATTTTGACTTCTTGAAGCAAAACATTGCCTCCTGTAGTATTTTAAGACAACACGAAAAATGAATGGGAAAATAATGGTAATGATGGGTGGATGGTGGAAATAGATGATGGTGATGAATTGGCATGGACTTGGTCTTGTTGTAGCATCTGAGAAAAGGAGGAGAAAGTCCAAGTTTGGATTTCTTTGATAATATTTTTGATCAATTGTTTTTTCTTTTGGTGCTAAAGTGTTCTTGTTCCTTCCAAATTTTGGAGAGAACCTGCATTCATCAGAGAGAGATACATGGAGAAATAATTTTTTCTCTGATTTTTCTTTGATTTTTCTCTTTTAGGCCTACTACTTTCCTTAATGAGGTTTTCAACTAGTAGGTCTGCCTAGGCGCCTCAAAGGAGGTTTTCACCTAGGATCTTTTCTTTTTCTCTTCCTTTTATTTTTTCCAACCCATTGGATGCCCCATGGAGGTTTCCAATCAATGATCCAATCTCAGGTGCCTCAAATGAGGCCTTCACCTGAGAATTTAATTTTTCCCTTATTTTTCATTTTTTATTTCTTTTTCTATCCTAGTCTATTTGAAAAACAAAATCTCTTTCAAGTATAGGAATACTTCCAATGGAGCCATGTGCACATCAGTATGACATATAAATTGATGTACAAGTTTGAAATATATTCTTTGACATGTACGTGAATTTTAGAGACCAAATGCTTTGATTTTGACAATATTAAGCACAATTGAGGAAGAGAGTGATGCTCCATATTGTTGATTTTTCGGAACCAAACCTCAATATAACTTTGATGCCCTTGGTTCACTTGCTTATCTGGATCATTCTTCATGTATTCTTCTACCATAATATTCAAATCTTCCTCTTTTTATAGATTATTCTCTTGAACACATGTAGGATCTCATGCTAAACATGAGATAACTTTCTCAATCCCTGATTCTGATGTCTAATCTTCATCAAGTGCAACCCATGATTCTTTGTCTTCTCATTTGAATCTTCTTTTTCTACATGTTGTCGTTCAATGGCATGAAGAGAAACTTTTTTCCAACACTCTTCCTGAGCTAAGATGAATACCATTGAGATCAATATGAGATGTTAGGAAGTTTTGTACCTTATCATTGTAAATGGGTTGAGCTACTTCCTTGTGTGGGTTTGGAAATTGTGGTACAGGTATTTTAGTGGGAGTGGATATTTGAGATGGATTTGCTTGGGGTTGTGGTTTTGGTGGAGGTAGATGGTAGGGATAACATGGAGTTAGGTATGGAGGATATTGCGGAAATTATTGAGGATGTTATGGATTTCTCTTATAAGTTTCTTGCCAACCTTGTTGCCAAGATTGGTTTTGGTGTTGATATGGCCAAGGTTTCCAAGTAAAGGGTGTGTTCCAATTACTTTGAGATGCATATGCATAACCTTGAAATTATGAATTAGGCTCTTGCGTCATAGAAGGTTCACTAGGATTCCATGGCCTCTTAGAGCTACATAACATAGATGATTTGGTGATTAACATCCTCCATTGTCCTCTTGGTAAACTTCCTTCAACCTTTGTAATGATGGGAAATATTTAACAACATGTGATTATGGATCGACAACACACATATCAACATCTTCTTTTTCCTCATCTTTAATTCCTAAAATTTCTACTTATTCACTTAGATTGCTAAGAATTTTTGTTTTAAAGTTATGAAGAAAATTTCCAAGTTCGGCTTGACTTACCAATCTTGATGTTGATTTACTTACTCTTCCCCTTCCTCTTGATAAGTGCTTGCATGTTTCACAAATTTCTTCAAATGATAATTGGTATAAGATCAGCTCTAGTCATGAGATGAAGAAGTTCAATCCACTCATCCCTAATTGTTCTAAGTAAGAGGTTTTTTTAGTGTTTTAGATCCTAGATGATGTAATTTTCCCTCTTAACATTATACATGAACCTTTCTATTAGATCCTCAAGGCTCTCATCCTATTTTTTATTCATTCTAATGATTTCTTCTTTATGATCATGATCTTTATATTTTTCTAGATATATCTTCTGCATATCATTCCATGATCTTATTGAATTAGTCCCTAAACTCATGAATCATTTAAGAGCTCTATCCTTCAATGTTTTTGGAAAAAATCTCAATTTTTGAGAGTTTAATAAGTAACCATAAGATCTACAAACAATTTCAAATTCAAAGAGAAAGGTTTATAGATCCCCTGATCTCATACCATGGAAGTTGGGAAGGAAATATGGAGGGATGCTATTCATATGTGCACTGACATGAGTATCTTGAATGGGAAATCCAAGAGGGTATCCATCATTGTCATCATCTCCATGCATTTCTTCTACTTTCTCTATCACCTACGCTTATCCTACCTTCAAAAGTGGATGGTGATGTGGCTCTTACTGCACAATGTGATCAAATGTCGGGGGGGGGGGGGGGGGGGGGGGGGGGGGGGGGGGGGAGTTGCTGTTGGATATATATATATCTATCTATCTATATATATATATATACATATATATATATATGTGTATATATATATATATATATATATATATATATATATATATATATATATATATATATATATATATATATATATATATATATATAGATAGATAGAATCATATAGAATAACAATGGAAATGCAATGTACTTTTCTATTTTTGAAATGAAATATGCCTAATGCAAATCTTTTTTGTTTATGCAAAAGATAAAATAAATGAATCAACTAGGGAAGAAAACAATACATACTTTGGCATCTCCCCAGAAATGGTGTCAGAAAGTGATGAGCCTCAATATTGCAACCAGAATATTGCAACTTGTAAGGTTACCAACTTTAATTATAAATTGGGGTTAGTAAAAACTTAAGAGGTATCGACACTATATGTGCAACATACAATGTGTCATTGTTTTATTGATCTGATGTAGTGGAGTGAATGTCATGAAATCAAAGCCTAAAATAATTGAAAAAATGGAATTGATACTCTATTCTAAAGAAATCAAAATGATATTTTATCAAATTGTAAATTATAACTAATCAATTGATGAAAGGAAAAAGGTTAATATACTTGCATCATACTTGTGATAAAGAAACTAAGTCTACTCTGTTTTTGCAGTGAATAAAAGGAAGGGTTGGAGTGACTTAGGAGCATCCCCTAATAATTAAATCATATTTGGGGGTCATTATTCATCTAAACTAATTCATAGTTTTAGTGGGGATCAAAATTGATGAAGGAAAGTGGTGTTACATGTTTGCTACAGGAAGTTACAGGTTTGCTCCAAGAAGTTACAAATTTGCTATAGGAAGTGCTAACTCACCTAATGACCAAGGAAAGCAAATGAAAATGGGATGGGACAATTTTTTTTATTGATTAGTATGTCTTAGGCTTCCATTTCAAGTGTAATCACTCCAAAATACCCTTGTTCACATGTGATAAAAAATAGCAGAAAATTACTAGTCTAAAATATAGAAATTCGAGAACTAGTGAGCTAGTTACCCTATCAAATTCCTAACCTAATATAGCACAAATGCAGTGGGGTAATTTTTTTTTTTTTTTTACTTGAATTTTTTATAATCTAATTCAAGTGGAATAAACTCATATGAA
The DNA here is from genome assembly GCA_031772625.1 of Pinus tabuliformis. Lineage (NCBI taxonomy): Eukaryota > Viridiplantae > Streptophyta > Pinopsida > Pinales > Pinaceae > Pinus > Pinus tabuliformis. The sequence continues at coordinate 408,147,051 of CM062809.1, read as the reverse complement.
TCTCATTAACATGTTCTAAAGAAGTGAAAAGAAGAAAAGTAAATTATAAAAAATGGATCCAAGGCTCCTAGGATGGACAAGCCTAAGGATATTCAGAGTCCCATGAAGGAGACCAAGATTTGGAACCTAAAAATGGCACCAATATTCATTATTTTAATCAATCTAAGTATATCCCCGGCCAGAAATGAAATTGGAGCTGCAAAAGTACAAGTTTTCTCCACAAGAAGACTAAATAATACCATCCCCTAGAGGAAAATTTGAATTGGTACTTATAAAAAATGATGAGGAAGAATTCTCCGTGAAAGAAGGAAGTTTTCCCCTCCAAAATCCCTCAAATAGTGGATCTGGTTCCCAACACTAGGAATCTACATGAAATGACATGGAACACATTCATAGATTTTCTCAATCATTTAAGCTCTAGAATTTGTGCAATAATTTCATAATATCATGTTGATTTACTATCCAATCTTTATCGTCCTGTAGCAGGGAGAAAGTCCCTAGATTATATCCTTCTCCAAGTCTTCATAATATGAAAAACATTATCACAATATTCTTCAAAAATAAATAATATTAGGCACCAATATACAATTATCCATAACCCTTCATTATGAACATATTAAAGTTAAAAATATGTCATATAACACAAAAAGATAGGTTTAATGTGCTGAAGGATGGTCAGATGGGCCTTAATTTATGTCTAATATGGAGGCCCATCATAACACTTGTTGAAAGTTTTGCTAACCCTCTGAGAAAATTAGTCACCTAGTTGTGCCTCATTCATGGCCTTGGTGGCCTTTCTGATATGTCTTGTAGCTTTCCAACACTCTCCGTAGCAACTTTCTCCTTTCGTGTAGCAAATTTCATCCTTCATGTAGAAACCTTTTTCCTTTCCTATCATAGGGCACATTCTTCTTTTAGTTGTTTGGTCATGGCCCCCATAGCGCTTGGCTTATTTTAAGAGGCTTGGAGCTCCTTTCTTTTGGATTGGAGGGAGGTTATCTCTTTAGTTTGCTTCTTATTCTCCTTTTATCCTTTGTTATGATTTTCAGGCACTTTTTCTTATGTTCTAACCTTTCCTTTTTCTTTAACACCCTCTTTTTCTTCTTTAGAGCCATCCATGACTATCTCTTCAAGTCTAGAAAAGATTATCTATCCATGTCAACAAAATATGTCCATGTGTGCAAGGGAACCCTGCTGCCAATTATCAATTTCAAAGCACTTAGGATTTTAACATATGACAAGAGGAGGAGTGCCTCCTATTGACTATTGATGTTAAAAATGGTATGCCAATTTCAAAGCAAGTTTATTCTCCCATCATAATGCTCATCATCATAATAAAAGTCCACAATTCAAATTTTTTATGGTTCTACTACAAGATGTTTAGTGGAGAAATTTTGTAAACATTCACGGAATTTTTGTTTGCAAGAGATGATAGATCAAGTATTTACCCCTTCTTTCAAGACTCCTTCAAAGATCTAGGGTTTTATGGCCAATAATTCTCAAGATAGGACCCATTTTTTCATCTTGGGACAATCTTGTAGTAAGAAAACTACCTCTTGTACCACCTACTCTGTCTCCTATAGCAGCCATATTTTTCCTATAGCAACCTTGTTTTCTCGTGTAGCTCTTCATGTAGCAACTACAAAAATTATTCAAAGTAGCTCTGTGTTACTCTAGGCAATATCTGATAACATCTAGCTTTTCCTTTTGTATGTTGATGGGTTTATGCAAATGTTTCTTGGGAATGTGTAACTGTGCAAGTGAATTTAACCCTTGTACTTTTGTTCCCTTCTGTGGTAGTGGCTCAGAGTGCTTTGGTGACTTGCCCTCTACACAAATTTCCTCTTTTAACTATTTTCCCCACTCCTCATAATCATATCCCTTCTTAATTTTGATTTTACACATTGCATGAGTCAGTGTGTTAGTTGCACTTAACTAGTTGAGGGTGGTTGAGACTATTGACCCATCCTTAGCTTATAAAACTCCAATTCTCGTGCATTGACAACAAATTTCTAGCTATAATACGCTAAAGAGAAGAGGTGAAGAAGATTACATACTTGTACTTACTTGATGGTTGCTAGAGAGGCATGCATACTACTTTTGAGTTGTTGATAGATCCATGCTTTTGTAGAGGTGATAGTTTCTTGTGTTTACTTCTACACATATCTTGATAACTTGATGATTCTTTGATTGGTAAGGTTGTTGTGTGCAATTTTATTTCTAGTGTCCAATTGCTATTGGTGGAGTGGATGGAATTCTCCCTAATGAGGGTGTGCCACTTCTCAACTTCAAAAATGGCTTCATGATGCTCAAAGTGGCTAGATCTTCTACTATGTGAGTGAAAAAAGGAATTGTTGTTGAGTTATGTTGGAACTGTACATACTACTACAGGAGGAATCCTCTTCCTATAGCAGTAATTTAATTCATCTTCGAGACCTCATTACTTCATGGGGGATTGATGGAAATTCATAGGAGGTATAAGGATAGTGTTAAATTCATCAATATGTGGTGTAGGTGGTGGAAACATTGATGACAAAGCATTCTTCTGATTTTTTTCATAAGGAATTGGAATTTGAAGATCAATTTTGGCTAGATGGAGTGTATGGGTGAAGGAATTGGTGTTGGGGGACCTCTCTCAACCTTTCCTAAAAAACAAAGGACCTTTTGACCCCTTCATCCAATCAAATCTGCCTCCTGTAGCAATTCTAGTCCTTGTTGTAGCCTTTCAGGACAACCTCTTGTAGCAAACTTGTTTTGTCCATATATCCCAAATGGTATATTGGATTGACCAAAAATTTTTTGAGCATGTTGCCATCATCATTATGTAACTCCCCCAAAAAAATCATGACCAATGGATGCACGAATCTAGATAAGAATAAAAAATAGTTGTAGGTGATGGAGGCCGATTTATCGAAAACTGTACACTGAAATTTTCTGAAATGTCTTGAACATGTTACCATTAACCATACGCATCTCCCCATGGAAGATATTGACAAATGTATGCACGTTTTTAAGGATATGATAAAAATAATTGTCTTCTTTGTGTATTTTATCTTCCTATAGCAAAGCAGGCCCTCCTCTACCATTTTAGGACTACGAGGAAAATGAATGGGAAAATATTGAGAATGTTGGGTGGATAGTGGAAATATATGAGGGTGATGGATTGGCATTTCCTTGGTCTTGTTGTAGCATCTGATAAAAGGTGGAGAAAGTCAAAGTTTGACTTTCTTTAACTATATTTTTGATCATTTTTTTTCCTTTTGGTGCTAAATTCTTCTTGTTTCTTGCAAATGTTGGAGAGAACTTGCATTCATTAGAGAGAGATACATGGAGAAAATAAATTTTTCTCTTCATTTTTCCATTTTTTTTCTTTTAGGCCTACTAGTTGCCTCAATGAGGTTTTCAACTAGTAGGCATGCCTAGGTGCCTCAAAGGAGGTATTCCACAAGGATCTTTTCTTTTTCTCTTCTTTTTATTTTTTCCAACCCATTGACTGCTTCATGGAGGTTTTCAATCAATGAGTCAATCTTACGTGCCTCAAATGAGGTTTTCACCTGATATTTTTTTTCTCTTATTTTTCATTTTTAATTTCTTTTTCTATCCTACTCTACTTGAAAAACAAAATCTCTTTCAAGTATAGGATTACTTCTAATGGAGCCATGTGCACATCAGGATGACAAATATACTGATATGTAGGCTTGAAATATATGTTTAGATATGTACCTAAATTTCAGAGACCAAATGCTTTGACTTTGACAATATCAGGTGTTAGGTTCCTATACCAATAGGTTTCATTTTTCATGATTGACTGTGGAAGGGCCAAATATGTTCATCCTTTCATGCTGCAAAGGTTCCATATTTTGTAAACAAATGAAGAAAATTAAAAATGAAAAGAGGGTATGCCCTAAAAGAATAATCAAAGGGCAAGAATAATGAATTGGTCAGAGAAAAATGATAAAGATGAACCCCAAACCAAAAGACCAGGAGAGTGGCCAGTCAAAATGCCACTACTATCTTATTTGTGCAAAGCAAGTTCACAATGTGAAAATACTGTTGCTTATCACACTTGATGGATGGCCCAACAATTCAATCTGGACCACTCCATATTTAAATTTGCTGTTGTAGAATAGAGAATGAATATCTGTCCAAACAGTTCAAGCTTGGCAGATGAGTAGATAGGTAGAGAAAATAAGGAGCCCAACTGCTTAATCTGGGCCCTTGGAAGAGATAAGGGTAGACTTAGATAGGAGGGCAGTCAAAAGAAAAGAGGAAAATCAGGGTTTGCTAGTCCAAATGCACCCAATCCAAAGGAAGAAAAAATGCTAGGTGTAGGTTGGGTAGGCAGTTTGAGGTTGTAGAAACAAGTTTATGATCACTTTTTGTCTTGTCAAGAAAGACTCATCTCATCAGTGACACAAGTACCAAGGCAGTTGTTTGGTTGTTGAACAGTGGAAGCATGACTAATTTCCCCTTTCATTCCCCCAGAAATCATTTACTAACATCCCCTCAAGGACCTTGGGATCTGCCCAATAGTCCAGTTTCACTTCATTTTATGAGAAATGCTAAGTGGAACTCTGACTTTACTTGGTTAAAAGAAGCCACATTTCTTGTGTAAAAATCATCACTCTATACCCCTTTCATTTCCCTATGTCTAAGTTTTTACTCTATAAACTTAGCATTTATTCATGCAGTTTCATTCCATATATTCATATTGACATCTTAGCTTACTATATAGTTCCTTTATCAATATCCCCACCCCTATTTTACAAAAAACTATATAAAAAACCCAAAAAATACCTAAATATTCTTACCCTTGGCAACTATAGCCACATAACACAAGTTCGAGAAATATTAAGTCTTTTTGGGACTTTATATTAACCCTTCTGCATTCATAAAACCTTGGGGTTTATCTAACTCCTGGTTAGATAAACAACCACGTTAAACCCTCCTACCTAAACCCTGTGTTAACTCTCCGCGCGCATGTTTATATGGGATTTGTTTAACAGTTGGTTAAACAAATAACCGTGGCACCCACACTAAACCCATAACCTAAGTCTTATACCCCCTGGCGCATTATTAAAACATTTAAATATTGCGCGGGCCCCCCTCATTCCAAATCCCGCAGCTTTAAACTCCCGACGACCGTCTGATCCCGCGCCGTAGATCTGACGGCTGGCGGCGATATCGCAAGCTCTTATCCGCCGAAGGTTAGCATCCGGGGGATGGGCGGTATTGCTGTCGTACCCCTGCCACGCGTCAATCTCCCGGCGTGATCGGAGCCCCCTCCTGCAAAACCACCCTGGGCCAAAAGCGGTGCGGGGAAAAACCGCTTACCGCCCGCCGCCTGCCCCCTGACGTCAAGCCCACGTCACCGCATGACGTTGCATCCACGTCGCCCGCCACCGCTCCGCATCAGCGCCAGGTCATCTGCTGACATCACCACCCCGCCACCGTGTCATCCGCCACATCATCTGACACGCCAGCTGCCACGTCATCCTCCGTACCCACTACACGACAAAAATACGTCAGGATGACGTCATCATTAAAAAGTGCCAAAAAGCGCTAAAATGCCCAAAATTCGTTAAAAGTCGGGAAATTGGTTGTTTTTTACGATCAATTCGCCACCATAGTTGCTCAATCCGTCACCCGCTGAAAGCGACTCCACAGCGCATCCCCCAGCTCGGCCTGCAGTCCGTCTCATGCATCTAGCGCCCATTTGAAGCAGGTATTTACCCATTTGACCCCGAACCCTCTGCATTTCTGGTTTTCTCTGTCTATGAACCTGTAAAACCAATAAACCATAGAAATCAAGTCGCCAGCTCCTGATAGATATACTGTCACCATCCTTGTTTTCAATATCGTTTTCACAAATGGTCAGTTTTACCCTTTTTTACGGAAAATCTCACTTTAAAACAAAAGCTCAGTCTTGTGCTTAAACCTGCGTGCTATATCTGCTGTTTTGTCCTGTTTACTAAAAAGAGTTCCTCAATTTCCACTTCCCTCTGCAAGGTTTCGCTCCTTCGATCAAAATTCAAGCCCATTTCCCCTGCATTCTGCTCACAGGGCTTGCAATCCAACAAATTCATTTAAAGACCCTGCTACACTCTGCAACATTTGTTTTTGACCATAAATTTTACACAGTGAGGTCAGTTCTAGATAAGCTCAATCTGTAAATTCCCTGACAAGAGCTTTAGGGCCAGTAACCTATTTTCTATTGGTGAGACGGGTCGCTCTATCAATCAGCGGATTAGCGAGCATTCGGCTGACTGAAGACATGGTAGGACCAAGTCCTCAGCCCTGGCTGAGCATGCGGGGAAGACTATGCATCATGTATGTATAGAGGAGGCTCAAGTCATTGCCAAAGTTGCGCAGTTTCACCATCGCAAATTTAGAGAGGCCCTGGAGATTGAGAAAAGGCCGAACAATCTTAATAGGGATGATGGCTGGAAGATTAGCAGTTGCTGGGTCCCAGCCTTGTCCTCCTAGGTCTTAGGGTTTCTGTCTTCCCTTTCCTTTAGGTTTGCTTTTGGCGGGTTAGTCCTCTTATTATAGAGTGTTTGAGTTATTTATAAATTATCAATTAATTTCGGGCTAATTATTGTATTGACCTTATCCCGTTTATTGGGTATATTATAATCAGGTTTATGTTTCCCTAATTTCGATTATTTATGCATTATATTTAATTCTACTATAACCTTAGAATTAAAATTCCCGTTTTTTAACTTTTTACTGGAATAAACAAATAGTAAATTAATATTGATTATTAATGAATATAAATTATTTGACCATTAGGTTTAAAGGATAAATAAGAAAGTATTATAAATAAATATATGATATACCAAGAATATTAGTTATGCTATTATTAATAAACATGGACTTAAACTACCCTCAATTATGATATTTACCTAAGGTAACTAGATTCTAAGAATAATAATGATTTAACAAAAATACTAAAGTAAATATAGATTAGTTAATAAACATATATTATTATATATAACTTATTATTTTAATTCCGAATGGACCATTATATTTAATAAATAAAAACGATACATTTTACCAATGGACCATTAATTAATTTATTTTTAAATAAAGACACAATTACCTAATGTAACTAAATTCTAAGAATAATAGTAATTTATATAATATTGGAATAATAATAGAAATTATACAAGATGTAAGTTATTAATAACCATTATATTTGAAATAATATTAAATATGGATATTAGATTGACGATAAATAAAAGAAAGGGCTCAACAAATAATTATAGGCCAAATTTTAAAATATATATGATAATGAAAACAATTTTAAAATAAAATAAAACAATAAAACTTTTAACAAAGTATTATTGAATAAGATTAATAAGAGTGACGAGAATAATCGGACCAATATATTAATGGTATTTAAGAATGGTAAATATATTAATTAATAAATATTGAATAATTTTTCTTTTATATAATTTATTAATGACCATTATAATTTAAAAAATATTAAATATGGATATTATATTATGAATTCTCTTAATATTTGAGCTAATAATAATGAATTATATCTATTTGTTTTTAAATTAGCAAATGAATTCCTTTATTTCCTGTTTTAGCTGTTTCTAAGGATGTTAATAACTAATTAGTGGTTTGACTAGGATTTTTTGGTCAAATTTAGCCGTTGGCATTATAGTCGTTGGAGTCTCTGCACAATCTATTTAATCATGCTAAGCCGGATTGGTTCTTCAACTTGTACTAACGATGAACCACACTGGTTGGTTCGAAACGCGTTGACAAAAGATTGGTTATGTGATTTTGCCGAAGATTATCTAAACAATCCTATTTTCTGCTGTTGAATACACCTGAATTCCAAACTACAAACACAGAGAAGTTAAAAATGGCCACTCCAGCAGCACTGAATATCACTCCTCTCAATGCACCCCATAAGGAACTGGAAGCATTACCTTTGGCTGATAGGGACCACTTAATTCAAGACTTGGTTGGTGACAGAAACCACCTGCAGACATTTTGTCAGCTGAGGAACAGTCATTTGAACAACAGTGACATTTATGGCATTTGGGAATCAAATTTGCCCATATACTTCCTTCCTTCTGTCAATGTCTTCCCTGAAATTATTCGCCTCTGCTGTGAAAACTATGAGCCAAGTCAAAGGGCAGTCAAGTCTCCATCTGGGAGCATCCTCTTCCATATAACTCCTGACTCCATCAATCAAATGCTAAACTTCAAACAAACTCAGATTCTGGTCCCTCTCTCTATGAAATTCCTGCTTGATGAAGGTCCTAAACTCTCCAGCTCAGAGATAGCCCGAATTGCCAAAGTATTCATGAGAGCAGATCGCCAGCCAACAGGGCCACCTCCTTTTCTCTATATAGATTTCAATGAAGTGGGAAAATTACTAGTAGATATGATATCCTATGTGTTGGGTTTCAAAACAAGTGAACATATTGATCATACTATATTGGTCTTGTTGTCTGCATTTACCCCAGGACAACCCCCTGCCGTCAAATACAACTATGCCAAATTCATTTCCAATAAGATACATGACCAACTGCTGAAACTGGATAGGGAGGGAGTCTTCAAATACTCATCTTACATCTATCATCTATTCATGTATTATCAGCCAGACTGTTTCCAATGCCCCATCAAAAGATTGGACTCTAAAGGAGAAAAGAGGTTTGTGATTTTTTGGACCTCAGTCTTTCATGAAGTCCGCAACTCTCCCTACTCTTACTGTGAGTTCATTGATCTGTTTGTCTATCCAGTCTCTTGTCTCCTGATGAGAACTCCTCCTGCTAGGCTATCCTATGACATGCAGAAAATATTGCAGCTTTCAAAGAACTACAAAATAGGTGACTGGTACTTTTACCAGAATCACACTGTCATTAGGATATATGGCTGTGAGCTCTGTCCCTACAGGCTGCCAAGATATGTGCCAATGAGACTGTTTTCCTTGGAATATTATAGGCAACTCATCAATTCAGATTTAACTCATTTTCATAGTGCCAAGAAAAAGGCTCGGTTGAAATTCAAAGACCAACTAGGCCCCTTTGTCATGAACAAAAAAGAAGGATGGCAAGATGTTGATCAAATATTGGGGGAGAAACTCAAGTTAAAAAGAAGTTTTTGGTGGGTCCCTTATGACCCAGATGGCTTTATCAATGCTAGAAAAATAAAATATAGGCTATCAGCCTATGAACATTGCAAAATCCCACAGATTGAACAATTTGAAGAGTTCACTCAGGAAGAAATAATGGAGCAAAATGTCAAAGATTTGGAAAAGACTCTTGACTTGGATTCTTTTGAGCAGGTAACATTCAAACTGCCACAACAAGTCGGAGAGGGCACATCAACTGCTGTAGCTTCACAAGCTACCCAAGAAAGGTCCACACTAGTAACAGGAAAAGAAAAAGGCAAGGAGCTAATGGATGCAGAACAGGAAACAATGACAGAATAGCCAACCACCTCAAAGGAGCAAAGTCAAGGGCAAGCCCCTCCACAGCAAACTGAGGCACCACCAATTCCAGCATTGCAAACTCCTCTCAATGAGGAAAGAAGCAAGAAATAGGATAAGGAAGAGACCACACCTGCAAGTGGGTCAACACAGCAACCAGAAGCCAAAAGACAGAGAGTTGATCCTCAAGTTGAGGAGGAAATTAGTGAAGAAGTCATAGAGAGTCCAAGGAGGGAGAGAGAAACTAGCGTGAAAACACCTACTAGCTCATTCCAGGAAGAGCAAGAGAGGCAACATAGTATGGAGGTGTCTTCCTCAAGGCAGCAAAGCAAGCAACCGCCTGGTATTAAAGGAACTTTCATGGAAATCAAGGCCCAAAATGAGCTGTTAAGAGTACAGCTATATGATTAATTTCTCAAGACAACACCCTCCAAACAGCAGAGATTAATGGAAGCTTATGACTTTAAGGAGGAGAAAATGATCTTAAGTCATTTCAAGCCTAAGATACCACAGCCATAAACAAATGCAGATTACATAAAGACAAACTTAGAGGTCCTCGCCAAGGACATACACCCAAGGGACCAAATTGAGCTACACAAGCAAGCAGGTGAGATGGTCTATGGTACGCTAGCAGACAAGGCAATGCTGGCCCATCAATTGAAGGAATCATTGAAAAATACAAATACTCAATTGGATTTGGAGAGAATGTCTTCCTCGACCAAAGATAACAGAATAAAGACATTGGAGGAAATCATTGTGGAACTAGGGCATGATCCTAAGAAGGATGCCAAAGGCATCCAAGCCCTCATAAAGAAAAAAGAAGAAGATATTGTTGCACTCAGAAAACAATTGAGGTTACCTGCAACCATGCACCCTCAAACTACAGAACTTGTACAAGAAAAGGAAGGTGAAGATATGATGGATCTGCTAATGAAGATGAATCAAAGAATAATTCAAATGGAGCAAGAATTGGAGAAAGCATTGCAAGGCAAGCAGGGAGAGTCGACCTCCCAGCCACCTGAAACAGCTCCAACAGTTGCCACTGTTCCTCCCACACAAGCAGCAACAATTCCTCCTGTCATTCCAGCATCCACAACAGCTACATCAACTACAGATGCGGCAGCAACAACAGCAACAACAACACCAGAATCTAGCATGAGTATGGAAGAAATGATGAAAGCAGTCAAAGAGCTAGAAGTTCAGGTGACAGAGGTGAAAGAGGCCAAAGAAAAGTTGGCCAAGCTGGAGGCAAGCTATGACAAGTCCAAGATGATAGTGGCTGAAAAAACAAGAGAAATAAAAGCCTTGGATAAAAAAATAAAAGCCTTAGAGAAGGAGCTTACTCTAGATAAAACTGTAACTGAAATCAAGAAAATTTTGTGGGCCAAAATTGGCCAGTCTGTCACTGACCAATGGTAATCAATTCAGACTATACATGAACAAATAGAATTGATAGGCTTAGCTCAATTTGAGACTCAAAGGGCCAGGGCATCATTGGGAAATATGCCTGAGCAGGCCAATAAAATGATTTAGTTTCTAAACACTCATACCAAAGAGCAGCTGGCAGCTCTGGATATCAATAGCAGGACAGATACTATTCTGACAGTGAAAAATGTGCTGACCCTGAGGAATTTTGTACAGACTCTAGAAAGAAAGTGCCAAGAAATGCAGGCAGAAATAAATGACTTCAAGCTAAAGTTTGCAGCATTGCAGAGCAAAGGGTTACCCAACTTATTGACCAGTAGTGGGAGACTGCTAACCCATGAACAATATACTAACAGGATAAATAACTATGTTTCCAATCAAATTACAGCATCCTCAAGCACCTCAGAAGAAACAGGGCCTCCCTCTAGATAGAGTCTTTATGACAAATTAGAAAATCTATTTTACATTGAACATGAGATAAATCATATTTTTGAAGTCCAACCCAACTTTTATAGATATACTGAAGCTGATGAAACACTGATTAAAATACAAAGACATCAGCTGCCTACAGAGGATTGGTGGCAGGAAATGCTGGAAATTTTACCCAGGTGATTTGATTTCTGTTCCTTTTGAGTCAGCTACAAGTCAACAACTCCACATACACGGGCCACTTGCCAAAGTGTCAAAATAGCAAAAAAAGAAGGTTAGATGTAATGGCAACTCATTAAAAGAAAATCAAACACAGGTGGCAAAAGACAGCACATCAGGGACACCAACCAAAGCTACAGCTATCAGCAGAAAAAAGTAGCATAAAATTCAACAAAAGCAAAGCACCTAAGGCGGCCAGTACAGCCTAATTACTTCCACATGTTGCACGGACTTCCACATCAGTTATTGCTATTTGCCAGAGTAGATAGATAAATTTATTACTAGATATTTTCCTACGGGATATTTTTGTAAAAAACTCTCTTATATATACTCCCAATTGATATGTATTATTGTTGGTGATTTTCTCTCTGGACTGTGCTGTAAATTCTCAGACTCTCTAATACAAAGGTTGTTTGAAGTTCACTGTTGCTGCACCATCTGAATGTGGATTTGATGTTTTGGGACCTGCTACAAAATTCCTGTGTCATTCTATGGATCAATAAGTTATTCTAAACTGTGTTTTATGTTTTATGTGTTTTCAAATTTCATATATGTTCCATAATCTTGGTAACAGAGAAAAAGAATAGCCCAGAATTTGTTTAAATACACTATGTGTTCAATCTCTGGTATTAATTATGTTTTCTTCAGAATTAGTCATAAATAGGAATTCTTAGCTGCTCCTATTTGCACTAATTCTTTCACTTTGAATATTACCTAGGAATTCTTTATTGCTCCTTGATAATATTCATGCACTTTCCCTCTGCTAGCATAATGAAATATTCTTGATTGCCTTTCATTCCCTGACTTTCATTCCACCAATTCCCAGATTTAAAAGTTGTTCCAAGACTGATTATCTTGCTCTGTAGTATTTCCCTTTACCAAAGAAAACACTCTCAGCAGTTCTTCATCATTAACTCCATCTACCCAATGGAACAGACTGTTTTAGACTTGCATCCCATCTCTGCCTGAAATCACCATCCAACAAACAAACAAAACCTTGTGCATCATAACTAGCCTAAAATACTTCAAAACAAAGCTAAATTACAAAGAGAGAGCCCTCTCTGGTTGCAGATTGGCTAGAATCTGCAACTAAAAGACTGGTTAGTGGTTACCTCGGCCGTATTCCCCCATTAGAGCTTTCCTGGGGAACAACCTGAGTGATAACATCATTGGCGACTCCACTGGGGATCTGAATGACTGTTTGTTACTGCTGTCTATTTTCTAAAGCTACAGATGGAGCCTGAAGTTAGCCAGGTAGCCTTTGAAACTATTTTTGCTGTGCATTTACAGGAGTAAATAAATGCTGCTTCAGTCAATCTCCAGTCTAGTTTTAGGCTTTAAACAGTTGTCCCAAAGATTTGATCAGTTTCTGTGATTTAACATATCTAAAGGAAAGCCCAAACTTTCCCATATTTCAAAAGAACTCCCTTCAGAAAATTCTCAAAAAAGATTGTGATCTTTAAAACATTCCCAGAAAATACCAAAAACACAAAGTTAGAAGCTGGCTCCAAAGAAGAAAACTCGGTACACCAGGTCAAATCCTGATCCAGATCCTCCAGCTGTTTTTGAAAATCCTAATTTAATCTCTAAGACTCTTAGGAAACAAGAAAATCTAGAAAAATCTGTTGATTTAGATCTTGACATACTTCAGCAAAGTCCTACAGAATCTGGGCTTGCACCTAGGAGAGGAGTAGTCCTTTCAACAGCCTCTCCTAGTTCTTCATCCACACCTCAGAGTATCCTCTCCACTCCCCCATCAACTGCACAAATTTCCACTGTTGTCCCTGTTGTTCCAGCTGTCTTATTTCTTCCTGTTGTCCCATTGATCCCTGTAAGTATGGCAAACCGTTATGCTCCTCTACAGTTACCTGGAAATCCAGGGGCTATGCCTCAGGATTATCAGAGCAAAATCACATATTTTGATGGTACTGGCTCCTATACAGCCCAGCAACACACTAAGAAAATGCAAGACTACTTTGAGAATTATGAAATTGATGATGATGATGTGAGAATGAAGATCTTTATCCAAAGTCTAACTGATGATGTAAGGATTTGGTTTAGAGCACTTGATGTTAATTCTATAGCCAATTCAGAAGCTCTTTATCAATCCTTTTTAAACAGATGGGAAAAGAAGGAAGACCCTTTACACATTTTAACAGAATATGATAATTTGAAAGGAGGCCCACAAGAAACCGTCCAAGACTATTGTGCTAGATTCAACAATGTCTATAATGCCATTCCATAGAACCTTAGACCTCCACCTGATTTGGCCTTGACCAAATTCCCTGATGGATTTGATTTTGACATGGCATATCAACTGAGGAAAAGAGCCCCTCCAAGCTTAGCAAACATGCAGAATATAGCTGTTAGTGTGAAGGCAAACCTGATTGCTAAACGAAATCGGGCAAGAGCTGAAAGAAGAACAACTTTCAAAGAAGAACCTTTAGCATTTGAACAAAAACTGGATGCAATCATCAAAGGCATGGACAGACTTGGAGATAGGGTGGAAACTATTGAAAGGAAATCATCTTGGGAAGGTCAACCAAGTAACACTGTGAGAAATCCAAACTTTAGAAAAAATCAAAATCCAAATGTTGGAAGGGCTGCCCCTGACCAGAACATCAGACCTCCATTTCAAGAGAACTATGTCGAGGCCTCAACATCTAGTGAACCAACAGAGGACCCTCACATCAACTTAATGGGTTTAAACAGTGAGCAACAAATCTTTTTAACCCAAGAAGATCAAGAAGCTCATAATTTTAACCAATTTCAAACCAAATCCAGAGAGTCATTTGATTTCAGGGAAGGCTATGATGCAGCGGTCTATGAGGTTCATAAACAGTACAAATTAAGAAGCAGAACCATAGATGTGCCTGAACCTACTAAGCTGAAGGATACCAAGCAGCCAAAGAAAACAAAGGATAAAGCTGTCCTAACAGAACTCCCTGTTAAAACAGACTTCCACCCAGAGGAACCCACTGTTGAGGAAATATCAGATTTACAGCCCTCAAAAAACCAGCCATCCACATCCTCTCCTCCAAGAGAAAAGGTAACCAGCTCTCCTGAAAATAATTTCAAAACAGATTTAGTTCGGAACAACACTCAGAATGAAGAGAAAGTCATTGAAAATTCAGCTGAAAAGGAAAAGTTTGCTGCCCACAATACAAAAATTCAAATGGAAAAGCCTTTTAACTTAGAAACAGAAATAGGCAAACTGAAAATAGCCATTCCTCTGTCTGAATTGGCTAAACATGAAGTGTATAGGGAGCAAATCAACAGGTCACTTCAAATACCAGAGAATAGGGATGCAGTCAATGTTTTAGATGACCAACCAGAACTGATTTTTGGTCCTGAAGTCAATGGTAAAACAGTAGATGGAGGGGTTCCTCCATTCTATGTAAGCTTAAATATTCATGACAAAGTGCTGCATAATGCAATGTTTGATTCGGGAGCTTCCCATAACCTAATGCCTAAATCTGTGATGGAAAGACTAGATCTAGACATCACAAGGCCCTACAAAGACTTGTTCTCATTTGATTCCAGCCAGGTCAGGTGTCTAGGCCTAATCAAAGACCTTTGTGTATCTTTAGTCCAATATCCAGCTAAAACAATCTTGATGGATGTGGTGGTAGCTGATATCCCACCTAAATATGGCATGCTTCTATCCAGATCTTGGGGTGCAAAACTCCAAGGGTCTCTGCAACTAGACATGTCCTATGCCACCATTTCAGTCTTTGGACAGCCAAAGAGATTGTACCGGGAAACATTAATGAAATATGTGGTTAGCAGTCAAGACAAACCCCAAAACTTCCCCATCTATTCTATGCATTCTGATATGGATTCATTCATTTTATACAATGCTGAGCTGTGTTCCAAAACTGATGTCAAGCTCCTGAAAATAGCACAAATAAAAAACATAAATGAATAATCTAGGGCGCAAGACCAAAAAATTCTTGATGTGATTGATGCAACAAATGAACATGACGTAGCACATGAGCTACAAGATCCAAAATTGCCCATTAAGCAAGTTTCTAAAAATCCTAAGGCTGGTCATAACCAAAAACTCTTATGGTACTTAGAGTTTGATGGGTCAGTGAACAAATTAGGAGTAGGGGCAGGGGTTTGGATACACAACATGCAGAATGACCATGCTGAAGGTCATGTGTACAGGTTAAATTTCAGATGCACAAACAATATGGTCGAGTATGAAGCGCTGTTGTTAGGACTCAAACTGATCAGAGGTCTAGGGGCAACCAAGGTTTCAATTCTAGGGGATTCAGATTTGATTATCCAATAGATGAAGGGAAATTTTGTTACAAATGATCTTAGGTTGAAAGCTTACAGAGGTGCAGCCATTGAAATACTTGACACCTTCTTAGAATCTCAGCTCACCAAGATTCCAAGAAAGCATAATTTACATGCACATAGCTTGGCAACCTTTGCCAGCACTTGCAAGCTTCCTTTTGAGCCCAACCACCACTTCACTACTGAAATCAAACATAGACTTGCTGTCCCAGATAATGTCAAAAATTGGCAGGTGTTTGAAAATGATACCCAAATAAATAATTTCCTAACTTTGAAAGAGGAATTCTCAAGTATAAACATTGACACAAGCACCATTGATGAACAACAACAAATAGACAAAAGTGAGCAAAGCATATCAGCTGAAACAACAAATTTAATTTTGCATCCAACAACCTTTGACTGTAAAAATTTACAAGAGCTGAAGCAAATGGACCTTGATGAAATGGTTGAAGGAGAATCTGAAGTAATTGAACTAAAGGATAATTTTCTGCCCACAGGCTTAACTCCCTTGGAGGACATATTTGATTCAAATGATATCCCAAGAAAGCCAAAAATGCAACCACTGAATGCAGAAATTGAGGACTGCAATATTGGAACCGCAGAAAATCCCAAAATGGTAAAACTCTCCAAAGCATTACCGTCTGAGCAAAAGCTGAAATACATTGAGTTGTTTAAAGAATTCCAAGATGTCTTTGCCTGGAGCTATGAGGACCTCAAGTCCTATGATACTTCGGTCATCCAACATACCATACCTTTGAAGGAGAATCAAAAACCTTTTAAACAGAAGCTTAGAAGGGTAAATCATGTCCTCCTTCCCCTGATTGAAAAGGAAGTTAAACGAATGTATGAAGCTGGAATAATTGCACCAATCAGGTTCTCAGAGTGGATTTCAAATCTAGTGCCTACTAGGAAGAAAATGGGAGAGATAAGACTGTGTGTTGACTTAAGAAATTTGAATAAAGTCTCTC
The DNA here is from genome assembly GCA_031772625.1 of Pinus tabuliformis. Classification (NCBI taxonomy): domain Eukaryota; kingdom Viridiplantae; phylum Streptophyta; class Pinopsida; order Pinales; family Pinaceae; genus Pinus; species Pinus tabuliformis. Next base: position 408,130,251 of record CM062809.1, on the reverse strand, counting down.
TTAAAGACCACTACCCCTTACCAAAAATGGATCATATCCTACAAAGGGTAGTGGGAGCTTCTAGGATCTCATTGCTAGATGGATTCTCAGGATTCAATCAGATTTTAGTCCACCCTGATGATCAAGATAAAACTGCCTTCACAACACCTTGGGGAACCTTCAAATATGTCAAAATGCCTTTTGGACTCAAAAATGCAGGGGCCACATTTCAGAGAGCAATGGACATAGCCTTTGCCAAAGAGATCCATGATTTCCTAGTCATATACCTCGATGACCTCACTGCTTTTTCAAAATCAGACCAAGAACATTTAGAGCATTTAAGGCAAGTGTTCCTAATTTGCAGAAAATATGGCATATCATTGAACCCAAAGAAATCATTGTTTGGCCTAGAAGAAGGCAAACTCCTAGGTCACATAATTTCAAAAGATGGCATTAGAATTGACCCGGACAGAATTCAAGCTATTCTCCAAGTGCCTCACCCAAGAAACATCAAGGAACTACAAGCCTTTCTAGGAAAGATCAATTTCCTAAGAAGATTCATTCCCAATTTGGCCGAGCTAATAAGACTGTTGAATAATATGCTGAAGAAAGATTCTAAAGTCAAATGGACGATGGAAGCTAAACAAGCCTTTGAGGACATCAAAACAACTTTAACAAAAACACCAGTCCTCACAAGCCCCAAGTTTGATAGAGATTTCATGATTTTTTCGTTTGCATCTGAGCATACTATTGCTGCTGTCCTATTACAAAAAGATGACCAAGGGTGTGAGAAGCCCATTTCCTTTTTCAACGAAGCACTTAGAGATGCTCCACTCAAGTATCAAATCATGGAAAAACAGGCCTATGCCCTTGTAAAAGCCATCAAAGATTTCAGAGTTTATATCTTGTACTCACATGTGATAGCTTATGTTCCAAATGTTGTGGTCAAGGACATTTTAACTCAAGAAGGAATTGAGGGTAAAAGGGGTAAATGGATAGCTGAGATTTTAAAGTATGACATTGAAATCAAGCCTACAAAACTGATAAAAGGACAAGGGCTAGCCAAACTGATGACTGAAACTAATTTTCAAGCCCTTGACATCAATGAACTGGATAACAAACAGGAGATGGTGACTCCACAGATCAATCAAGCCTTTTTACAATCACCTTGGTATGTTGACATATGTTTTGTATTGTTAAACCTGCAAGCTCCTCCAGGGTTATCCAGGACTAAAAAGAGATTCTTAAAAATGAAAGCTTCAAAGTTTTGTATCATAGATAATGTTCTGTTTTGGAAAAATCACGAAGGTATTTTACTTAATTGCCTAACACTGGATGAAACTGACAAAGTGCTTAAGGAATTTCATGCAGGGGACTGTGGTGGGCACTTGTATTGGAAATCAACAGCTGATAAAATCCTAAGGGCTGGATTTTATTGGCCCTCCCTGTTTGCTGATGTGAAAAAATTTGTAATGTCCTGCCACAAATGCCAGATCTTTGAAGGCAAGAAAAAGCTGCTCCCTTTGCCCCTCAAACCTATTTCAACTGAAAGGCCATTTCAGCAATGGGGTTTAGACTTCATTGGGGAAATCCACCCTTCCTCCTCTGGCCAGCATAGGTGGATTTTGACAGCCACAGACTACTTTACCAAGTGGATAGAAGCTGCCCCTTGCAGACAAGCCAATGACTCAGTCATCATGCAATTCTTAGAATCCAATATCCTTTCTAGATTTGGCTGTCCAGAAAAAAATATTACTAACAATGCTGATTCCTTTAAATCCAAAAGAATGATCAAATTTTGTCACAAGTACCGCATTACCTTGGGCCATTCCACAACCTATTACCCCCAAGGTAATGGCCTAGCCGAATCCTCCAACAAAAGCCTCATCAACATCATCAAGAAAGTCTTGGAGGACAACAAAAAGAATTGGCATAAAAAACTTGTAAATGCACTATGGGCAGATAGATTGAACACCAAAAGATCCATTGGAACAAGCCCATATGAATTGGATTATGGCATGGAGGCAAGATTCCCTTCATCTTTGGGAATCCCAGTGATAAAGTTGCTACAAGAAATACAAGCAAAACCTAATGATATTCAGAGAAGGATCAATCAAACTATTCACTTGCAGCAGACTAGAGAGGAGGTATATCAGAGAAGTCAGGTTCTACAAGAGAAACTGAAAAAGATGTTTGATAAAAGAACCAAAGCAGAGGATTTCTTCATTGGGGATAAAGTTTTAAAGTGGGATTCTAGAAGAGAGGATAAAGGGAAACATGGAAAATTTGATTTTCTTTGGAAAGGACCATTTGTTATTCAAACTGTACAAGGAAACAACACCTATTTTCTCAAAAGCTTGGATGGTATAGAGGCAGATGATGGACCAGTAAATGGTCGAATACTAAAACATTATTTTGATCCTGTTTGTTAAAGAAATCAACACTTTAGTTTGTACATAATACTATTTATTTTCTGCAATTTATTACAGCAACATAATAGGGAATCAGATGCAACAAATTTCGAGGGAAAGACAAGGAATTGTACCACCTTTTTGTGTATATTTTCAATTTACCAGAAGAGATCAAGAAGAAAGCTTGGGAGTTGTGAAGATGGTGACTAAATATTCAGGCAGAGTAACCTAAACAGAGCTGCAACTAAGTGAATGAATGCATGAGAAACACTCAAATTTTGCAGAAACACCATTACAACAAAGGAGGAATTTCAGATTACAGCAAGAGTTGAAAATAAGGCCATCTGACCTGCTGTTCTTGACTTTTCACCTGGAAAAGCCATCCCCAAGTGGAGCCACTGTTAGGTTCCTATACCAATAGGTTTCATTTTTCATGATTGACTGTGGAAGGGCCAAATATGTTCATCCTTTCATGCTGCAAAGGTTCCATATTTTGTAAACAAATGAAGAAAATTAAAAATGAAAAGAGGGTATGCCCTAAAATAATAATCAAAGGACAAGAATAATGAATTGGGTAGAGAAAAATGATAAAGATGAACCCCAAACCAAAAGACCAGGAGAGTGGCCAGTCAAAATGCCACTACTATCTTATTTGTGCAAAGCAAGTTCACAATGTGCAAATACTGTTGCTTATCACACTTGATGGATGGCCCAACAGTTCAATCTGGACCACTCCATATTTAAATTTGCTGTTGTAGAATAGAGAATGAATATCTGTCCAAACAGTTCAAGCTTGGCAGATGAGTAGATAGGTAGAGAAAATAAGGAGCCCAACTGCTTAATCTAGGCCCTTGGAAGAGATAAGGGTAGACTTAGATAGGAGGGCAATCAAAAGAAAAGAGGAAAATCAGGGTTTGCTAGTCCAAATGCACCCAATCCAAAGGAAGAAAAAATGCTAGGTGTAGGCTGGGTAGGCAGTTTGAGGTTGCAGAAACAAGTTTATGATCACTTTTTGTCTTGTCAAGAAAGACTCATCTCATCAGTGACACAAGTACCAAGGTAGTTGTTTGGTTGTTGAACAGTGGAAGCATGACTAATTTCCCCTTTCATTCCCCCAGAAATCATTTACTAACATCCCCTCAAGGACCTTGGGATCTGCCCAATAGTCCAGTTTCACTTCATTTTATGAGAAATGCTAAGTTGAACTCTGAGTTTACTTAGTTAAAAGAAGCCACATTTCTTGTGTAAAAATCATCACTCTATACCCCTTTCATTTCCCTATGTCTAAGTTTTTACTCTATAAACTTAGCATTTATTCATGCAGTTTCATTCCATATATTCATATTGACATCTTAACTTACTATATAGTTCCTTTATCAATATCCCCACCCCTATTTTACAAAAAACTATATAAAAAACCCAAAAAATACCTAAATATTCTTACCCTTGGCAACTATAGCCACATAACACAAGTTCGGGAAATATTAAGTCTTTTTGGGACTTTATATTAACCCTTCCGCATTCATAAAACCTTGGGGTTTATCTAACTCCTGGTTAGATAAACAACCACGTTAAACCCTCCTACCTAAACCCTGTGTTAACTCTCCGCGCACATGTTTATATGGGATTTGTTTAACAGTTGGTTAAACAAATAACCGTGGCGCCCACACTAAACCCATAACCTAAGTCTTATGTTGGAAATAATACTGAGAGGGGGGGGGTGAATCAGTATTATCAGATCAATAAAACTTTTTCAATACTCAGAAACATATACGCTACTTCAGTTAAGTGAACCAGCGTGTACACGCTACTGTGTATAAAGCAACCAGCATATAACCAGAAATCTTATGATTCAGTTAGTTTATCTTTAGTAAATGCATCAGGACATTATTAACCATATTAAAAGTAAACAGGTGCAGTATAACAGAACAGATCATCACACAAAAGCCACACACATGAACACCATGATATAAGGTGGAAACCCAATGTGGGTGAAAACCACCTGCTGCAAGTCGTCTCTATCTTTCTTTAATAAGAAACTTCAGTTTACAATCTTTTGTACTGGTGCAGCCTTATACCAGTACGCAGGCTACAACCTGCAGAAGGCTACAACCTTCTCTCGTTTTCCAAACTCTCCTGGAAGGGAGCTCCAACCCCCCTTTTCTCTTGTACTAGCTAAGATACTAGTACGTAGGTGCTGGCCTACAATCTTCTTTCCTTCAGGTACCACTTTTCATCAATTTTCAGACTGGATACTCCTGAAGCACAACATTACAATCTGAAGACCACGATTCATTCACTTTTCATAACAAATCATTGAAGCACAAAACAACCAATACTAGCATCATCAATCTTTGAATCACTGAACCACTGAAACTCTGTCAACACCCAGTCACCAGAACACAGAGCAGACTATAGAACTCGGCAATAACAGTCAGACCCAATTGCAACCCTAAGAATTAAGCTTCAAAAGATATACGCTACTTCAATGAAACCAACCCACGTATACACATGCTTTTACCAAAGACAACCTGCGTACAAATCTAAAAATAATTTCTCATAACTTGCAGCTGTTCCAGACATCAGTCATACCCAGAACATAACATTGCATCAGTATGCAGATCTAAAAATATGCGTAATCAACCACATACCGATAGTTCATTTCAAACTGTTTGATCCCGATCTATCCTTAGATCTAGTCTTCCATCAATTGGTGTGATCTCTCCTTAGCTTAGATCAAGCAACCCAGAACCTGCATACTAGATCTCTTTGTTTATCAGATATTCAAGACTTTTTCAGTACACTTGCCTAATGATCTTCTTCTCCTTATATAGCCTTAGGCCTTTCTCAATACCACAGTCCAAAACCATAGTAATACAATACCATCAACTTCAAAACTCGGGATCAACACGACTATCGAGATAATTTGGTCCAAAAACATAGGCTCAAGTACCGAGGACTAACTACCACGGACCAAGGGAAGCTTCTCGACATGTACGCTCTTTTCTGTTCAGAAATTGCATGTATACGCGACTTCGTATATAGCGAGCCTGCGTATCCGCTACTTAGTGTATAGCGTACCACCGTGTATATGCACCTTGGGCTTAATGAACCTGTGTATATGAAATTTCTCTTCATTCTTGTAGTCTGGACTGAGATCTGTCATCAAAGAGAGTTGTCATCAAGGAAAACACCTGTACCGTAGCACCACACCTGTGCCAAAATGCCAACAATCTCCCCCTTTGGACTTGATGGCAACCCCAAGATCCTTAGAATCATTCTCCCCCTTTGTCATCAAGGGCAAAGGGCTGTGCTCCCCCTGAGAACATGCTGATATCTCTGCTCTGCTGTGCTGAACATGCTCTCCCTGACTGTAGGCAGGATCTGCAAAAGATGTTCTTCAAAAAGAACCAAGACTTATACATCATAAAGGACCTTCCTATCACCAAAAGACTCAATACATACATCCATACTCCCAACCAAGAGGGGATACATCAGAAATTTACATATAACAACCAATTACATTACATCATTCATCCCAAGCATAGTGGGGAAACCAACATAGGCCATTACATGACCTTGACATCATAAAAGAGATATCACAAAAGAGATACATGACATAGAGACGAAAAATCTAGACCAAGACTTATGAAAGTCACCAGCAGCATCTGATAATCATCTTTTTCGATCGGCAACCAAGATTTCCTTCTGTGCTCCTTCTCAACAACAGTTGTGAACTAGAACCAATAGCATCTAAATGCCAACAATGCTTTATTAGACTTTAAGCTGCTCCCCGTGAAACTGTGCTTGCTGCTCCCCCTGAAACTGTGCCTGAAGGACTCTGTCATACCCATCTCAGACCTTCTCCAACCAGAATCTGCCCTTGCTGTTCAGAACTCAATATACGCGACTTAACCTGCATAAATCAGCGTATGTAGGCGGATATCCCTTACACAACTCACGTATACCAACTTTTCTTTAGAATAGACAAGCTTCAACAGCAGGATGAAGCATCAACTACTCCCAGCTTTTGTCTGAGATATTCAAAAGTCTCCCTGGGTAGTGGTTTTGTGAGAATATCAGCAACTTTTTCTTTAGAAGAAACATACTCCAACTTGACCTTTTGTTCAAGCACTTGTTCCCGGAGGAACTGATACTTGATTGGTATGTGCTTGGTCTTTGAATGCATGACTAGATTCTTTGAAATGCTGATTGCACTTGTATTATCACATAAGATAGAGACTGGTGGAGTGCAAGTGATTTGAAAATCCTGTAAGGTCTGCATCATCCAAAGAAGTCGTGTGCAACAAGATGTCGCAACCACATATTCTGCTTCAGCTGTAGATAAAGCAATCGAACTCTGTTTCTTGCTGAACCAAGATACTAATCTGGAACCCATGAAGAAAGCACCACCACTTGTGCTTTTCCTGTCATCCACACTTCCGGCCCAATCTGCATCTGTGTAAGCATGAAGAGTGAGATCTGTATCTCTAGGATACCATAAGCCATAGTTTTGAGTCCCTTGAAGATACTTGAAGATTCTTTTGACTACCTGAAGATGAGTTTCCTTTGGGTTGGCTTGAAATCTTCCAACAATTCCTACTGCATGCATAATATCTGGTCGGGTACCTGTCAAATAAAGAAAACTCCCAATCATGGATCTATAAGTTGGTTGGTGAACTGCTGTTGATTCATCATTTGCACTGAGGCTGCATCCTGTAACCATGGGGGTACAAACTGGCTTTGAATCTTTCATGCCATACTTCTTCAAGATCTGCTTGAGGTACTTGGTTTGAGACAAGAAAATACCTCCTTCATTTTGTTGGATTTGCAATCCAAGGAAGTATGTCAATTCTCCAAGTAATGACATTTCAAATTCTTTCTGCATAACCAAGGCAAAGTTTTGACTCATAGCCTCTTCATTGCTGCCAAAGATAATATCATCTACATACACAACAAGTATTAGCAATTTGTTATTTTCAACTTTCATATAGAGATTGCTATCTGCTGATCCTTTTGAAAAACCTTGTTGGTGAAGATATTTGTCCAAACGATAGTACCAAGCCCTTGGAGCTTGTTTGAGACCATAGAGAGCCTTTTTCAATCTGCATACAAGGTTTGGATCATTCCCAAGAATGAAACCATCTGGCTGCTCAATATATACTTCTTCTTCTAAGTCTCCATTCAGAAAGGCTGATTTCACGTCCATTTGAAATACCTTGAAGTTTTGAAAGCTTGAGAGAGCAAGGAACATTCAGATGGCCTCAAGTCTTGCAACAGGAGCAAAGGTCTCTTCAAAATCTATTCCTTCTTGCTGTGCATACCCTTTACAAACAAGTCTGGCCTTGTTTCTAATTACTTCTCCATTTTCATTCAATTTATTTTTGAAGACCCATTTTGTCCCTATGACATTCTTATCTTTTAGTCTAGGAACAAATTCCCAAGTGTTATTCTTTTCGATCTGCTCAAGTTCTTCATCCATTGCTTTGACCCAACATTCATCTTTGCATGCCTCTTTCACATTTTGTGCTTCAGTGGAAGAGAGTAATGCCAAATAGCTTGAAGCTTCTGCAATTGTTCTTCCTGTTTGTACTCCTGCTTCTTTATGCCCCTCAATCTGAGATTCTGGATGATTCTTCTGAACATATCTGGATGGAGTCTTCTCTTCTATTCTTGTCTGCTCCTCTGGTTCTTCTTGAGGTTCTTCTTCTTCTTGAGGTTCTTCTTCATCATTCTGTCTTTGAGGATAGCCTTCATCTTCTTCGATGTCTTCATGATGAACTTGCCTAGGAATGTATCCCTTCTCATCAACCACAACATCAATGTTGTCAACAATTCTGCCAAGTCTTTTATTGTAGCACTTGTATGCTTTGCTATGTGGAGAATAACCAAGAAGAATGCCTTCATCTGCTCTTGGTTCAAGTTTGCCAAGTTGCTCATCAGTATTCTTAATATAACATTTGCTCCCAAAGATTTTGAAGTGCTTCACCGAAGGAGTCTTACCACACCAGAGCTCATGAGGAGTTTGAGTGCTGTTTATTTGGACATTTGTTTTGTTGAGAATAATAACCGCATCATGTGCAGCTTCACCCCAGAAAGTTGCGGGAGTACCTAATTCATTAAGCATAGCACGAGCCATTTGTTGGATTGTTCGGTTCATTCTTTCCACAACTCCATTTTGCTGAGGAGTTCTAGCTGTAGAGAATTCTCTTCTTATCCCATGTTCTTCACAGAAATCGAAAAATTCATTCGAGGTAAACTCCCCACCTCTATCAGATCTGAGGCACTTAATTTTGTGTCTTGATTCATTTTCAGCCAAGGCTTTGAAGGATTTGAATTTTTCGAATGCTTCATCTTTGTGCTTCATAAGTCCTAACCAGACAAACCTGGAGAAATCGTCAATGAATAATATCAAATATTCTTCTCCTCGAGGTGTTTTTTTTCTGAATGGACCACATGTATCTGTATATACTAGCTCAAGAGGCATGCTAGCTGATCCTTCCTTCTCAGGAAAATTAGTTCTGGTTTTCTTTCCAAACTGACATGATTTGCATATGGTGTTGTCTGGAATTTTGATATATGGAAGGTCACAAACTGCCTGATATTTGCATGCTTTCCTTATTTGTGGAAAGCTTAGATGCCCCAACCTCTGATGCCATAGCCAGTGTTCATCATTCTTGCTCAAATAGCATTGTTGTTGTCTTTCTTCAAATATGTATAGATTATTTGGAGTCCTTCCTCCTTTGATCACTGTTTCACCTGTATCAAGATCACGAACACAACATCCATTTGATATAAATATTACCTCTATTCCTTGATCACACATCTGACTGACACTCAGAAGATTATGCTTCAATCCATCAACATACAAAACATTTCCAGCTTTGACCTTCTCTTTCAACGGAGCGACGCCTTTTCCTTTTATTGCTGCAGAGATATCGTTTCCAAAGGAAACTTTCTTTCCCTTTTCTAATGCGGTATATGGTTCAAGTTTTTCTTTGTCTCCTGTCATATGCTTTGAACATCCGCTGTCAATGTACCATAGAATTTCTTGACCTTCTGCATAAAAGGCTATCCCACATCTTTCTAGTTGTGGTTCCTTTATTCTCCATGTTCTGACATTTGAGGTTTGTTCCTTCTGAGTTGTCTTCCAGAACCTGCTCCTGCATTCAGAGTCTTCATGACCAAAGTTATTACAAATAGAGCATTCAACTTCATTTTCAAGAACCGAAAAGTTGTTATAAGTCCTTTTCACGGTTCCAGTCATACTTCTTTGCTTTTGAGCTTCTCTAGTCATGATTGTCTTGTAGGCAACACATTGAGCTGCTTTGTGACCGAAGTTATGGCAAGAAAGACATTGGCCATTAAAGAAATTTCTGCGATAATCAGATCTATCATCCAACCGATTGTAGCTTCTATTGACATCCATTCTTGGGGCAAATTGGGAAGATTTTACCTGTGGCTGATTGTAGCTTCTGTTTTTCCTTAAGGCAGCTTGTCCCCGAATTTCTTGATAGTCTTTATTTGTTCTTGAGGTAAACTATCCCTGATTCACCTGATGACTTTTATTTGGCCTTTGCTCACTCCTCCTTGCTGCATCAAGATAACTTTTAGAGGTAGAAGCTTGAGATGTTTCTCCATTATATCCCAGACCTGTCTTGATCAGAGGAGAACGCTGCACATTGATAATCTCATCCAAGGTTTCAGATCCTTTAACAAATTTAAGATTAATCGCTTTTTTTTTCTCAATCTCCTTTCTAAGACAAACAATCTCACATTCCAATTTTTCAAGATGTTTTTCCTTTTCCACCAGTTGACATTGTAGAGAATCAATAATAGCATTTTTCTCTTCTAAGAAAACTTTGATATTATTCATTTCTTCACAAAAGCCTTCTACATCTATGGCATCCATGTATTCATCATCTTCAAAAGCCATTAAAAGTTTATATCTATTACCCTGTTCATCTTCGTCACTATTTGAAAGACCATCACTATCTTCATGAGTGTAATAGCTTTTCTTCTTTTCATTCTGTTTCTTCTTCCATTTAACAGGTTCCTTTCCCTTGTCATTCTTATCTTTGTGAGGACATTTGGTAGCATAATGACCTACACTTCCACAAGCAAAGCGTTTAAAAGGTAACTTACCTCTGAACCTTCCAGAACCCCTTTGAAGATTTCTGACAAAATTTGATTCTTCTTCTTCATCTTCTGGCACGTGACTTGCTTCATAATAATCTTCTTTGCCTGAAGCCTTGAAAGCAGCTTCTCTTCTGTCTGATGGACCTCCTTTTCTCATTTCATAAGCAGTTAAAATTCCGTGAAGCTGAGACATAGTAAGAATTCGTAGATTTTCCTTTTCTTCTATTGCAGACACTTTAGATTCAAATTTGGGGGACAATGATCTTAGAACCTTTTCAACCACAATAGCCTCTTTAATTTCTTCACCCAATTTTTTCATGCAATGAACAATCTCATCTACCCTAAGGAAATAGTTAGCCACACTTTCATCATTATACATTCTGAGAGTCTCATACTTAATCCTGAGGGTTTGAAGTTTAGCACGCTTTACCTGTTCATCTCCTTCATAGCTCGTGACAATTTTGTCCCATATTTCTTTTTCGGATTTATAGTGCATTGCCTTCATGAATTCTGATTGGGATATACATCCTAATAGAGTACTGACTGCTTTCGCATTTGTTTCATATTTCTTTTTCTCGGCTGGATCTGTAGGAGTAGCTGAAGGAAAAGTGTAGCCTGTCTCTACGATGTCCCAAACTTCTATACCAAGAGATTGAAGATAGGCAGTAACTCTTACCTTCCAATAATTGAAGTTTGTCCCATCAAAAACCGGTGGCCTGATTGATGCTTCTCTCTCGTAGTTGCTCATGATGAACGATCTACCTTCAAGCGATCAAGCTTCTCTGAAGGACCTGCTCTGATACCAATTGTTGGAAATAATACTGAGAGGGGCGGGGGTGAATCAGTATTATCAGATCAATAAAACTTTTTCAATACTCAGAAACATATACGCTACTTCAGTTAAGTGAACCAGCGTGTACACGCTACTGTGTCTAAAGCAACCAGCGTATAACCAGAAATCTTATGATTCAGTTAGTTTATCTTCAATAAATGCATCAGGACATTATTAACCATATTAAAAGTAAACAGGTGCAGTATAACAGAACAGATCATCACACAAAAGCCACACACATGAACACCATGATATAAGGTGGAAACCCAATGTGGGTGAAAACCACCTGCTGCAAGTCGTCTCTATCTTTCTTTAATAAGAAACTTCAGTTTACAATCTTTTGTACTGGTGCAGCCTTATACCAGTACGCAGGCTACAACCTGCAGAAGGCTACAACCTTCTCTCGTTTTCCAAACTCTCCTGGAAGGGAGCTCCAACTCCCCTTTGCTCTTGTACTAGCTAAGATACTAGTACGTAGGTGCTGGCCTACAATCTTCTTTCCTTCAGGTACCACTTTTCATCAATTTTCAGACTGGATACTCCTGAAGCACAACATTACAATCTGAAGACCACGATTCATTCACTTTTCATAACAAATCATTGAAGCACAAAACAACCAATACTAGCATCATCAATCTTTGAATCACTGAAACCTTGTCAACACCCAGTCACCAGAACACAGAGCAGACTACAGAACTCTGCAATAACAGTCAGACCCAACTGCAACCCCAAGAATTAAGCTTCAAAAGATATACGCTACTTCAATGAAACCAACCCGCGTATACACGTGCTTTTACCAAAGACAACCTGTGTACAGATCTAAAAATAATTTCTCATAACTTGCGGTTGTTCCAGACATCAGTCATACCCAGAACATAACATTGCGTCAGTATGCAGATCTAAAAATATGCGTAATCAACCATATACCGATAGTTCATTTCAAACCGTTTGATCCCGATCTATCCTTAGATCTAGTCTTCCATCAATTGGTGTGATATCTCCTTAGCTTAGATCAAGCAACCCAGAACCTGCATACTAGATCTCTTTGTTTATCAGATATTCAAGACTTTTTCAGTACACTTGCCTAATGATCTTCTTCTCCTTATATAGGCTTAGGCCCTTCTCAATACCACGGTCCAAAACCATAGTAATACATTACCATCAACTTCAAAACTCGGGATCAACACGACTCTCGAGATACTTTGGTCCAAAAACATAGGCTCAAGTACCGAGGACTAACTACCACAGACCAAGGGAAGCTTCTCGACATGTACGCTCTTTTCTGTTCATGAAACTGCGTGTATACGCGACTTTGTATATAGCGAGCCTGCGTATCCGCTACTTAGTGTATAGCGTACCAGCGTGTATACGCAGCTTGGGCTTAATGAACCTGCGTATATGAAATTTCTCTTCATTCTTGTAGTCTGGACTGAGATCTGTCATCAAAGAGAGTTGCCATCAAGGACAACACCTGTACCGTAGCGCCACACCTGTGGCAAAATGCCAACATCGTATACCCCCCGGCGCATTATTAAAACATTTAAATATTGCGCGGGCCCCCCCATTCCAAATCTCGCAGCTTTAAACTCCTGACGACCATCCGATTCCGCGCCGTAGATCTGACGGCTGGTGGCGATATCGCAAGCTATTATCCACCGAAGGTTAGCATCCAGGGGATGGGCGGTATTGCTGCCGTACCCCTGCCATGCGTCAATCTCCCGGCGTGATTGGAGCCCCTTCCTGCAAAACCCCTGCTCCCTGACGTCAAGCCCACGTCACCGCATGACGTTGCATCCAGGTCATCCCCTGACATCACCACCCTGCCACCGTGTCATCCGCCACGTCATCTGACACGCCAGCTGCCATGTCATCCTCTGTACCCACTACACGACAAAAATACGTCAGGATGATGTCATCATTAAAAAGTGCCAAAAAGCGCTAAAATGCCCAAAATTCGTTAAAAGTCGTGAAAGTGACTGTTTTTTGTTTATTTTTATTGGTTCATTTGTAAAAGGCTCTGCATGTGATTTACGATCAATTCGCCACCATAGCTGCTCAATCCGTCACCCGCTGAAAGCGACTCCACAACGCGTCCCCCAGCTCGGCCTGCAGTCCGTCTCGTGCATCTAGCGCCCATTTGAAGCAGGTATTTACCCATTTGACCCCGAACCCTCTGCATTTCTGGTTTTCTCTGTCTATGAACCTGTAAAACCAATAAACCACAGAAATCAAGTCGCCAGCTCCTGGCAGATATACTGTCACCATCCTTGTTTTCAATATCCTTTTCACAAACGGTCAGTTTTACCCTTTTTTACGGCAAATCGCACTTTAAAACAAAAGCTCAGTCTTGTGCTTAAACCTGCGCGCTGTATCTGCTGTTTTGTCCTGTTTACTAAAAAGAGTTCCTTAATTTCCACTTCCCTCTGCTCGGTTGAAATTCAAAGACCAACTAGGCCCCTTTGTCATGAACAAAAAAGAAGGATGGCAAGATGCTGATCAAATATTGGGGGAGAAACTCAAGTTAAAAAGAAGTTTTTGGTGGGTCCCTTACGACCCAGATGGCTTTATCAATGCCAGAAAAATAAAATATAGGCTGTCAGCCTATGAACATTGCAAAATCCCACAGATTGAACAATTTGCTAACCAAGATGAGTGGGTGCAAGGCACACTAGTTGAAGAGTTCACTCAGGAAGAAATAATGGAGCAAAATGTCAAAGATTTGGAAAAGACTCTTGACTTGGATTCTTTTGAGCAGGTAACATTCAAACTACCACAACAAGTTGGAGAGGGCACATCAACTGCTGCAGCTTCACAAGCTGCCCAAGAAAGGTCTACACCAGCAACAGGAACAGCAAAAGGCAAGGAGCTAATGGATGCAGAACAGGAAACAATGACAGAATATCCAACCACCTCAAAGGAGCAGAGTCAAGGGCAAGCCCCTCCACAGCAGACTGAGGCACCACAGATTCCAGCATTGCAAACTCCTCTCAATGAGGAAAGAAGCAAGAAACGGGACAGGGAAGAGACCACACCTGCAAGTGGGTCAACACAGCAACCAGAAGCCAAAAGATAGAGAGTTGATCCTCAAGTTGAGGAGGAAATTAGTGAAGAAGTCATAGAGAGTCCAAGGAGGGAGAGAGAAACTAGCCAGCAAACACCTACTAGCTCATTCCAGCAAGAGCAAGAGAGGCAACATGGTATGGAGGTGTCTTCCTCAAGGCAGCAAAGCAAGCAACCACCTGGTATTAAAGGAACTTTCATGGAAATCAAGGCCCAAAATGAGTTGTTAAGAGTACAACTGTATGATCAATTTCTCAAGACAACACCCTCCAAACAACAGAGATTAATGGCAGCTTATGACTTTAAGGAGGAGAAAATGATCTTAAGTCATTTCAAGCCTAAGATACCACAGCCACAAACAACTGCAGATTACATAAAGACAAACTTAGAGGTCCTCGCCAAGGACATACACCCAATGGACCAAATTGAGCTACACAAGCAAGCAGGTGAGATGGTCTATGCTACACTAGCAGACAAGGCAATGCTGGCCCATCAATTGAAGGAATCATTGAAAAATACAAATACTCAATTGGATTTGGAGAGAATGTCTTCCTCGGCCAAAGATAACAGAATAAAGACATTGGAGGAAATCATTGTGGAACTAGGGCATGATCCTAAGAAGGATGCCAAAGGCATCCAGGCCCTCATAAAGAAAAAAGAAGAAGATATTGCTGCACTCAGAAAACAATTGAGGTTACCTACAACCATGCACCCTCAAACTACAGAACTTGTACAAGAAAAGGAAGGTGAAGATATAATGGATCTGCTGATGAAGATGAATCAAAGAATAATTCAAATGGAGCAAGAATTGGAGAAAGCATTGCAAGGCAAGCAGGGAGAGTCGACCTCCCAGCCACCTGAAACAGCTCCAACAGTTGCCACTGTTCCTCCCACACAAGCAGTAGCAATTCCTCCTGTCATTCCAGCATCCACAACAGCTACATCAACTACAGATGCGGCAGTAGAAACAACAACAACAGCACCAGAATCTAGCATGAGTATGGAAGAAATGATGAAAGCAGTCAAAGAGCTAGAAGTTCAGGTGAAAGAGGCCAAAGAAAAGTTGGCCAAGCTGGAGGCAAGCTATGACAAGTCCAAGATGACAGTGGCTGAAAAAACAAGAGAAATAAAAGCCTTGGACAACAAAATAAAAGCCTTAGAGAAGGAGCTTACTCTAGATAAAACTCTAGCTGAAATCAAGAAAATTTTGTGGGCCAAAATTGGCCAGTCTGTCACTGACCAATGGCAATCAATTCAGACTATACATGAACAAATAGAATTGATAGGCTTAGCTCAATTTGAGACTCAAAGGGCCAGGGCATCATTGGGAAATATGCCTGAGCAGGCCAATAAAATGATTCAGTTTCTGAACACTCATACCAAAGAGCAGCTGGCAGCTCTGGATATCAGTAGCAGGACAGATACTATTCTGACAGTGAAAAAGGTGCTGACCCTGAGGAATTTTGTACAGACTCTAGAAAGAAAGTGCCAAGAAATGCAGGCAGAAATAAATGACTTCAAGCTAAAGTTTGCAGCATTGCAGAGCAGAGGGTTACCCAGCTTATTGACCAGTAGTGGGAGACTGCTAACCCGTGAACAATATACTAACAGGATAAATAACTATGTTTCCAATCAAATTACAGCATCCTCAAGCACCTCAGAAGAAACAGGGCCTCCCTCTGGACAGAGTCTTTATGACAAATTAGAAAATCTGTTTTACATTGAACATGAGATAAATCATCTTTTTGAAGTCCAGCCCAACTTTTATAGATATACTGAAGCTGATGAAACACTGATTAAAATACAAAGACATCAGCTACCTACAGAGGATTGGTGGCAGGCAATGCTGGAAATTTTACCCAAGTGATTTGATTTCTGTTCCTTTTGAGTCAGCTACAGGTCAGCAACTCCACATACATGGGCCACTTGCCAAAGTGTCAAAATAGCAGAAAAAGAAGGTTAGATGTAATGGCAACTCATTAAAATAAAATCAAACACAGGTGGCAAAAGACAACACATCAGGGATGCCAACCAAAGCTACAGCTATCAGCTGAAAAAAGGAGCATAAAAGTCAACAAAAGCAAAGCACCTAAGGCGGCCAGTATAGCCTAATTACTTCCACATGTTGCACGGACTTCCACATCAGTAGATAGATGAATTTATTACTAGATATTTTCCTACGGGATATTTTTGTAAAAACCTCTCTTATATATACTCCCAATTGATATGTATTATTGTTGGTGACTTTCTCTCTGTACTGCGCTGTAAATTCTCAGACTCTCTAATACAAAGGCTGTTTGAAGTTCACTATTGCTGCACCATCTGAATGTGGATTTGATGTTCTGGGACCTGCTACAGAATTCCTGTGTCATTCTATGGATCAATAAGTTATTCTAAACTGTGTTTTATGTTTTCTGTGTTTGCAAATTTCATATATGTTCCATAATCTTGGTAACAGAGAAAAATAATAGCCCAAAATTTGTTTAAATACACTCTATGTTCAATCTCTGGTATTAATTATGTTTTCTTCAGAATTAGTCATAAATAGGAATTTGTAGCTGCTCCTGTTTGCACTAATTCTTTCACTTTGAATATTACCTAGGAATTCTTTATTGCTCCTTGATAATATTCATGCACTTTCCCTCTGCCAGCATAATGAAAGATTCTTGATTTCCTTTCATTCCCTAACTTTCATTCCACCAATTCCCAGATTTAAAAGTTGTTCCAAGACTGATTATCTTGCTCTGTAGTATTGCCCTTTACCAAAGAAAACACTCTCAGCAGTTCTTCATCATTAACTCCATCTACCCAATGGAACAGACTGTTTTAGACTTGCATCCCAGCTCTGCCTGAAATCACCATCCAACAAACTTAAAACAAAACCTTGTGCATCATAACTAGCCTAAAATATTTCAAAACAAAGCTAAATTACAAAGAGAGAGCCCTCTCTGGTTGCAGATTGGCTAGAATCTACAACTAAAAGACTGGTTAGTGGTTACCTCGGCCGTATTCCCCCATTAGAGCTTTCCTAGGGAACAACCTGAGTGATAACATTAGGCACAATTGAAGAAGAGAGTGATGCTCCATCTTGTTGATTTTCTAGAACCAAACCTCAATATATCTTTGATGCCATTGGTTTGCCTGCTTATCTAGATCATTCTTCATGTTTTCTTCTACCACGACATTCAAATATTCCTCTTTTTACAAAGTATTCTCTTGAACACATGGAGGATCTGATGGGGAACATGAGAGCACTTTCTCAATCTCTAATTCTGATGTCTTCTCTTCATCAAGTGCAACCCATGCTTCTTTGGTTTTCTCATTGAATGGCATGAAGAGACTCTCTTTTTTGCAATACTCTTTCTGAGCTAAGATGAATACCATTGAGATCAAGAGGAGATGTTAGGAAGTTTTATACCTCAGCATTGTAAGTGGTTTGTGTTGCTTCCTAGTGTGGGTTTGGAAATAATGGTACAAGTACTTTAGTGGGAGTGGATCTTTAAGATGGATGTGGTTGGGGTAGTAGTAATGGTGGAGGTAGATGGTAGGGATAACATGGAGTTAGGTATGGAGGATATTGCTGAAAATATTGAGGATATTGTGGAATTCTCTCATAGGGTTCTTTCCAATCTTGTTTCCAAGATTGGTTTTATGGTTGAGATGGAAAAGGTTTCCAAGGAAAGAGTGTGTTCCAATTACTTTCAGATGGATGTGCATAACATTGAAATTGTGAATTAGGTTCTTGCATCATACCAGTTTGACTAGGCTTCCATGGTCCTCTTAGAGCTACATAACATAGTTGCTTTGGTGATTGACTTGCTCCATTGTCCTCTTGGTAAACTTCCTTCAACCTTGGTAATGATGAGAATATCTAACATGTGATTATGCATGGAAATTACACATATCATCATTTTTTCTTTCCTCATTTTTCATTCTTAACATTTCTACTTTTGAACTTAGATTTCTACAAATTTATGTTTTAAAGTTATGAAGAAATCTTGATGTTGATTTACTTACTCTTGCCCTTCCTCTTGATAAGAGCTTGCATGTTTCACAAATTTTCTCAAATGATAATTGGTATACATCACCTCTACTCACAAGATCAAGGAGATCAATCCACTCATACCTAATTATTCTAAGTAAGAGGGTTTTTAGTTTGTCAAATCCTAGATGATGTAATTTTTCCCTCTTAACATTATACAACCTCCATATTATATCCTCAAGGCTCTCATCTTGGTTTTTATTCATCCTAATGATTTCTTCTTTAAGATCATGATCTTTTTATTTTTCTAGAAATATCTTTTGCATATCATTCCATGATATTATTGAATTAGTCCCTAAACTCATGAACCAGTTAATAGCTCTATCCTTCAATGTTTCTGGAAACAATCTCAATTTTTGATTGTTTAATAAGTAACCATAAGATCTACAAACAATTTCAAATTCAAAGTGAAAGGTTACTGGATCCTCTGACCTCATACCATGGAAGTTGGGAAGGAAAAATCTAAGGATGTTCTTCATATGCACACTGACATCAGTATCTTGAATGGGAAATCCAAGAGGATCTTCCTCATTGTCATCATCTCCATCCATTTCTTCAACCTTCTCTATCACAACCTTTTCTTCTACCTAAAAAAGTGGATGGTGATGTGACTGTTACTACACCATGTGATCAAATGTGGGGGGGGGGGGTTGCTTTTGGAGAAGTATTTTTATTTTTTATTTATTTTTTAATAAGAATTCTAATGCAATGCGATTTCAATTTTTGAAATGAATTATGCATAATACAAATATTTTTTATTTCTGTAGAAAATAAAAGAAATGAATCAACTAGGGAAGAAAAAAATTCATACTTTGACACCTGGCTGGAAACGGTGCCAAAAAGTGATGAGCCTCAGTATTGCAGCAAAAATGTTGCAACTCCCAAGGCTACCAACTTTAGTTATCAACCTGGAGTTCGTATAAACATAAGAGGTATCGACACTATATGTGTAGCATATAATGTATCCTTCTTTTGTTGATATGATGTAACAAAGTGAATGTCACAAAATATACACCTAAACTAATTGCAAAAATGGAAGTGTTACTCTATTTGCAAGAATGGAATTTTTTCTACTTGCTCAACTTGTAAATGTTAACTAATGAATTCATGAAAGGAAGGTTTGGAGTGACTTATGAGCTTCATCATAAAATAATATTTGTGGTCATTATTGATCTAGAATAAGTCATAGTTGCAGTGGGGGTCAAAATTGATGAAGGAAAGTGGTGTTACAAGTTTGCTACAAGAAGTTACAGGGTTGCTATAGGAAGTTATAAATTTTCTAGAGGAAGAGATAACACACCGAATTACCAAGGAAATCAAATGAAAATGGGATGGGAAAATTTTTTTTATTGAGTAGGATGTCTTAGGTCTCTATTCCAAGTGGAATCACTTCAAAATACCATTGTTCACACGCGCTAAGAAGTAGCAGAAAATTACTAGTCCAAAATATGCAAATTCGAGAACTATTGACCTAGTTAACCTATTAAATTCCTCACATAATAAAGTGAAAATGAAATGGGGTAAATTTTTTTGTTTACTTGAATGTTTTTAAGACCTAATGCAAGTGGAATAAACTCAAATGAAGCTCATTAACATGTTCTAAAAAATAGCAGAAAATTACTACTATTCGCTTCAAGGCACTTCCAGAAATTCTATATTTGTGAATAAGTAAACTAATCCAAGTAGGTAAATGATGCATATTACTGTTGTTGGGAAAAGTGTCCAATACGGAATGACCCTATCCCACTCTAAGGGTGATAGTACCTCAGCAACAACGAAATGCAAAGCTATTCAAGATTACTTCTTTATGAGATGTAAGAGAGGGGAGAAAGAGATCCACTAACCGTTATCTTCCGCTAATGTTTGATCCAATCTTCTCTCCTTGCTGCTTGCTCCCAGCTCCTTGCTCTTTCACTGGCCCAGCTACACAAAGATCCTGCAAAAGCACAAGAAAGGGAAACTACAAGAAGCATACATCCATAACTGATTCAAGGATTAGAATAAATCAAATATACAAGCATCAATACGCCACAAAGACACATGCATATAGAAGAACCTCAAATACTTTATTAATGGAAGAAGTAAAGTTCTGAGAGTGTTACAACCATAATAGGCCCAATCCAGCAACACCTCCCAGCAGAAAGAAATCTCCTCTTCACCTCCCTCAAAGCAATCACCCAATAGTTCTATACTCAAACCAACAGCACTTCCTTACATTCACAAGATTCCAGCCTCCTTAGACCTCATGAGAGAGCTCTATATATAGGAGATTTGGAGAAAGGATGAGTCAGCTTGAGGCTGGCATGAAGCTGACTAGTGTCCTCTCCCACTTCAGTTATACTTCAGTTCTTGAGTCCACTTGGAGTTTCTTGCTTCCACTTGGAGATCTAGATCCTCTTACTCATCACAAGGCGAATTCCCTGATCCAAGTGTCATTTTGGAAGCTTCCTGGGCATTTGACACCTTGCAGAATGACTGTGCCACTTGGCCAATCTCGCCCAGCGCAGGTAGCCTTCATTAGATTTGACATTCAGCGCAGGTACAGAGTGGAGCAGTTGACATTCAGCGCAGATGCTCAGTGGAGCAGTTGACATGATCCAGAATTAGCTTGTTTTTGAGTGTTTTCAGGTGGAGAACTGGTTTTTAGTGCTGTGGTTTGCTGACCTTGTTCCTCTAGGGGTAGGAACAACATGTTTAGGGACTTTGGATCCCTTAGATTATCGACATTTCATGCTTCATGCTGTAAGGCACAAAAATGTCTATAACAGTTGCCCCCTAAAGTATGAGGTCGTTTATCGGGTGAAATGCTTTATCAGGAGGATCTGAAGTTCATTCAATCGCTGAGAGGTGCCCTGTAGTAAAATACAATACAATACATTATTTTTCATTCTGCTTTCATGATCTAGCTGAGGCGGGCATTCCCATGCTCAGCTTTATAAATTCATTTTGGTACACAGAACAGACGATCGTCTGATGGTAGACTGATAATTCTCTGCTAAAATTATCATCCTTTGAGTAGGATGATCATCTGCTGCAATGATGTACATATCAAATGTCTTTATATTTCCTGAATATATATCGCAGCCCGGATGGATGAAACTAGATCTGGGGTCTTCAAACTCGTTCGATCTTCACTCTAAGTACAAGTCGATCCATGTGAGAATTGCGCTGAAGTCGAACATGGAAAGACATCGCTTGATTACCGGTCAATAATGTAAACCGTTAACAAGCGCGAGAGGAATCACCAATAATGACAATGACCCTCAAGGTACTGCAGTACAATTCACGTGGTGTGAATAAAGGATTTGGCGTCGAACACCACGCAAAATATTCTGGTCGAAGGTCATTGATGTATACCTGTCGCCGGAAGTGAGAAACTTGCCATTGAGGCATGCAAGCTTCAAAGTACTGAGGGGGTTGTTCCTAGATCAACTTCTTGGATAATGAGCTGAAGTCGACAAGAAGCGATCCGTCAAAGGAGGGCCTTAATGAATCCCACATCAGTGACACGGAACAGAGCTAATGATTTTATTGGAGGTGAAAAAAATCTGTGAAATATGATTCAGGGTGGCGATCATGGGTGGCTGAAGGATAATGTATGGCAGTGGATGGGACACGGTTGACTCGTTCTGAACAACATCTCTTGAACATATAATGACACTGATGTGATGGATCGGTAGCATTACCCCAAATGTGGATGGTTTGGCGAGGACCATGGTGATGAGACCGGTGAATGAAAACAACCCAACCCGATGTGATACGGAGGACAAAGTGTCATGTTCAAGAGCGACTTGCTACCATTAAAGCTTTGAGGTTCTCCCAATTTTTCCCCAGTCATTTCTGACCAGTACCTCTTTATTTTTGTCAAGCTTGAGGAGGATAACATATGCTTGTTCTATAACTTGCCCTTCGGGCAAGCCCATCGCTATGTTTTAACGAGCTTAGCGATAGGGAAACTCGTTCTCGTCTAAAGACAAGTTTGTCACTATTTAATCATTTTAACGAGTCTAATGACAAGGAAAACTCGGTCCTTTTCATTTTTAGAGAGTCTGAAAAGGTACAGAAAGTTAACTCCAAAATTCCTTTTTTGTCATCTAATCCCTTAAGTCTGAAAAAGTATAAAACAATACAGAAGGGATGAGTTTTCGATAATTTTAACGAGCTGAATAAAACAAGCGCTCGACCTTTTTGTGCAATAATCCCTCAGGTCCAAAAAGATTAAAATCTAGAGGAGCGATAGCTCTTCCGGTCAGTTTAACGAGCTGGAAGGCCAAAAACTTGGCAAACTTTTCATATTTTACGAGTCAGATGAAAAGAGCTCAAAGAAGACTCGTCTTTTGAGGAACGAGTGATAAACAGGGATAGCAGCAGATTCCAGGTACAGGTTGGAATTTTCCAATCACGGCAGTGTCACAAGGATGGCTAGGTGAAATCACTCTTCGCAGCTGTTCCTCAAAATGGGTAAACAATCATATGGAGGTAAATGATCGGCCAAATGAACGGTGGAGGTGATGGCTGCAGCAAAACACGACCAAGGTCTTTTTACGGTTGATCAGGGTACATTCTTAATGGTTATTTACCGGGAAGTTCATTTTTTAACGAGCTTAAACTTGCTCAAAAGCTTATGTTTATTTTTTAACGAGCATGAACTATGACGCTAAAACTGCTCGGATCTCGCTTTTCTATTTTTTAACGAGCATAAATTCCGCGGTAAAACTGCTCGATAATACCAGTCATAAGATAAGAAATGTCTCCTGCAAGATTCCATTTTTTATAGAGCTCGCACCTCACATAAGCTATGCTCCAACTCCTCCTTTCTTTATGCAAGTTCGGAAACGGCTAATCTTAAAAACAGATAAATAACCGCTCCTAGCTTGCACTCCAAAAGGTTTGCATGCCCCCAGGTATAAAGTACAATTTCAAGGCTGCCCCTACTTATCCGATAAAACATTTGTTTTAAAGGGTGAGGCTTGCCTCTTCCTGGTTACCCAAAGATTGTTTTGTTAACACCATCAAACGAAAACATCTCCTCGGCACTGTCTACCGAAGTAGACAATGGTGAATGACCTTTGTCAAACAAGTAACCTTATCAAAAGAATCTTGTTCTAGAACAACCCCTCTTCCATCCACGGACGGGGTACAGACTAGTCATATTCTTTCGCGGAAATTCTACCTTATACCTAAGGTTTCCTCTGCCCCAAGCAGACCAGGATGCATGCCCCCTGGGTTCCAGTCCCATCTTTCCGAATCACTCGCACTCATCGGGAAGGAGGACTGGGGGTGGAGACATTTCTTGGGTGAATAGA
This sequence comes from Pinus tabuliformis, assembly GCA_031772625.1. Lineage (NCBI taxonomy): Eukaryota > Viridiplantae > Streptophyta > Pinopsida > Pinales > Pinaceae > Pinus > Pinus tabuliformis. Next base: position 408,106,482 of record CM062809.1, on the reverse strand, counting down.
CCATTGAGGGTTGGTATGTGACTATTTGCGATGCGTGATCCCGGAAATGAAAGTTGGTCTACGAGCTTGACCATTCTTCCTTCGTGTGGAAAACACATTACTCTAAAGAGTGAGGAGACTATAGCTCCCATGCAATATATATAGTCTCGTCCAAGGAGTAGGTTATAATCCAAGGGTCCTTGAACAACCATCACGTTCATCTGAACGGTCTTCCCTTTCAATGTAACAGGCACATTGGGGAGGATCCCTAATGGTCGACTGGTTCCTTTATCAAAGCCCGAGAGATTTCTTATCTCAGGCAAAAGCTCCGGGGAACCCAGTGCTTTCCAAGCAATAGAGGAAAGGATACTCACAGATGCCCCTTCATCAATGATAGTTCCAGCCATTACCATTCTATAAATTTGGACTATGATTCTGAATGGTATACTGGCTGGTAACTGGGGTCTGCCTAGTTGGTTCCAATCAAAGGACACAACCAAGTTGCTCGGTGGTGGGACCGAATACACGGCCGGATATGACCCTGATGATGTTCCTTCTTGTGATAAAGGAATGGGCACATTGCCCTGATGCTCATCAGAGTCGGTGCTGATGAAAAGAATCTGGATGGTGTCATCCTTATTCTCTTCAGTGAGGGTGTCATTTGAAGATAAATCTTCAGTGACGGTGTCATTTGATGATGAAACCTCTGAAGGAAGAACCGGGTCAACTGCCGTATCGACCTTTAGACTTTCGTTTGGTCTAGATTCAGTAGGTTCATTTTCAATGACTGACGCTTCAGCTGACCACTTGAGCGGGCCAGCTGTATTTTCAACCAACGAAGGACTTGGCACGAGTTTTTTGTATCCAGGAGGAAGTCTCAACGATGAAACCGGACGATCTTCCAAAACTCTCTTCGCTTCGTCTAAGAAGGGACAACGGTGGATGGTGTGATCGCCTTCACACAGTCTGCAGGGGGATCTTGCTCCCCCTCTTTGTCTTGAACCTTCACTTTCGCTGGTTGACGGTAAGCATTCAACATGGCTATCAGAGGTTGATGCTCCTGAATTGTGCAGATGAGGGGACCAGTCCCTTAGTATCCGGGGAATACAAGGACAATCTCTATGGAAGTGGTCTCCTCTACATATGACACATGGCGATTTAGGCCCGGTCTGTGCTGTGTGTGGATTTTTGTCAGATGTCTTTTGCTTGCCCCCAGTCGCCTTAGGCTCCTTCTTCTTCTTCTCTCTCTCCTTCTTCTCCTTGTTCTTCATGGGAGCTTGGCCTTTGCCGGCTCTACCTTGTGAAGACGAAGTATTGGAGGAAGAGTTATAGGAAGTTGAAGGCTGGTGGGTAGCTCTAGACTCATCTAACTGTTGACTCGACTGTTCAGGAACCATGGTGGTCTGAACTACATTAGTTGAGAATAGCCAAATAGGCAAGCCAATTGTCAGTCCTGGAAGCGACAATGTGGCCATGTGGGGCGCACCAACTTCTCCCCAAGAGGAGAATGGACTAGGATTTCCATCATGTGGAATTCCTTGGTTGGGGCGTTCCATGTTCTCAACCTACAGATCAACGCGGGAATAGGAGGTGATTATGTTCCGTTTAAAATAAATTTTATAACGACGCTTTAGACACAACTTGCTTTTTCACTTTTTAAGAGTCGAGAAAAAGCTAAAGATGACTCTAGTCTCCTTCGATGTTTTAACGAGCCTGAAGTGACAAATGCTCGGATGGACTTTTTCAGTTATAGAGTTTGAAAAAGGCCAAAAGAAACTGCTCTAGAGTTCTAGGCAGAGGGTGTGCCAAACTTTTCGCAAAACCACAGAATACGTTTTACGGTACGAGTGGTCGATCTTCGTGAATGCTGTGTTCACTGCATTGCGATCAGTAGGGCGGCCGACACGGTTTCCTATTGGATAAAGGCTTTATTCCTATAGGGGTCTCCCAATATATACGCGATGGTACGTGGGAGCACAATTCCGTATTGATACTTATCGCTTCACCGTGGAGGAATCACCCAACCACACAACGCTAAGATATCACGTTTAACGACGCCGGAACACGTCTCTAGCTTAGACCTCTATGTGTTTGCGTTATGTTTCAATGCGTTGTGTAAATTCAATTTATTTTAAGGTTGATCTTGTTTAGCAGTTTGCCTTTATGGATCACCACGAGATGTATAGTAACACTCCTAAATGCAGTCTAAGATGATAAGCAAGCTTTTCAATCTTTCAACTTTAAAAATCTTAACTACTGAGGGAAAAGAAAGACACCATCTTTTCACACAGATCATAGAGCACACACTAATGCACTTTTTCCTAAATCAACATGCAAACTGTCATAATGCACATGCACAATGCAAGTATTTCTTTTCTCTTTCTTAATGCTGGCGTAATGCAAAAAAGAAAGCTGTTGTATAATTTTGAATTCAATTTCAAGTGAAAGCAAACAAGCTTGTCCAAAATCAAAAGACACCTTAAGATTTACTTGTTTCGACACTAGAAATATATAAATTCAAACCATATGATGAAAGCAAAAGCTCAATCAGCTATGAACAGCAAACAAACTAACTCTTAAGACCAAAACGACACTTTATCATAGGTCTAGATCTAAGAGGCCACAACAAGACTAGTTCACTTTCATTACGGGAAACTGTAAATGATACAAGAAATACACAAAGAACAAATACAATTTCTTTATACAACCGAGGCGGAATAGTGGCAAGGAAAGTTGGTTTCAGATAGGCACATTGACTGGTAACAGGCAGCAAAACGAGAGTGAAAACAGGGCAAGAAACAGCAGGAAACCCCAGTAGCACAAGGCAAGACTGGTCCAGCGCAGGTGGGACACTGTCTGTTTGACCTTCAGCGTAGGTAGCCCCTTCGGGAACTACGCTAAAATGCAGACAGCCTTCACAGCAGTTGCACTGAAGAACGAAACTTTCGTTTCTCTTGGTTTCCGGGTCACAGATTGCTCAAAAATTCACAGTTTTTGGCCAAATAGGAAGCTATCAGTCAAGGGCACACTAAGGGATGACAAGGAGGATGAAAAGATATCACTAAGAGCTTATTAGAGTCCTTGTGGATCAGCTCTTCAAATCATAAACTTTCCCAGAAACTGAGCTAGAGTAGCTGCCCTCTACTTTGCATTTGAAAGATCCAAATGCAGTTCGATTCGGTACTCCCTTTGTTTATGAAATGAATAGCAAAAACACAAACAACCAACAAGATACGATCCCCAGCGGAGTCGCCAATTTGTTGTTGGGAAAAGTATCCAATACGGAATGACCCTATCCCACTCTAAGGGTGATAGTACCTCAACAACAACCGAATGCAAAGCTATTCAAGATTACTTCTTTATGAGATGTAAGAGAGGGGAGAAAGAGATCCACTAACCATTATCTTCCGCTAATGTTTGATCCAATCTTCTCTCCTTGCTGCTTGCTCCCAGCTCCTTGCTCTTTCACTGGCCCAGCTACACAAAGATCCTGCAAAAGCACAAGAAAGGGAAACTACAAGAAGCATACATCCATAACTGATTCAAGGATTAGAATAAATCAAATATACAAGCATCAATACGCCACAAAGACACATGCATATAGAAGAACCTCAAATACTTTATTAATGGAAGAAGTAAAGTTCTGAGAGTGTTACAACCATAATAGGCCCAATCCAGCAACACCTCCCAGCAGAAAGAAATCTCCTCTTCACCTCCCTCAAAGAAATCACCCAATAGTCAACAGCACTTCCTTACATTCACAAGATTCCACCCTCCTTAGACCTCATGAGAGAGCTCTATATATAGGAGATTTGGAGAAAGGATGAGTCATCTTGAGGCTGGCATGAAGCTTACTAGTGTCCTCTCCCACTTCAGTTATACTTCAGTTCTTGAGTCCACTTGGAGTTTCTTGCTTCCACTTGGAGATCTAGATCCTCTTACTCATCACAAGGCGAATTCCCTGATCCAAGTGTCATTTTGGAAGCTTCCTGGGCATTTGACACCTTGCAGAATGACTGTGCCACTTGGCAAATCTCGCCCAGCGTAGGTAGCCTTCATTAGATTTGACATTCAGCGCAGGTACAGAGTGGAGCAGTTGACATTCAGCGCAGATGCTCAGTGGAGCAGTTGACATGATCCAGAATTAGCTTGTTTTTGAGTGTTTTCAGGTGGAGAACTGATTTTTAGTGCTGTGGTTTGCTGACCGTGTTCCTCTAGGGGTAGGAACAACATGTTTAGGGACTTTGGATCCCTTATATTATCGACATTTCATGCTTCATGCTGTAAGGTACAAAAATGTCTATAACAATTACCTTCCAAAGTTTCTCCAATGATGCATTAATTCTTGTGACTCTATAAATAACTTGCATAAGAACTCATTTCAACCATTTAACACAATCCTACAACAAAATATCATCAATAATAAATTCAAAAATAGGAAAAACAAGAACAAGATATGCATGTGAATAGGAAGTGAAAAGAAGAAAAGTAAAATATACGAAAGGGGGCCAAGGATTGTAGGATGAACAAGCCCAAGGATACTCATATTACTATGAAGGAGACCAATATTTAGAAGCTAAAAATGGCACCAATCTTCATTATTTGAATCAATCTAAGTACATCCTTACTAGAAATGAAAGTGGAGCTGCAAAAATACAAGTTTTCTCCACAAGAAGACTAAAGAATACCTTCTCCTATAGGAAAATTTGAATTGTCACTTATATAAATTGATGAGGAAGAATTCTCCTTCAAAAGGAGGAATATTTCCCCTCCAAAATCCCTCAAATAGTGGATTTGGTTCCTAACACTAAGAATCTGCATTAAATGATAGAGAACACATTCCTAGATTTTCTCAATCATTAATGTTATAGAATTTGTGCAATAATTTCATAATACCATGTTGATTTATTATCCAATATTTATCCTCTTGTAGTAGGAAGCAAGTCCCTAGATTATCTCCTCCTCGAAAGCTTCATAATCTGCCTAAAATTCTCACAATATTCTTCAAAAATAAATAATATTAGGGAAAAATATGCAATTATCCATAATCATTCCTAATGAACATATTAAAGTCAAAAATATGTCATCTAAGGAAAAAGAGAGGTTTAGTGTTCTTAAGGATGGTCATATTGGCCTTAATTTATGTCTAATTTGGAGGCCCATCACATACTTGGTAAGTCTATAAACTACCACCATGATGAAAAAATTTCCTTCTTACTTGCGTAAACATGTGATAAAATCCATTGAGACCTCCTACCAATGCTATCTTGGAATGGCTAAAGGTTGTAATAGACCCAGGGTCTTAATTGTCTCAACTTTATTTTTTTGAAAAACCAAACATTCTTCCACAAACTTATGAATATCATATATAAGGGCAACCCAAAAAATTCCTTCTTTACTCTCTTGTAAGTTTTTAAAAATATTGAATTCCCTCCTAAGGTAGAGGTGTGCAATTCAAAAAGAATCTTCTGTTTGAGTTGGGAATTCTTACAAATATATAAACTATCTTTGTACCATAATGAATCATTTTTTCAGCTAAATGTGTCTGAAGTACTTGTATCTTGGTAAAACTTTGGAATGAGTGTCCACACCTCTTCATCATTCTTCCATTCATCCCATGCTTCTGTTATCCACTCAGGTTGGATAGTAGAAATGGCACAAAGCAACACTTCCACATCCTCATCTTTCCTTGAGAGTGCATATACAACAACATTTTGCTTGCCTTTTTTGTAGATGATTTCAAAGTTATAACCCAACATATTTATGAACCATTTTTGATACTCTTCTGAATATAATATTTTTTCTAAAAAGTATTTAAGACTATCATGATCTATTTTTACCTTGAAGTGTCTTACCATTAGGTAAGGCCATCATTTCTTTAGTGCTGTAGTATTGCCAACGTTTCCTTGTCATAAATAGGTATGTGTGAATACTTTCCTTTGATTGGATGACTTTCAAAATAAGTGGGTCATCCTTCTCACATTAAAACAACACCAATTACATTTCCTAAGGCGGCACATTCCAAAATAAAAGTTTTTGTGAAGTCTGGTGTAGCTAAGACCAGTGATTGGCACATTGCCTCTTTAAGATTGTTCAAAAGCCTTAGTTGGTTCTGGAGTCCAAGAAAATGCATCTTTCTTCATTAATGATGTTATAGGTGCCACTATTCTCCTATAATTATTGAAAAACGTGTTATTATACCCCTTCAACCCGAAAAATCATCGAAGATGCTTTATGGTTGTGCAAATTTTCCATTCTTTAATGGCTTTAATTTTTTTTAGAGTCTACCTTAACACCCTCATGAGATAAAATATGACCCAAATATTCCACCCCATGTACTCCAAAGAAACATTTGGTATCTTTTTCATATAATTATTTCTCCTCCAATAGTTTGAGCACCCTGTCAACACGTTGGACATGATCTTTTGAATACTTGCTATAGATTAGTATATCATCAAAAAATGCTAACATAAATTTTCTATGGAAGGGTTTGAAAATGGAATTCATCAAACCTTGAAATGTGGAAGGTGCATTAGGAAGGCCAAATGGCATGACCAAAAATTCATAATGACCCTCATTAGTTTTGAATGTTGTTTTCAGAATGTCTTCATTCTTCATTCTAATTTGATGATATCCTGAATGAAGATCCAACTTGGTGATGTAAATTGCTCCATGTAATTCATCCAACAATTCAACAATGATAGGAATGTGAAATTTATCTTTAATAGTGAGCTTGTTTAGCTCCCTATAATACAGACACATGCACCATGATCCATCCTTCTTGTGCACCAATACTATTGGAGCAGAGAAATAACTTTGACTAGGATGAATTATACCGACCTCTACTAGCATTTTTGTAGTCATATGTTCAATTGCATGCTTTTCGGCATAGGGATATTTGTAAGGCCTGATGTTTGGAGGAACACTTCTCGGAATAAAATGAATGGCATGATCATGACCACGAATAGGTGGGAGGCCTTTGGAAATCTCAAATACCTTAGAATGATTGTCCAAGACTTTTTGGAGATCTGGGGAAATAGATGATTTCGATGCTTGAACCCCTAATGAGCATAATTATGCAATTACGCCCCATTTTTCTTTATTTATAAACTTTATCATGCCATTATAGCTGATTATCTTTCTTCTTTCCCCTACGATACCCCTTAATTAAACTTCCTTTCCTTCCAAAAAAAAATTCATGAAAAGTTCTTGAAAATTAAAAGCTACCATCCCCAAATATTTTAACCATTGGACTCCTAGTACAACATTAACACCACCCATTGGAATGGAAATCATTTGACTATTCAATACATATTACCCCATGGATAGCTTAATATTATGGCGCTTTCCAGATAAATTTATAGTTCCTCCATTTAAAACCATCACTCGACACACTAGTGTTGGATATAGGAAGCAATTTAATTCCTTGGCTATATTACAATGAATAAAATTATGGGTATTACCCGAATCAATCAACATTATTACCTTTTTCTTCTTCATATGTCCTTCTATATTGAGAGTTTGAGGAGTCGTAATTCCTACCAATTCATTACAAGATATGTTTGGATTCATTTCTTCTTTCTCTGGGGTTAGTTCCTGGTGTATATCCTACTCTTTTGATGTTTCTTTTACCTTTTATTCCTCCTCTTCATAATATATATAAAACAATTACTTCTCGGAACACTTATGACCTTTAGTGTATTTTCTATCACAACTGTAACAAAGCCCTTTTTCTATTTTTTCATCCAATTGATTTGATTTCAACCTTGTAGGTTGTGGAAGGCTAGAAGCAACAACACTTCCATCTTTATAGTTGTGACTGCAAGACTTCCTTGTTGCCATAATTTTTCTTTCAACTATTCTTGCTACCCTAAATGCCTTCTCTAGTGAATCAGTTTCCCAAAGGAGAACCTCATGGTGGATGTTATCCTTTAAATTAACTAGGAAGACATCAATCCTATGCTACTATGGAATATAATTTACCATGATATTCAATTTTTTGAAGTCCTCATTATGCTCTGAAATTGAACCCCATTATTTGATATTTATCAATTGGCTAAAGAGTGTCTTGCTCTTTGTATCCTCATAATGTGTTATCATTTCCTCCATGAAAATTGACCAAGTGACAAGTTGTTTATGACAACAAAACCATTGATGCCATAAAAAATGATTAGATTCTAAATATAAAGATGCAATGCATACCTTTTGTGTGTGTTGCACATTATGGAGATCAAAATTTTTCTCTATCTGTAGTATCCATGCTATAAGATCCCTGCCATAAAACTTCCCCATATCGATGTTTTGAATATGGTGGGTCTTTAATCCAAAGTTAGAGTCTATGAAATCGTGATTAAAATTCATTTGGTTATGATCATGAGTTTCATCTAATACCTTTTTGCCATTAGGAATCTTTTCTTGTATCAACTTTGTCAAACCTTCCTTCAAACCTTCCATGTCTGATTTTAAACATTCTTCAAGTCTTCCACGTTGCCTTTCATTTTTCTTCTATACCATCCATATTATCTTCCATGCCATCCTTCAAACCTTCCATATCTTCTTTTAAATCATTCTTCAAACCATCCATCTTAGCTTCCATTTCATTTTTGGTTACTCTTTGCGCGAGTGAAATTTGATGCACTTGGTCTTGTAATTTCGATATATCATGTTTCATTTCTTCCTCTTCTTCATGCGTCATAGTCAAGCTTTCAAGTTTCTTAGTAGGTGTTTCCATTTTCTTGATTTGAGTAATTTTGGAATCAAACAATGATATTTATGCTTCACTATGCCCCTTGAATCACTTCAATCTTATTTTTCAAACAAAACTTATGCCAATTTTTAAAAAATACACACATTTTTCTTATTTTGTAGGAGATCGATATTGAATCTGTTTTAGCTCCGTAAATTTGGATTTCCAAGGTCTAAATTTTCATCTTGTGGTAGCCCTCTAAGTCCTCTTTACAACCCCACAAGTCAGACCGATATTGGATTCTCTAATAAATAGTTATGCCTGATCTCCCATGGTGACCTGATTATAAACTAATTCAATATAAGAAACGTGTACGGATCTCCACGTGTTACTTGTTTAACCTTCAGCCCTAAAAATGATACACAAGAAACTAGCGTATGTTTAATTTCAACCACTTCTTACAAAATCCCAATCTGATGGTCGGAGAGAAAGTTATGATGATTTTATCTAGGTAACCTATTTTAGATTGAATTCGGGAGCTTGCAAAAACCATAGCTTCCTCAGATAATGTTTCCAAAAATATAGCGAACTAAGCTCTGAAATGATTACATCATGTTCATCATGACTATGGATCCACGTGGTCAAAATTTCAACTTCTACAACTTCATATAAAAAACATTAGAGTGAAGATACAAAGATGAGTTGTTTGAAGCAGTAAAACCCTAAAATCCAAAGCTGTCATACCAAATGTTATGCAACTAGTGCACAAAATAGAAGAAAATATAGATCAACAACTAAAAAATTATCCTTTTCGAGGGGGAAACCTCTTTTACATTACATCAATGAATAATTCTTCAATGATTCAAATGACAATACCTCCTTTGTATATATAGGAGTCTAATGGGTCATAATATAATCAAAGCCTACAAAACAATAATAATGTAAGGGCACAACGACAAGAGTATTGAGATTCTAAGTGGCACAACAACAAAAATATGGGGGCTATATGGGCACAAAAATAACAATAATGGGGCTACACTAGTATTACAGGGACTTAACATAACATGTAATGTATTATTTAGTTAGCCTTACACCAGTAGATTTCTGACAAAAATCCAAGGTGATGACATGTATTATGTATTTGAATTTTTCTTAAATCTAACAATTATGTGTGTTTGACAACACATTAGACAATAAGAGACTCAAGATTAAAGAGATGAGGATAGGAATGATGTGGTATAGCTCTAACCAATCACAACATGGATATGAAGAAGCAATGATAGTTAAAGAAAATTTAGTTGGAAAGAGGGGAGAAGAAAGCTCTCCCAACTATATGGATAACTTGGGGAGCATAAGGGCTAAGATTAGTAACTATAAGGTAGATAATGAAAGGTTGGTAAGAGAATAGGAAATTAAATTTGAGGTAAATGCAATCATATTGCAAATCCTTTTTGACTTATAGAGACAAAAGCAGTATGAGAAAGGGGCTAGTCATAGAGACATGAAGAGTTGTTTAGAGCCAAAAGAGAGAGCAAATGGGGAAAATGATAGTAGGTCTAGAAAGAGGAACGAAAGGAAAAGTGAAGACATCATGAGAGGAAATATACCATTGAGTACCCGAAAGGTAAGAACTAGGACTTATGAATATCACTCTAGTAGACATTTTGGTTCCACTACTAGGAGGAATATCATCGTCATCATCATCAAGGAAGGATAGAAAGGGACTGTATGCTAGAGAAATTTAAGAAGGCTAAGCCACCCAAATTTGATGGTTAAATAAAGAAATTGGAAGATGAAAAATCTCAATTATTTGGATGAAGACATTATCTAGAATCCCCGACTATCCTGTAAACATGAAAGAAAGGTAGCCACCTATAATTTAAAGGGAAAAAAAGACATATGGTGGGAAGACATAAAGAATGTAAAATTCAAAAGAGAAGAGGATATCTTTGAGAGAGTTTGAGGATTATTTCAAGAACATGTATCTATATGAGAGATACTTTGACATCAAGGCGAAGGAATTATGTGAGCTTAAATTCGGCCATATGATAGATGATGAATATAACACCAAATTTTTGGAGATGTTAAGGTATGTTCCTTACCTTAAAGAGGAAAAACCAAAGATTCAAAGATATATCATTAGAATTACACCATCCTTTAAGGATAGGATTGAGTTAAATGAGCCGAAAACATTGGAGGATGAAATCTGAAAGATGAAACATTGTTGTGAGTAGTCTAAGCATAGGCCTATGTTTAAACCTGATTGGAAATCTAAAAGCAGTGCCACGTTCAAAGGAAAAGGGAAGAAAGTGATCAATGAATTACATACAACCTCTACTACTCAACAAAGTAAATTATTGTTCAACATTGTTGGCAAAGACTGTTTTATGCAAGAAGGAGCCAAACCTCATAGAAGGGATCCTTATAAGTGCAAGATTTGTGGAGAAAATCACTTGAGACAATATTTCACACAACAGAAGTGTGCTTTTCCAAAAATATACAACACACAAAAAGCACAAATTATGGGAGATGTGGCACATAGTATGCTCTACGTGGCACTAGATAATCAAAAAGCATACCATCAGTCTTCCATAATCAAGATGGAAGGTAGGGTTTGCGATCAAACTATTTCTATTTTGATTTACCCTTCTTCTAATTAGAACTATGTTAGCCCAATGCTTGTGGAACGATGCTAGTTGAAACAAGAACCACATGAGGAATCCTATCTATTTCAACTAGCCATAGGAATAAAGAAAATGGTCGATCATTGGGTGAAGGGTTGCCTAATTGACTTAAATGGAATGAACGCTATGGAAAACCTCAATGTGTTGCCACTAGGAGCATATAACATATTGTTGGGCATGGATTGGTTGTACAAGCACCACACCAAGGTATATTGTTTTGAAAAGGAAATCAAGTGCTTATATTAGCATGGAGAAAGTAGGGTGTTGGAGGGAAATTTGAATCCCTTATATGTGAGGCTAATTTCAACCATGCAAGCCAAGAGAAGTAGCATGAAGGGATGCATCTTATTTTCTACGAAAATTTATAGTAGAGTTGAGGCTAAAATCAACATTGTGAATAATGACAGCAACATATTAACCAAATATCCCATATTGAAGTAGTTCCAAGATGTCTTCCCTGAAGATATTCCTACATTACCTCCTCATGGAGAGGTAGACTTCTCAATAGAATTGATATTAGGAGCAAATATAGCATAAAAGGCACCATATCAAATGAGAACTCTAGAGGTTGTCAAGCTAAATCTACAACTCAAGGACACACTTGATAAGGGCTACACAAGGTTGAGTGTGTCTCCATGGGGAGCATCAATGTTATTTGTGAAAAAAAGGATGACACACTATGGATATGTATCGAATACAAGAAATTAAACAAGACAAGTATAAAAAATAATCACCCTTTGGTAAGGATCGATGACTTGTTCGATCAAATAATGGGAACAACGATATTTTCCAAGATCAATTTGAGGTTAGGGTATCATCAAGTGCACATCAAGGAGGAAGATATCAACAAGACAACCTTCTCAATGAGGTATGGACATTACGAGTTGATAGTGGTACCCTTTGGGCTTACTAATATCCCTACAAACTTCATGTGTTTAATTAACAATGTGTTGCATCATTACTTGGATGAATTTTTGGTTTTCTTCATTGATGATATTCAACGATGGAAGAAGAATGCGAAAATAACCTAGATGTAGTGCTACAACTACTAAAGGAACAGAAGCTTTATAAAAATCTCAACAATTGTGATTTCTTCCAATCACAAATACACTATTTGAGACACATCATTGATAAGGAATGGATAGCAGTTGATCCAGAAAAGATCAATGCCATGATGGATTGACCAACACTGAAAAATGTGAATGAGATTAGATCATTCATGTGGTTGTAAGGAGACTACATAAGGCTCATCAAAAAATAATCGAAGATAGGTTATCTAATCACTTCCTTGTTGAAGAAAGGAAATATATTTGAGTGGACAGTCCAATGTGAAACAAGGTCTAAATAGTTGAAATAGTTGCTCACTAATTCACTATTGTTAAGAATTACAGATCAAAACAAAGGTTTTGTGATTTTTATAGAATCTTATAAATATGGGTTCAGTGGAGTCTTGATGCAGGAAGGACATGTAGTTTCATATGACTCACGAAATCTAAATGAACATGAGGCAAACTATGTAATGCATGCTTTGGATTTAGGTACCATCATCCATGCATTAAAAATGTGGAGGAACTACCTCCTCAACAAACAATTTATGCTTAAAACATATCACGAGGGACTAAAGTATTTGTTTGATCAACCTAAGTTGAATGTAAGAAAATATAGATGGTTGGCCATACAGAACGAGTTCAACTATGAAATTAAGTACATCAAGGGAAAAGAAAACAAGGCTTTCGATGCACTCAGTAGAAGGATTAAATTAAATCACATAGCAGCCTCTTGACAGTGCTGGAAGACAAGTTCGTCTCCCCAATGTGAAGTCCCAATTAGAGCCGACATCATTTGGAGTAGGAGCCCCAACCAGAAAATGATCAGTTGCTAAAGTGGTGATTTCAAACATGTGCCTTGGCTGCGATAAAGACATAAAATGATATAACATAACTTTGGTGAAAGAAAGTGTACGAACTTTGTGAAGTATCAAATGTAATGCATGAAAGGTTCAATCACATTGAAGGGAAATAAGAGAGACCCTTATAAGAAAGTAATAATATTAGCTTAAAAGAATAAAACAAACAATACAAGAGAATCTTTAGTTAACCTACAAAATATTTCATAAGATACCAATGATTGCAATAACAAAAATAGAAAACATTCACCAAGATTTATAGTAAAGCAAACAAATTATTTCATAAGCATTAGTGTAAATGAAACAATGCATATCACAAATATAAAAATAAGAGTCTTACTACATTCATGACATATGCATGAATATGTGATGGCTTTGAGATTTTATTATAGAGTGAAAGTTCCAGGCATACAATTACATTGACAAGGCACTATCCCCAATAGTGGAACATGAAGCCAACAATTGGTTCTCCAAAGAATGACATTCCTCCTATGCTAAACTAGAGAAGCCTAGGCTCAAAAGTAAGGCTTCCAAGCCTCCAGTTACAATCCCTTTCATTTAGCTATGAAGGATTATTTATAACAAATGAGATGAATCTTCATCTCCCATTGTGAACTTTGAGTTACCCTCATGACTCTTTTACTTCATTTGTCTTTCCTAACAAATGAATTCTCACTTTGCATAATTGACACTTGGAATTCCACTCACATATTTTATTTCCAATACAATAATAAAAAATCCCAAATAGGACAAAATGGGTAGAGCCTAATAAAACAAGCATAATAAGACAAACTAGACACATTACGCGTGAGTTTGAGGAAACTCTAGCTCATCAACTTCAATTTGTAGATATCCAGTTACATAGTGATGCCAAGATTTTTTACTGTGTGATAGTCTCCTCAGACTTTGCAAGAAGATTAGACTGATGGTAGACTCTAGCTTCCATTGCATCTAGGTAGATGGTTTTGGAAATAGTATGTGTCTCCTTCTTTAACAATAACAACATAGTATTGATCTTAGTAGGGCCACCAATATTCTTCTGCATCGTGTGTCTATTGATCTCCAAGCCTTCTTTGGTGGTAATCTACGTCAGTTGGTCAATGTATTTTGAAACTTCTTTCCTGACTGCGTTTCTACCCTTCGCTTTTGTAAATGACCAACTTAAGGGACCTTAGAAGATTTCACCAGGGAGTCCACACCATTGTACAAATGTGAATAAGAAGATAAGGTGTTGGTTATGAAAGTGTTGGGTTGTTTATTACTTTGTATAAGAATTATGACTTCAAATTTCTCCATGTTAGCTTGCAACCTTGTTTACCTAGCCAATTCTAGTAGTGCACCTCTTTACTTCATTCCCCATTCATGAATTATAGTGATGGATGCATGAATGAATTTTAAATATTTTGCATTCTCTAGTGATTTTTTCTACATATCATGCAAGATGACAACTTATTTACACACGGTTAATAAATCCTCATAAATATTCATCATAGTGTCTCCCAATGCTTGAACTTCACCATATATAGCTTCCTGATGCTCCTTCAAGTAAACATTCGTGGAAGAAAACTTATAAGTTTCTACTTGGAGTTTTCTATTTGTTGTCTTCCAACTTCCAAATCGTTTTCTATTTCTTTGTTTTCTGCCATTAGATAATCTACAACAATGGTTTGAGGATTCCGTTTGGAATCCATGGAAGTCATGTTTTATTCTTTAATGAAGCCATGATGTGTGAGGTCATTTAGGAAATGCTTCTTCTTGGCTGGCATAATTCTTCTCTAAAGCTCATTGAAAGTCAAGATTCAAATATCCATGACTGGGCTATCATCCAAAAGAGAAATTTATTCTTCATCTTCTGGAGCTTTCCCATCTGTAAGAGGAGGTAGAGACTGACTTATGATCTATTATGTATTGGACATAAGGTAAACATCTTGGTTCAACTACCCTTGTTCTACCTCCATGTCTTGGACAACTATTAGCTCTTCAATATCATCAGAAATCTCTTGATCCTGTTGTGGTTTATTCTCTTCTTTCTGTAGCTCATTCTTTCTTTATGCTTCTACTTGCTTCGACATTGATTCTTCTTCCTCCTTCCTTCTTAATTATTCTTTCACCCACCTTTCTTTTTGTTCACTCTTTTCCTATTCCTCTTTCTCCACTCACACCTCTTCCTTCCTTTTCTTCTCTTCTTGATGTTGCTTCCACTTCCTTTTTGTTGCCATAGTCGCTTTCAAAATAGTTAGACCCACTCTGAACTTTCAACTTTTCTCAAATATTGTGATGCGAGGAACCTTTCTTTTATATTTAATACTCATTGGGTTGTGGTTTTATGGTTGTCTTGCTTTTGGAGTAGTATCCTTCTCTAGAGCCACATGGGAAGGGCCAACCTATCTACTTGGTGTGTGGGGCTTAGAAGCATTATAATAGTTCTTGATCTTCTCCACCATTGGTCTACTGTAGGTTCCACACGGGTAGTTAAAATGCAACTTGGCACAGTGATGCTTGCAAATACCTATGGGATAGTACTGTTGATAATTTATTTTGCCAAACCTAAATTTTTCCAACTCTTTGATCTTATCTTCTATAGTATCCAAGTTCTTGATTTCATAAGATCCCACCTGTAGAGGAAAAGCAGGACAGGGTGCCTTCCTTTTCCTCTATAGTAGTACTAATAAGCATGTGGAAATATGATATCAAACCTCCTACATGACCAACTTATCTATGTCATACCTCGATAAAAATGTGATGGTTTTTGGCATACAAACACCCTGAGTTAAAGGCCATGTTGTGAGGCAAACCAATCTATAGCTTCTAATACTAAGTCCATCACCTCACGAGACATGCAAGGGGGTCATTCTTCAAATATCATATAGTACAATGCATTGAAGAAGTGATAAGGAAACTTATCAATGACTCCTTTGTAACTTCACTCTAAAAGAAGTTTGCAATGAATGTAAACATGAGGTTGTTTAGGCCTCCATTTCCAATCCATGCCAGGAAAATAATTTTGAGCAAATATACCATCCAATATGTATGCAGACATGTAGAATTTAGTTTTCATGATGTTAGGTGGATTATTTGCATTGTTTACATTAATCCTCAGTTATTCATCCAAGAGATTAGTCCAGTTAAATATCTTCCCCTTTGTGACAATTTGATGCAACATGTAAACCCATCCTTTAGGGAAGGATTCATTATACTTATATCCATATATTTGACAGCATAACACAATTAGGTATTGAAACACCTTTCTGAGAGATATGGTTTTGTAGGTATTACTAGGTGTCTAACAGAACTTAGTTGGCTCTTTTACGCATGTCTTGATAACATCCTTGGTGTTTGAATAACTAGTGACTACATAGAATTGTGAGTCCATATATCCCTCTGACTTAGGCAAGTGATACATCAAGTGAATATCATGGGCTAAATAGGAAGCAAGTTGCTGCCCACTGACACTATTGAGGGTCATGCTCTTAGTATCCAAGTGTTGCAGAATCCATTTGATAACATTTTATAATGTATGACTGGGAACCTACAAGAAACTCTATGAAAATTTTATCGTTGTATGTTAATGTACATTTGTCTATCCTCCAAATCCGCCTTAAATTATATAGTTGTGAATGCATCTTTAAGCATATGCCATGTGATGCCAGAGTCCTTTTTAATGAAGAGTTGAGTATTATATAGAATAGCAATGGTAACTGGGGGGTTCTCAACCACTTCATCAATAATTCTCTTTGTTTTTTCTTTTGAGGTTGATCTCTTGGGAGGCATGATGATGGCTACTGATTTAAAGGAGACAAGCTCAATATTTGTAGTATATGTAACAAGAGATGCAATCATGGTGAGATAAGTTAGATTAAGCACATTAGTTCATCAATAAAACTTAAAGAAGAAAGACACAGACTAATGAGGAGGATTGCATAGTTTCTGGGCTCTGGGAGGAAAACTGGGATCTAAAATTCGTGTTGCATAGTCTCAGCAGATAGGGAAGAATCCTGAGCCTTGAGACTGTGCAATGCACAATCTCATTTGGGTAGGAGAGAGAAGGGATTGTGCAATGCATAGTCTCAGAGACCAAGGTTAGGCATTGAGGGCTCAACTTTCACAATTCATAGCTAGGAAAGCCATTGATTACAAACTACATAGTCTTAGAGGTCAAGAGGTGAGCTTGATTCTTGAGTTTGTGAAATGCATAGTTGGGGAGGCAACAACTGCTAAACGTTTGTGTAGTTCTGCCCAGGAGAGAGTGAGAGAAACTTCCATATCTAAAGCTGGGGTAGGTGTAAGTGTATATCAGCCTTAGGATAAGTTAAATAAATCAACCTCAGGGCCCAGAAAATATCATGAAAAGTGAAAAACATGCATGCACAAAAAGACCTAACCACAAAAATTACTAGTAGGCAAAAAAATAAGAAGGAAATGCGACACTTACAAAATCTGAATGATGAATTGAAACAACAGTTATACAAGCTAATATTAATAGAAACTCCAACTACCATGAAAATAAATGGGAAAAATAACACTCATAAAGACAAAAATGATAAAATCTATAGAAAAACAACAAAAAGAGACACATGAGAAACTTACTCGGAAAAGCATTGCAAACATAATCCAAATGTCCTTGATCTCATGGGGAAGGCTAGAGCTCCAATTCCAAGTGTGAAAATGAGCTCTACAAACATATATTATATATATAACCCCCATGAGAATAGGTTAGGCTTTATGATGTACATGCTTAAAATCAAGGAGAAAGCAATGCTTGTCCTAAGATAAAAAATATAAGCTTTGTGCCACATGTCCTTAGGTGATTTCAAACTCCATATTTTCTAGGGACATGCACTTGGTTGCTCTAGGGAACTTCAGAGTGTCACTGGAAAAAGGGATTGCGTAATTCCTAAGGACAAAGGATTGCACAATCCACTAATTCGGTGAGTTGCATGGTCTTGACTCTCAGTTAGTGATTGTGCAGTTCACATACTCAATGGTTGCCACTCTCTTAGGGTTGTATAGTTGTGATATTCAAGGAATCACACAATTGAAATCCTCAAGGGCTTGCTTAGTCTCTAGTCGGAGGGGATTGCACAATTCCTATAGAAGACTGACAATTGGTGCAAGATCATGGCAAAAGTTGGCTTCTCTAAAGAATTTGTTTAGTTGTTGTTTACAAGACTTAATCATCATCGAGATAACCTATTGAAGCCGTCAAAATCACTACATGCAAATAAAATTGAAATCAACGGTAAAAAACAACAGGGACACATGACAACCATGAGAGATAAGTTCTTATGAACAGAATGTAGGCTCCAAAATGAAAGCATAGGAAAACGTTTGGAGGGAGGTTATAGAAGCTACAACATGTGGTGCCACACTGGTAGAATTATAACTCTCTGTATGTTTATAAATCTATAATCTAAGTCTAGCCTTTCACGAATTATTTCTCATCTCATCGATTCCCATGGTGTTTTTACTTAGTTTGAGTTAAAGATATACTTCCTTCATTCTCTTCATCAGTATCACACTAACAAAAGAAATTAGTTTTCATCTCTAGTTTTGGTCCACTGCCAGTAGGCCTGCATAGTACCTCAACATAGTCACTATAGGAAGACAAACATTGCTTCGCTGCCAATGAGCCTAAATTGTACCTTGATGAAGTTGCTTTCTTTGCCTCCCTAGAAGAATCCTTTCTCTTATTTCACCATTTATTTATTTATTTACAGAATTATCTTTTGGCACTTGTTATTTTATGGGGCGGAAGAGGGATCCTGACTTATTGAGAGTAGAAGAGGTTGTCCCTTCAGAGAAGGATATATATATATATATATATATATATATATATATATATCTATATATATATATATATATATAGATATAGATATATATATGCCTCTGAAATATAGTCCACATGTTTAAGTTTCCTCCCCTCCTTACTCTACTCGACTAAGTTGACAAGTTAAAATTGATCAAGCATAAAAATCTGATTAAATAAGAGGGTGCTAGTTATAGATTTGAGCATCATAATTCCACTAAGGTTTTCTTTGACAAAGAACTTATTTTCCAGCCGAGAATCACAAACTAAATGATACAAGGCCCATGCAAAGAAAGGAATAGACAAAACTCCAAGCATCGATAGTTGTACAATGTCCTCTTGAACTTCACCATGCCTATTTCAAAACCAAAACATAGTTTCATACACGCATTATTGCACAAAGATGGGAAGGAAAGAGTGAAACAAAAGACAAATAAGAAAATAAAAACGCTTAACTAAACTAACACTACTCGTAACATAACAAAGGATAGGCCAGGCTTACGTAAAATAAAAATTCTAATGCAACCAATGGAGCATTAACTGGCCTATATGGGTCAGGGAATAAAGAACAAGAGAAATCATCAAGAAAACCACATGACAATAAATATAAAACATCGTGTGATCAAAAATTTTGAAGACACAAAACCTAAGAAGAAGATTACAACAAGAAATAATGCTCTAAATATTCTACTGATACACCCTGATGATTACACATATCGTGACAGACTCACATCAAACCATCCATTTTGACTCTTAATCTTGGAAAATATGAAGAAAGAGAGAAACTTGTGTTTAGGATATGGGATTTCTAAGTATGATTCCTCGAACCATTCGATAATGGGATCCAAATAAATGGGTGAAGGATCTTAATACTAAGAGATAATTTTATTTCCAATATTTTTTATCAAATAATGAAGACTCTTCTAATGAATAATGTCAACCTAATCATGCTTGGAACAACCATCAAGATTGTGAGATCCTGACATAACAATCAACATAGGATGAAGTGTCTTGAAATCTTGACATTGTTCCAAGGTATGTGAAGGTAGACCATAAAAAACCCATGGCTTGGAATGATCAACAATTAAAGACACATAATAATTACTAGACAAATAAATGAATATATTAAGATCACCATGATCAGAGTTTGTTTTTTTATCTGAGATAAGGGATTCCTCATGATCTGATGAATCATAGAGACGGGCTAATTAAAAAAATGGAATTAAATTCTCTTTCCTTTGATATGAAATCAACATTCCACTAATCCTGACTATTATTAGATTCAATGCCATTGAAAACTGTATCATCAAAAGATGTGATAGGTGTTATGGATTCAATTAAAATGTTAGGACAATCGGTGAAAAGAGAAGAAATGGAAAGATCGGGTGAAATATCATATTTAATCGCACATTTTTGTTCATAATCAAAATCCCACATATAATCATTATGAAAGATATGGAAATTTTCTTGGTCTCCATTGACTCCGTCTTGAAGTTGATCCTCTTGACAATCAAAAGAAACAGTTATAACAGGTTGAGATGATAGCTCAAAATTGGGAGGATCAGAGGAAATAAAAGATGGAGAATAATAATAAATAGTGTCACTGATTAAATCATATTCAAAATCGAAATTTGAGTTCAAATATTGAATACGAGGGGAGAAATAAAATGGTATTAGATCAACAAATGGATGATCAGATTTACCAAACTCGACTTAGGTACATGGAGCTTCTTAATCACAAGAAGATGAAAAGTTACATGGGACTACAATTTCTCCTTTTGCAAATTTGAAATATCTATAACTAAGAAATGTTGGGAGACATTCTAAGGATTCATATTCAGATGGATTCAAAGAAATCTAAACAAGATACTCAAATTTATCTTTCATAAAATTCCATTATATGTTATCCTCAGAAAACTCATAATAGAAGTGAATGAAATGATCATGAAAATATTCAACATGTTCATCAGGTTCCTATCTGAGATGAATAATTTGCTCATAAGAACTTTCTTAATTACACCTGTCAAAGTATTGATGAATGTCCTTGACAAGATATTGTAAGGAATGAATATAGGTGGTGGGAAATGTTTAACATCATTATTTAACACGCGCTTCAAAAGTAAGGATGAACAACCTACAAGTAGTATCCTCACAATTAATTTCATGATAAGTGAAAAATTCAAGAAAGTGGAGCGTGTGCTCAAAAATGATTTTTCCACCCTCACTATCAAATTTAAGATTCGATAATTCAAAGATTATCCCTGAAGGAAATTTCATATTTGTGACTCTAGAAAAACATGTTGGGGTTAAGATTTGGGAATAAGCCATTTAAGATAAGCAAGGTTCAAAAAAAAATCATGGGCTGAACTTGTCATCCAACCCTCCTTCTAGCACCAAAAATCCTGTTGATGGTACTGGAAGGTACCAGCAGGGAAGGGGTTCTCCCCAATCTGAAGTCCCAATTATACCCACATCGTTTGGAGTAGGAGCCCCAACCGAAATATTTCTGGTTTCCAAAGTGGTGGTTTGAAAGATGTGCCTTGGTGAAAACATGTGGATGAACTTTATGAAGTATCAAATGTAATGCATGAAATGTTCCATCAGATCGAAGGAAATAAGTGAGCCCCCTAGAAGAAAGTAATAATACTAGCTTAAAAGAGACTCAGGAACAATATAAGAGAATCATTCGTTGTCATGAAAAATCATTCACAAGATAACAATGATCACAATAACATAAATATCACGCAGTCAACAAGATTCATACTAAAGAAAATGAATTAGTTCATAAGCATTAGCATAAATGAAACAACACATATCACAAATAAAAAAATAATAGTTTTACTATATCCACAACATATGCATTAAGACATGTCGGTACTAATATTTTATTATAGAGTGAAACTTGCAGGCATGCAATTACATTGACAAGACACTAACCCCAATAGTGGAGGATGAACCCAACAATTTCTTCTCCTAAGAATTATATTCCTCTTATGCTGAACTAGGGAAGCCAAGGCTTCAAAATAAATCTTCCAATCCTTCGATTCCAAGCCCTTTGTTTGAGTTATGAGGGTTTGTTTATAACAAATGAGATGACTCTTCATCTACCATTGTGACCTTTGAGCTACTCTCATAACTCTTTGACTTCCTTCGTCTTTTCCTAACTAATGACTTTTCATATTCCACAATTGACACTTGGACTTCCACTTACATATTTTATTTCCAATACAGTAATACAAAAAATCATATAGGACAAAATGGGTAGAACCTAATAAGACAAGCCTAATAAGAAAAACTAAACACATTAAGCTTGAGTTTGAGGAATCTCTAGCTCCTCAACTTCAATTTATATATATTTAGTTACATAGTGATGCCAGGATTTGTATTGTCTAATGGTATCCTCAATATTTTCAAGAAGATTAGGCTGATAGCAGAGTCTAGCTTCCACTGCATATTGGGAGATGATTTTGGAACTGGTATGTGTCTCCTTCTTTAACAACAACACCATAGTATTGATCTTATCACGGAAACCAATATATTTCCACATGGAGTTTGTATTAATATCCAGCTATTCGTTTGTAGCTATCTACTTTAGTTGGTCCAAGTATTTTGAAACTTCTAGTGGTGCGCCTCTATACTTCATTCCTCATTCATGAATTGTGGTGATGGTTGCATGAATGAATTTTATATATTTTTAATTCTCCCATGATTTCTTTTGTATATCATGCAAGGGAATAAATACATTATGCATGGTGACCAAATCCTCATAAAGATTCATTATAGTGTCATCCAATGCTTGAATTTCACCATATATGAAGCTCCTTCAACTAAACATGTGTTGAAGAGAACTTCTGAGTTTCTCCTAGGAGTTTTTCTATTTTTTATCTTGCAACTTCCAAATCCTTTTCCAATTATTTGTTTTCTACCATTTGATAATCTTTATTTTCCTTCGAAGCTCCTACAAAGGCCAAGTTAGCTACAATAATGGTTTGATGATTCCTTCTGGTATCCATGAAAATCCACGTTTCTATATTAATGAAGGAAGGATGTGTGAGGTCATTGGGATTCGTCTTTGCACAATTATTTTCTGAATCTAATTGAAAGTCAGGATCCAAATATCCATGATCGGACTATCATCTAAAGGAGAAATTTCTCCTTCATCTCTTAGATCTTGCCCATGTGTAGGAGGAGGTAGAGACTGAGTCATGATATTTTTGTATTGGGAATGAGGTCCATATCTTGGTTCTAATGCCCTTATTCTAGCTCCATGTCTTAGACAACTATTAGCTCTTCAATATCTTAAGCAAGACCTGATCATGTTGTTATCTCTTAGAGGAAAACCGACAGCTGAAGAACCTCTAAGGTAACCTCTAACCTCTTTTGGTTGAAAGCTAGCCCTTCAACCTGGAGAGGGATCTCTAGCTAAAAATAAACTACTCTAAGTCACTATAGTAGTAGGTATTACAATTGCATTATCTGGCCATATTTATCAAAAAATGAAGTTTGGTTGGGATAAATGAAAAATACTACCATTGGTCAGGGAGTCTAACCCAAGCATATAACTAAATTTTTGATGACAAAAACACAAAAGCAGGGTAGTGATAATTCCTTTCACATTTCAAGGAATTGGGAAAGAAAATGAAGGAGATCAGTGCAATAGTGAAGTGAAAAACATTTATTAATTCCTGATAAACAAAGAAAAAGAAGCATAAAACATGAATCCCGATTTCATACTCTTTTTCTCAGACATGAGGAAGTATAAAATGAAGAAAAGACAAATAGGGAATCATAACACGAGAATTTTTGTAACCTACTTATGAACACTGCTTTCCTTGAAAATTGACAAAAAAATACACAAAGGATGATATATCTAAAATAAAATCCAACCCTTTCTTCTTCTACATTTTTTACATATACAGATAATACAATAAATATAAGATATTTCTAGCTCAAAAAATAATTATAGTAATCTAGAAATGGAATAAATATTCTAGGTACATGCATCTTGAAAATATCTTTTAAATATATCAAAAAATTCATAATAACTTGCTGAAAAATATGCTGAAAAAGATGCTCAGAAAGTGTATCGTGATCATGTTCCCCTCGTTGTAGATCAACCTCATCATCCTCCAAAAATGGGTTTTGTTTTATTGGTGTCTTCTCGGTCATCCTTGCTACAATACACTCATACTATTATTTTCATTCCTATAGTTCCCTAAACTAATGGTTTCGCTGATAATCTGACTTTCAATACCTTTTCCAAACTACTTATTTTTTTAGAAAGTGTTGACAATGGAAATGTCCATGTTTTCTGTGAAAAATATGTAGACAAGGGAAATGTTAGCTCAGATCTGTATTTTTATGTATCTAAACAGTGACAAGTGTGTGATCAATGATACATCACCAAAAACTCATTGTAGCAGTGACTTGATCAAAACTCAAAGAATGATCATCAACTTCCCAACTAAGGGTGTTGGTCGTCTCTAAAATAACATCCACCTTGTCCATTCCTTTATTCTAACTCTACTTGGTCTCCATAGGGATTTTCTTCTTAGTTTCCTTGGCCCTTGACCTTTTAGAACTTGCAATCTTCCTTTTGATTATTATCAGGTTCTTTAATGGGACATTGTCCATATCTATCACTTTTGTTGTACTCTGGTTTTTAGATCCATCGCATCTGTGAATTTTTTCATCGACGTTTCGAACCTTCTACTGAGGTTCATTATCAAGATGTCAAAAATATGAGAAAGAATGATCTTAGGAATGTCAAATAAATAGGTTTGTGATAGGCTTAGAATAGAATGAGCCGTCAGAAAAAAAAAAAAAAAACCTAAATAACTAAGAGGAGAGTTTTAATCTTAATTGAAAACAATTAATATATTATTATATTTATTGTTAAAAAGAAAGTTGTTAATTCTTATCTTATGCTATTGTTTTATGCAGGAATTTACATGGTATCAGAGCTATTCGAGGTCCGCATTCGTTGGTGATCGAAATTCAAAGCCGATACAACTGCATTCGGTTTTTCTTTCCTAGATCTACTATTTTTCATTGCTTTCAGGCTAATAGGTGTGCTCTATTGTGTTAGGAGCATCTCTTCCAGTGAGGAACCCATTTTCTTTCATGCGAAAACATTTCTGGTAGCCCTACCTACGTAATTTTTAAGATCTAGAGGTATACAGTTTTTATTTGCAGTTTTAGTTATTTATCTCTCTATTTATTTCGGTTTATTTATATCTCTCCTTTTATTACTGGATCTACACCTTTCATTTCTTCATATGCTCTTTTCCAATGTGCCTTAGTGTGATCTTGGAAAACTAGAAACATTGAGGAAAATATATAGTTTCCGGCCAAACCTAACTTCAAGCAGTAAGACCTAGATTACTTTTGCAAGTTCAATTTGGTTTGTGTGGTTTCTTTTGTTTTGTAAGAAATATCAAGAACATGGGTTGATAGGGATGTCTATTTCTCCAGAACTAAGATTCCATATCGTAGAAATTGATACCCCCGATGAAACAATGAAACAACTCAATAAAGTTTTTGGAATTAAAAATGAAATTAGAGCCCATCAAATCAAAAATGAGTTTCTTACATTGGACCACAATAATTTCTCTTCCGTTGAATATTTTTTGTCCAAGTTAAATACCCTTAGACTTCTCTTGGAAGTTGTTAAGGTTAAGAAAGAAGATGGAAGCCTTATCTATTCCATTCTTACTAAGTTAGGACTAGCATAGTCTGTGTTTGTTTCCATCTTCAATTCTATTAGAGAAGCCTCTATTTCTCAAGGACAAGCCTACAAGTACCCCTCTTTTGATGCCTTTTTTTATTCTTTAATAAGAGAACAAGAATAACTCTTACATCTTGTTCTTCTTAACACTAGAAGCTATTCTAAGAAAGCCTTAGCATCCCAACAACAACCAAATTCAAAGAATTATAAGAAGTAACATTCTAAAAATAATGGTCCTAAACCAAGAAAGGGTCCTAAGAAATTTCAGTTTCAAAATGAAAAATCAACTCAACAAAATGATAAGGCAACTAAAAACAAAGGGAAGAAGACTAGTAGACATTGCAACTTTTGTAATCATGATGGCCACTTAGAATCCAAATTCTTTAAGAAGATGGAAGCCTTGAAAGGAGCAATGAAGAAGGTAACATCCATTTGGAGCACTCTTCAACTTCAACTTCATCTTTAGGAATAGCACTTTCTGCATGTGGTTATCAAGCATCTCAGTCGGGTTATGCACTAAATGTATCTTCTTCTTCTTCTCATTCTCATGAGTGGCTCATTTATTCTAGAGCTTCTTATCACATGGCCAAAAACAAAGCCATGTTTTCTTCTTTAAATGACTGTAACACCAAAAATATATATGTTGGTGATGATAGACCTCTTATTGTTGTAGGGACTAGAACTATTCATCTAGGAAATGGCCAATTTAATGATGTATTATGTGTTCCTACCTTATCCTACAACCTCCTATCTATATACCAGATAACTCATTCAGGTGAAGGTAAAACTGTTGAATTTTCACCTCATGATGTTGTAATTAAGTACCTAAGAAATCCTAGAAATATTTTAGCTACTAGCATTGTCGATGATTCTACAAGGTTGTATAAGTTTAACAACTTTGGGTCATCAAATCTTCCCTCGGTATTTTTTGCTGATAATGATGAAGTGAGCAAACTTTGGAATGAGAGATTTGATCACTTAAACTATTTCTCCCTTCAAAATATATGTAAAGAAAATATGGTGATAGGTCTTCCTATGGTATCTTGCAGAGATGGTATTTGTTTCAGATGTGTACTTGGAAAACATCATCAAGATAGTTTTGAAAAACGCACCTCTTGGCATGCCTCAGCCCCTTTATAGCTTGTGCATAGTGATTTATGTGGTCCACTTCAAGTTGTTTCATTCTTTGGCTACAATTATTTCTTAACCTTCATTGATGATTTCTCCAGATGCACTTGGGTATACTTCTTAAAACTCAAGTGAAGTCTTTAACACGTTGTTGGCCATTAAGGCCTTTGTTGAGAAACAATTTGGACATCAAATTCTTAAGATAAGATCTGATAATGGCAGAGAATATGTTAACAACAAATTCATCAATTTTTTCACTGAGCATGGAATTCAACTGCCACATGATATTCCATATACTCCACAACAAAATGTTGTAGCTAAAATAAATAATCACACCTTAAACGAAATGGCTAATTGTATGCTTCAATATAAAGGACTTAGTCTTAATTTTTTGGCAGAAGCAATTAACTGTGAAAATTACATAGTAAATCACACTCCTACTAAGGTTTTTAAAGAATATCACTCCAGAAGAGGCATGGAGCTCAATTAAACTAGATGTAAGTAACTTTCGTATTTTTGGAAGTGAAGCATGGGCCCATATTCTAGACAAGAAACATAAAGCCTTAGAACCTAAGAGTGAAAAATATATTTTTCTTGGATATTTTAAAGATGTCAAAGGGTATAGACTTCTTCAACCTAAATCTAAAAATGTTATCATTAGAAGAGATGTAAAGTTTGTTGAAAATATATCAGCCTACGAGCCTAGTTCAGCGGATGTGCCACCTCTCTCTATCCCTTCTACTTCTAAAAATATTCCTTCTTCACATGATGACAATGAGGATAAAAATCCCCCCCCACCTTCTCGGGATCCTCCTTCTTCTTGTCAGCTTCCAAAATGGGTCTGCGCTACTCGTGATGCAGTAGGTGCTCTTGCAAGTGATCCTACAAATCTGCTTCATACATGTTCTCAGTTTTATAGAGCCTCTTCTTTACTAGCTCAAGATTCAACAGATTATGATCCTTACACCTTTGCATAAGCTTCAGGTCGTTCATATTGGGATGCAGCTATGAATGAAGAATATCGTTCACTATTGGAAAATGATACATGGGACCTTGTTCCTCCTCCAAAGGGACAAAAATTTGTTAGATGAAAAAGGGTTTACAGAACCAAGTTTGGACCTGATGGAAAACTTGATAAGCATAAAGCTCGTCTTGTTATTAAGGGTTCTTCACAAGTTGAAGGAGTTGACTATACTGAAACCTTCTCCCCTCTTGCTAAAAGGAACTCTATCTGCCTTGTTCTTTCACTTATTGCCTCTTTCAAATGGGAATTCCATCAGATGGATGTTTAATTTGCCTTCTTGCATAGGGACTTGCATGAAGAAATCTATATGGAAAAACCTCCTGGCTTTATACAAACAGACTCCACCCTTGTATGTCAGCTTAAGGAATTCCTTTATGGTCTCAAGCAAGCCCCTCGGCTTGGTATGCCAAAATGGATAGCTTTCTTTTAGATACTGCCTTTTCTAGGTGTCATTCTGACAATATTGTCTATACTAAGAAAGTGGGTAAGTCTCTTATCATTCTTATTCTTTACGTTGATGATCTTACCCTTACTAGTATTGATCCCAGCCTTATAAACCATGTGAATTCCAACCTTATAAATAAGGTTGAAATGACAGACTTAGGACACTTGCATTATTTTCTTGGTCTTCAAGTCTTTCAATCCAAAGAAGGTATTTCCCTTTCCCAGTCCAAGTATGCCTGTGATCTTCTATGCCACTTTCACATGGAAGACTATAAGCCAGCCCCTTCTCCCTATCAGTCCGGAGGAAAAATTTCAGTCACTTGTACTTCCCCTGACATTGATGCTACCTTATACCATCATCTTGTTGAAAACTTTTGTATCTAACCCATACTCGTCCTAACCTTTCCTTTGTTGCTAGCCTTGTTTCTCGGTTTATGAAAAACGCACATGAAATTCATTGGAAATCATATAAAATAATACTTCATTATGTTCAAGTTAAATTTTAGTTTGGGATTCATTATAGTGCAGAAGCATCACCTCTATTGGTTTGTTTCACTGATTCTGATTGGGTTGGTGACCCTGATGATCAGAAGTCTAATGTGGGTTATTTTTTCACTCTTTCTTTTGGACCTATTACACGGCCTTGCAAGAAACAAAGTGTCATTTCTCTTTCTTCAGAAGATGTAGAGTATTGTGGCACCGTTGAAGCTAGTAAGGAAGCCTTGTGGTTTCATCAGATCCTGTGAGAGTTTGGTTTGCAGTAGCAGCATCTGACTACACTTTGGTGTGATAATCAAAGCTCCATTCAATTATGCAAAGATCTAGTCCAACATTAGTGCAACAAACAAATTGAACTACACATTCACTTCATCAGAAAGCTCATTCATGACCATGTTCTTGAAGTGAAATATTGTTCAATAGATGATCAAGTTGCAGACATCTTTACAAAGGCTCTCACAGAGGTGAAGTTTACTAAACATTGATTTATGGTTGCAGTTCAGGAAGTTGACGCTAAGGGGGGATAAGCTCTAATGCCTCCTTTCTTCTCCTCTTGTGCCATATTTGAACATCCTTCAATACTATCCCAACTTGTTTTCAAGGGGGGATGTTAGGATATTCTGACACATAGGAAATAAATAAGTACAACTTGGTCTAATGTATAGTTAGGTAAACTGTGTTTATTTAGTATGTAATTTTTGTAACTTACAATTCGACAGTCATGATATGTTCCAGACATGAAGTGATCCGAGAGTTCATTCTCTCCTAGATCTTACTGACACTTGATCTATGGCTTAACAAACGTTTGGTCCATGATCTCTATTTAAAAAACATGAAGGGTCATTTGTTAGGTGACTGTTCATGAGAGAAGATTATGTAAATTTTATTTTTTTTACAATAATATATTTCCCAAAGTGGTTGCATTGGCTCGGGCCATGGACTGTTTCCCTCTTTGAGTGTTTTAACAATTTCAAGAGTACTGGTTTATTGATATGTTATCTTTTCTCTGATAACATGTAGGAATTTATAGGGTAAGTTTCTTAGATAGAAAACCTAAGGAAACTACTCACAAACAGATCACATATTAGTACACTAGTATTCTTGATGTGGTTAAAACCCTCAAAGAGGGAAATAGTCCATGGCCTGAGCCAACTTGGCCACTTCAGGAAATTTATTAATGCAAAAGAAAGAAATTTTACATAAGCTTTTTTCATAAACGATCACCTAACAAATGATCCTCCATGCTATTTAAATAGAGATCATGGACCAATTAGGTGTTAATCCATGGATCAAGTTTCAGTAATACCAAGGAGAGAATGAATTGTATGATCACTTAATGTCTAGAACATATCGTGACCGTCAGATTGTAAGTTACAAAAAGTACATACTAAAGAAACACGCTTTACCTAACTATAAACTAGACCAAGTTGTACTTAATTATTTCCTATGTGTCGGAATATCCTAACATGTTATATTATATTAATACAAAATTAAAATTAATAAAATAAAAATTTATATTAATGTTAATCTCATATTTTGTTTATTATATATATGTTGTTAACATCCGATAGATTTTTTTATTTAATTGTGAATTTTTTTAAGAATGTAGTATTTTATTAGAGTTACAATGTTAGGTTATATTATAGTTCATTTTATGTTATTAAAGTTACATAAATAATGGTATGTGAATAATGGAAAATTTAAAGTTTTATTATATAAAATCTAAATAATATTACTTACATGTTGTTTTAAGGAGGATTACTTATTAAAATTATATTAAACCTCTAGTTGGTAAAACTTATTCATTTGTTAAAGACTCTACACATTTCATCAATGAAATAAAAAACATCAAACTTGATCAAAATGACATATTAGTTAGCTTTGATGTAACTTCTCTTTACACCAATATACCTATTAATGAAGCCATGGAGGTGGTTAGAAAATTAATTGATCCTCAGACTTGTAAACTCATTGAAACTTGCCTGAAGTCCACTTTCTTAAGCTTTATGGGAGACATGTATGAACAAACTTGTGGTGTTGCTATGGGCTCTCCTTTATCCCCTATCATTTCCAATTTGTTTATGGAAGACTTTGAAACCAAAGCCTTGAATTCTGCCCCCCTAAAACCTAAATGGTGGAAAAGATTTGTTGATGACACCTTTATCATCTAGCCACATGGGCATGATAAATTAGAAATTTTTAAACTTCACCTCAATAGTATATCAAACTCTATCAAATTCACTGTGGAAACGGAGATCAATGGAAGCCTTCCTCTTTTAAATAACGTCCTCTCATGAAACCCTGATGGATACCTATCCCACCAAGTATACAGGAAGAAGAATCGTACTGAGCAATATCTCCATGCCACTTCACACCATCATCTGGCCTAAAAGCTTGGAGTCCTCAACACCCTAGGAACCAGAGCTATAAGACTTTCTTATAAAGAACACCTATAATAAAAAAAGGCATATATAATGGATGTATTTCTAAGAAACGGGTATAATAAACATCAAGCTATTAAGGCCTTCCACAATGCTAATAAACCCAAAAATAGCAATAATAATAAAGATAACACCATTGGAAAGATAAACTTACCATACATTCTCGGCACCACTGACAAGATTGCCAATATCCTAAGAGAAAACAGCATCTTGGCCACTTTCAGATCCATTAACACCATTTGCAGTAACCTAAGATCTATCAAAGTCCCCCTTGACCCTAAGTTTCAAAAAGCTGTTTATATGATCTCGTTATCATGTGGTAAGCCAGACATTGGGGAAATTGTTCATTCCATTAGAATTAGGATCCAGGAACACTCTGTAGACATTAAACATGATCGCTCTAAAACCTCTTCTCTAGTTGATCATTCTAACAACATTAAACATCATATCTACATTGAAAATTCCTGCATCATAGTCAATATTAACCTTTATTTTCATAAGAAATTCAAAGAGGCCATAGAAATAAAAAAAACATCCCAATAACCTTAACTGAGATGATGGGTGCAAAATCAGTGAGAATTAGATTCTCACATTAACCTCTAAGTCTATTGTTCAGTCACACATCCATCTAACATTCTTTTATAGCTCATTACCCTTAACATAACTAATTTATTTCACATAAAAATAAATCCAATCCTACCCATCTAGAACACATAAAGAATTAATATAATTTTAATAAGTAATCCTCCTTAAAACAATATGTAAGTAATATTATTTAGATTTTATATAATAAAAGTTTAAAATTTCCATTATTCATATACCATTGTTTATGTAACTCTAATACCATAAAATGAACTATAATATGACCTAACATTGTAACTCTAATAAAATACTACATTCTAAAAAAATTGCACAATTAAATAAAAAATCTATCACTTGTTAACAATACATATATAATAAACAAAATGTGAAATTAACATTAATATAAAATTTTATTCTATTAATTTTTGTATTAATATAATATAACGCAATAACATAAGATAAGAATTAAAAAATTTCTTTTTAACATTAAATCTAATAATATATTAATTTTTTTCAATTAATATTAACACTCTCCTCTTAGTTATTTAGTTTTTTTTCTGTCGGTTCATTCTATTCTAAACCTATCACAAACCTATTTATTTGACATTCCTAAGATCATTCTTTCTCATCTTTTTGACATCGTGATAATGAACCTCAGTAGAAGGTTCAAAATGTTGATAAAAAACTTGACAGATGCGATGGATCCAGAAGCCTCAATACAATAAAAAACTAATCACAGAAGTCTAGAATCTAAAATCTGTCACTTGCTTGGTGAGGTTAAGATTTTTCTTTAATTTTATTTTCAGCCTTAATTTTTTTAAAGGCTTGGTGTGAGGTTTCTTCCCTCCTTTGAACATCTGAAACAAAGAGGGTTTTGCTTCATTCTAGGGCTTAGTTTCAATTTTCTTTCCCTTGGTCTATTTAGGTGGGTGAGTTTCTACCTGGGAAATCTTAGTGGGTGGCTCTTCAGGGGGATTCAAAAAATGAGGTAGGTCTTCAACAGGAGGGTTTTCAATAGTAGGTTGGGTTTTCTTCAGTCTATAAATTATTTTGGCATACACCTTAGGGATAGTTCAGAGGATGAGGGGATCTCTATATTTTCTTCACTTTAGGATTTACTAGAAGTGTCCTGAGTAGAGGTTTCTTCCTTAGATTTATTACCATTCTTAGTACCCTTTTGCCTCCCTCATTTGGATTTAGGGGGATAAGGTTGAAACCCTCCCCAAAAAAGGAAATGGCTCCAAGTCTTGCCAGTTTTTCCCGACTAATTCTCAATTAAAATTTTGATTAAAGCCTTGTGGTAAAGAAAATGAGGATACAAGATTGCCCTGGCCTGAAAAGGAACAACCCGGTGTTTGCGACTCTCTTGTAAATAAAAAATAATGTTCATTCTTACTATCCCTGCTAGATGAGCTAGGAAATGAAAATGGTAAATATTTACCCAGTTAAAATTCCCTTCACACGTAAAGTATTGTTGGGTAATGCATAGCTACCCATGCCATTTATTCTCCAGCCATGATATCTGCACCCCCATCTTCCAATTTTTGTCTTTGAATTTTGTCTTAAGGAAAAATGGGACATCAATCCTAGCTAGAACATGGCTTCTGAAGAGTTTTTCCCTATCCGTCGATAATGTTGTAACTTATGCAATCAATTCCTCCTAATTCCACCCACTGTATATCAAATCCCTAGTTGAATTCTCAAGCTACAACATCATGGTAGTCAGTGCACCAGTGGAAAAATTCCTACCACCCAGCTCGCTGATATTGTTGTTGAATGTCTGGATAAATCTCCAGAAGGTTGGGGACTTTGGGCTCATTTTGGTTTAGCTTACCGCTCCTTCCCATTTTCCTACCATTTGGTGATTACAAAAACATGGAACTAGGATCAAACGATGTATCCCTTCCAATAAAATGGAAACAAACATCCCTCCAATTCTCGAACTGACACAACTATGAAAATGATGAAGGTGAAAATAACATGCGTAAAAACAATGAGAAATTTTTAAGCAGAATAATTGATTCACAGGTTAAATGATTACTATGACCCTTTGATAATTACAACTCACACCATATTTCTTTGGTGGTGGAACTTTTCACTTTCAATACATACCTTTCACCTCCAGGTAAATCGTGGCACGACTGAGCAATAATTACCATATCGATGATGTGGAATGTGTCAACGCGTTGTAAAAAATCAAAATTCAAATTTATTTTTGGCGTTGATATTCATACTATTAGCCAATGCCTGATAATTATGACACTCTCGTTGTCAGCCTATTCTTGTTAATAATTTTTTTGCAGCTGATAAATGTTGATAACTGAATTACAGAAATTCTCATGTTTATTACAAATTGTTTTTATTGACACTAAAATTGTCAATGTTTACAAAGAATATTTTCAGACTCAAACTAAAAATTCATAACACCTACTTTTGTTTATTCTCTTCTTCCTATATTTATTTTTTCTTTCTTCTTCTTCTAGCTTCAACCTTGCTTCTTCTTCCTCCTTCCTTTTCAATTATTCTTGCATCCACCTTTCTTCCTATTCTCTCCTTTCTTTTTTATTCTTCTACACTAGCTCCTCTTCCTTCCATTTCTTCTCTTTTCATTGTTGATTCCTCTTTCTTTCTGCTACCATAGCCACTTTCAGAATAGTTGTATCTACTTTGAACTTGTGGCTTTGCTCCTCTATTGTGTTGTGAGCAATCTTCCTTTTATATTTAATATTCACTAGGCTGCACTTTTGTGGTTGTCTTGCTTCCGGAGTAGTATCCCACTCTAGATCCACATGGGAAGGGCCTACCTAGTTTCCTAGTGTTTGGGGCCTAAAATCATTATAATAGTTCTTTATCTTCTCCTACGATGGATATGGTACTTTTCACATAGCTAGTTAAAATGCAACTTGGCACAATGTTGCTTGCAAATAATTTTGGGATATTACTGATGATAATATATCATGCCAAACCTGAACTTCTTGAAGTCTTTAATGTCAAATTCTGCAACCTTTAGGTTATTGATTTTGTAGGATCCCACTTGTAAAGGAAAAACATTCAAGAGTGCCTTCATTTTCCTCTGCAGTACTAATGACAATCCCGTTGCAAGATGATCTGCAATATCCTGCATGGCCAACTTATCTATGGCATACCTCAGTAACTGATTTTAAAATCACCCTATGAGTGATCTTAGTTAAATATTTATTAAATGAAGGTATTACAAACTCATGTTCTGGTGTGTGTCTATGTCATTTAGGCAACGGATCAATTGGATTGCAAATACACAGACACTAGAAATGGAAAACAGCAGAGAAACACAATAAGCAAATGTAAGAACAGAAGAAATTAATAAGGAGTTCACCCTATCCTTCAAGGCTACATCTCCGGTCCAGCTCTCAATGGTGGCCTTCTTTTATTATTTCTTGAAGCAGATAATTACAATGAAGGAGCTCAATATGAGTCTCCTGAAATAGAATTTTCTTGGCAGGGTGGTTCTTGGATGCCCCAAGCCACTAGAGTGCACAAACTCGTTTCCTTACTAGCTTCTTGACCTCTCTAGTCTTTAATGGAAGGAGCCTAGTGTGGTGCTCAGTCCTGACAGATCCCCTCAGGGGTGGCTTGAATCTCTCAAGCTCTCTGGTACTCGACGCTAACTTTGGTCAGCTCGGCCCTCTATCTTCTTTCTGCTTTCTTTTTGTTTCACTGTCTTTTCTTCATTTTCTCTGTCTTCTTTCCTTTCTTCTCTTTCCTTGTCTTCTGTCTTCCCACGTCTTATGCTTTGTTTGTTCATGGCTTTAAAACCCTTTATTATCATGGCTATTCGATTCCCCTTCTAGTTCCCATCGGGTTGCTTGCTGTAGCTTCGCTTGGAGTTCTCTGTCTTAGCATCATCATCAAGCTCGCAGGGAGTGGCCACTTGTCCTCCTGCAACTACACTAGCTTGCTTCGTCGATTCAGTTTTTTTCAGTTACGTCATGGAATGAGTCATCTGCCACCATTGCAGTCAAATCGAACGTCAAATTCTTATAGATCATGGCTTAATCCCCTGTCGACTCTGGCTTTCCCATCGGGTGCGATCTCAGCCGTTAGATCTAGAGCCTCCAGATTGACGCCATTCACACATTTCACGCGGTTGACTTGCTTGACTGTTAGTGCATGATAAGCGACAGTTTTCTCTCTCCTCTGCTTGTTACGCATCGGGCCCTGAGTGGAATCACTCCTTTTTCGCCAAAACTTCTTACCACCCAAGAGTCCCCCCGATAAATACCGCCGGTTTTTGGAGCGTGGGTCTCACCTTAGCCTTTAGCCTTTTCCCCATGGTTTTCTCAGTTCTCATGCGACCGAGCGCTTAGGTCCTCTCCTTCTCGAGGGGTTTTTCCCATCGAGCACATCAAAAACTACCTCTTTTTCCCTATCCAAGCTTCCCAGGGGCAAGTTTCACCTCCTGCGCAGTCTCCATGGGCCTCGATCAGCATGCTTTAATCGAGGTCCTCGTTGTTCCACGTTGGCTGCTTACTGCCACTGTTTAGAGGTGTTTCTGATCACTGCTCTTAATTCTTTCAAGTCTATCCCGACCTGATACAGTCATGGTTCTCTGATAAATCTTGTTGGATTGAATTCGGATCACGGCCTTCCCACTGAAAAGCTTTTGGACCATCAAAAGTTGGTTTTCAAGCTGCGACTAAGTGAGGGTACTGTTTTCTCACTTGTCCAATCTCAATCCACTTTGCACTACTCGACTTTAAACCTTTGAGCCCTATTCTAAGGTACTCAACATCTCCTCTGCGCGTTGTCCTCACCTTCCTGTCCAGCATTGTTTCTTCCTGCAATTCATTAAAATATTTAGGTAGCAGGTCATCAATAAAAGGAAATTGACTATGCTCTTCAGGATCCTCAATCATTGAAGGTTCAAATAATCTCAAGCAATCTACATTTACGACTGAGTAGATGTGCATGTAAGCTGGTAGATCAAGGCGAAAAGCATTCTCACCAATCTTCTCAAGTATTTTGAAAGGTCCATACCTGATAAGATTTAGCTTCTTAGCTTCACCTTGCATCCTATCCTTGCTGATATACAGCCAGACCTGGTCACCAACTTGAAAACTATGCTCCATCCGATGCTTGTCATGCCTAGCCTTGTATTTGGCTTGGATCTTTTCGAGTTGTTCCAGTACTGCTTGGTGGATCTCCTGGATTTGTTCAATGAACCTCGTTACCTTGTCCACATCACTGTGTCCATCAACTGTGGTATCTTTACCAAACACAAAATCCAAAGGAGACCTTGGTGTGAAACCAAAACAGGTCTCAAAAGGCGATCTCTGTGTAGAAGAATGTTTTGCTCTGTTGTAAGCAAAGAATGTTTTGCTCTATTGTAAGCATGCTGCACATAACACAAATGTTCATCCCAAAGCTTAGGATGTTTTCTTCAATATCCTCTGAGTAACTGGATCACTGTCTTGTTAACGACTTCTGTCTGGCCATTAGTTTGTGGCTGAAAAGTTGTGTTTTTCTTTAGTTTGGTGTCCATCAGTTCCCATAGACTTGACCAAAACTTCCCCACAAATCGGGTGTTTCGATTAGATACAATAGAAGTGGGTAATCCAAAATGAACCCATACATGTTCAAAGAACAGTTTTGTAGTTTGTTCAGCTATAATCTATTTATTACAAGGCATCAAAATACACATTTTGTTGAACCTATCCACTACAACACATAGATAATTATGACCTTTTCTAGATTTAGGCAGTCCTACAAGCCTAGTTTTCTGTTGCTGGGCTTGCTTTTCGCACACATAGTACACCATCGTACATATCTAGAAACTGTCTCATTCATTTTTGGCCAATAACAAAATCTTTGCAGCTGTGCAACTGTTTTACTTACCCCAAAGTGACCTGATATCAGAGAAGTGTGTGCTTCTCTAATTATCTTTACTCTCTTAGTTTGTGGAATGTAGAGTTTCCCACAATGGTATAAGAGTCGGTCCTTTATATGATAGTCCAATTCTTCTACTCTTTTGCCTTGACTCAAAGTTGCATATACATCTTTAAAGTCTATATCTTGAGCATATTGTTCAATGTAGCTTTCATGTAGCACAAAATTATGCTTAAGTATAGTAGATGCATTTATAATGGGTCTAGATAACATGTCTACAACTTTGTTATGTATGCCCTTTTTATATTTGATGACGAAATGAAACTATTGTAGAAAACCCATCCATCTGTAATGTCTTGATTGTTGCAACTTAGTTTGGGAGTGTAGATATTGAAGTGGTTGATGATCAGTATGTATTACTGTCTCTTTTCCCATTAAGTAATGTTTCCACTTTTTCACACTCTGAACTAATGCATACAATTCTTTATCATATGTAAGATAGTTAGCTACTGGGAGATTAAAAGTCTCAGAATGATAACATATGGGTTTATCGTGCTGTGT
Organism: Pinus tabuliformis; assembly: GCA_031772625.1. Classification (NCBI taxonomy): domain Eukaryota; kingdom Viridiplantae; phylum Streptophyta; class Pinopsida; order Pinales; family Pinaceae; genus Pinus; species Pinus tabuliformis. The sequence continues at coordinate 408,068,151 of CM062809.1, read as the reverse complement.
CAACACTGCTCCCATGGCATAGTCACTGGCATCTGTTTGGATCTCAAATGGTCTTTCTAGATCAGGCAGTGCTAGTACAGGTGCTATACTAATCTTTTCTTTCAAGGTGTCGAAGGCTTTTTGATGTTTTCCTCCCCACTGAAACACCTTGTTCAATCCTGTTAAAGCATGTAAGGGAGATGCAATTGAGGGAAAGTTAGAAATGAACTTCCTCCAATACTGTGTTGCTCCTAAGAAGCTTCTCACTTCTGTAACAGACTTGGGTTTAGGCCAGTTTACAATGAATGTGACTTTAGAGGGATCTATTTTCAATTCACTGCCCCCTCCTATGTGACCTGAATAATTTAGAGATGTTTTGCCAAATTCACACTTTGAGAGTTTAACATGAAGTTTTTCTCTTTTCAAAACATCTAATGTCTGCTTAACATGCTTTAAGTGTTCTTCCCACACTTTACTAAAAATTAGAATGTCATCCAGATACACAATAACAAAATCATCAAGAAAAGGTCTGAGTACATCATTCATTAATCTCATGAAAGTAGCAAGAGCATTAGTTAAGCCAAAAGGCATAACCAGCCACTCATACAATCCCTGCTTTGTTTTGAATGCAGTCTTCCATGAATCTTGCTCTGCAACTCTGACTTGATGGTATCCACTGTGCAAGTCTAGCTTGGTGAAATAAACAACTTCCTTCAATTGATCTAAAAGATCATCTATGCAAGGAAGGGGATAATGATTTTTTATGGTTATCTTATTCAGTGCTCAGTAGTCAATGTACATTCTCGACCAGCCATCTTTCTTTCTCACCAAAACAATTGGTGACCCACATGCTGATGTGCTAGGTCTGATGAACCCTTTCTCGAGCAAATCCTACACCTGCTTCTTGATTTAATCATTCTCTAAAGCAGACAACCTGTACATTCCAATGTTAGGCAATGGAGAATCTTGCTGCAAAATAATATCATGTACTATTTCCTTTTTGGGTGGCAGACCTTTAGGTTCTTGAAACAAGACATCATACTCTGAAACAACCTTTTCTATATCTACCTGTTGTTTAGCATCACAGCCCTCAAATACATTGGTTTTATTAGGTTTCTTTTCCTTTACAACCATCAGTAAGAATTGTTCGCATGAATTTATCATTCTTTTCATCTCCCTTGATTTTATGAGAGTATAATTATTCTTAAGCTTATGAGCTCTTACAATGTATTAGATTCCATCTTTAACAAGTAGATACTTGTTCTCAACTCTATAGAAAATAGCTTTCCTATCATACAAGTAAGGACTTCCTAAAACAATACCACATATATCCAAAGGAATTATGTCTAAGTCAACCTCATCTACAAATGCTAACCCAAAAGAAAACTTGAGTTTGCACTTCTAGTCACTTGTAATTGTGCTTTATCATTCAACCATCCTAATGGGTATGGTTTCTTGTGAGGTGTAGTTGCTAATCCCAATTTCCTTACAATTTCTTTAGAAGTTAAATTTACTTGTGAGCCACTATCAAACAAAGTATCAATCTTTTGATATTTGGAAACAACTCGAATATGGAAAAGCTCATGTATTTTTCTCTCATTTTTTTCATCAATAACAGATTGAGCAGAATTACTAGTCGATGCCTCAGAATTCTTACCTTTTATACCTGTGGCTACAATGGTTGTTTCATCTCCCGAGTCTGACCCCAAATCTTTCTGAATAGCTGCAGCAGTCTTCTTATTCTTGCCCTCGAACTTCTTAGGTCTCAGCAATGGATGCAAAATCCAACAATGCTCATCATCATGCCTATCCTTTTTACAGTGAGTGCATGAAACTTTGCTCTTCTGTGTAGTGTTAGCCTTCCTTTCTTTCCACTTCTTCTTTCTTTTCTCCTTGCTCTTGCTTGCAATGGGTTGGGATGGTCCCCCAACTTATGGATTTCCATTGTTTCCTCTAGCTTCTAGATGAGTAGCTTGTACATATACCTCATCTATACTAGTGGGATTAAACATGAGGATGGTATGCCTCATGTAGCTGTGTAGACCACCAATGTACTTCAAAAGAGTCTCTGGTGAGTCTAATGAGATTCCTAGAATCAATTTTCTCTTTCTAAATTCTTAAGTGTACCCTTGCACACTTTTCCCTTTCAACTGCCGAAGAGTTTTCCAACTCATCATGGCTTGTTTCATGTAGGCCAATGGATAGAACTGCTTTCTGATTGCAGAAACAAATTCACTCCAAACAGAGATGGTCTTACCATGTATTTTTATGTCATCTTGGGTTTTTCCTTCCCACCAAACCAAGGTAGTGCCTCCTAGGCGTAGGCTTGCCAACTGAATTTTTCTCTTGTCTGAGTCGATGTTCTGTACTCTGCAATAAACCTCAATTTGTCTAATCCAATTGTCCAAATTTTCATCATTTAATTCTCCATCATATATAGGAAAATCAAATTTAACATCTAGCTTAATCAAAGATGCTTTCTTATTATGCACAGGGATATTAGGAGGTGTGAGGAAGTTTTCCTCTCTCCCTTTTCCTTTGGAGTGGTCATGGAAGTGCGACTCATCTTCTTCTTTGTCCTATTTAGAACCTGATGAACCTTCATCCTTATGCTTTCTAAAGTCCCTATACATTTCTTCTACCATATACTTTATAGCTACGAAACTTTCTATGAATTGAGGGTCTAGCCCCACAGAACCTTCCTCTGACATTGTCTTCCAAGGATAACTCTCCCAATTTTAGGATTAGTTTTGACCAACTCTCCTTCTCCTAATTTGAGCTTTGATCTAGTGAGCATTCAACAGCTAAACCAACACAAGCTTGTCTAACCTCAACAACCTAGAGTTCTGATACCACTTGATCTAAAAATCACCCTATGAGTGATCTCAGTTAAAGATTTATTAAATGAAGGTATTACAGACTCATGTGCTGGTGTGTGTCTATGTTATTTAGGAAACGAATCAATCAAATTGCAAATACACAGACACTTGAAATGGAAAATAGCAGAGAAACACAGTAAGCAAATGCAAGAACACAAGAAATTAATAAGGAGTTCACCCTATCCTCCAGGGCTACATCTCCGGTCCAGCTCTCAGTGGTGGCCTTCTTTTATTTTGTCTTGAAGTAGAGAATTACAATGAAGGAGCTCAATATGAGTCTCCTGAAATAGAATTTTCTTGGTAGGGTGGTTCTTGGATGCCCCAAGCCACTAAAGTGCATAGACTCTTTTCCTTACCAGCTTCTTGACCTCTCTGGTCTTTAATGGAAGGAGCCCAATGTGGTGCTTAGTCCTGACAGGTCCCCTCAGGGATGGCTTGAATCTCTCAAGCTCTCTGGTACTCGACGCTGCCTTTGGTTAGCTCAGCCCTCTATCTTCTTTCTGCTTTCTTTTTGCTTCACTGTCTTTTCTTCATTTTCGCTGTCTTCTTTCCTTTCTTCTCTTTCCCCCTCTTCTGTCTTCCCGTGTCTTCTGCTTTGTTTGTTCATGGCTTTAAAACCATTCGTTCTCATGGTTGTTCGATTCCCCTTCCACTTCCCGTCGGATCACCTGCTGCAGCTTCGCTTGGAGTTCCCTATGTCGGTGTCATCATCAGGCTCATAGGGAGTGGCCACTTGTCCTCCTGCAACTGCGCCAACATGCTTCGTCGGTTCAATTTTTTTCCGTTACGTCATGGAATGAGTCATCTGCGACCTTGTTGGTCAAATCAGACGTCAAATTATTATATATCATAGCCTAATCCCTTGTTAATTCTATCTTTCCTATTAGGCGCGATCTCAGCCATTAGATTTGGAGCCTCCAGATCTGACACCATTTGCACATTTCACGCGGTTGACTTGCTTGACTGTTAGCGTGCGATGAGTGATGGTTCTCTCTCTCCTCCGCTTGCCATGTGTCGAGCGCTGAGTGAAATCGCTCCTTTTTAGCCAAAACTGCTTACTGCCCAAGAGTGCCCATGATAAATACTACCGGTTTTTTGAGCGCGGGTCCCACCTTATCCTTTAGCCTTTTCCCTATGGTTTTCCCATCTCTCATGTGACTGAGCGCTCGGGGCCTCTCCTTCTCGAGGTGTTTTACCCAGCGATGCACGCTAATCACGTATCCAAAACTGCCTCCTTTTCTTGATCCAGGCTTCCCAGGGGCTAGTTTCCCCTCCTGTGCAGTCTCCATGGGCCTCAGTCAGTGTGCTTTGATCGAGGTCCTCGTTGTTCCACACTGGCTGCTAATTGCCACTGCTTAGAGGTGTTTCTAATCGCTACTCTTAATTCTTTGAATTGTGTCTCAACTTGATACAGTCATGGTTCTCTAATAAATATTCTCGGATCCAATTCAGATCAGTAAAAAATGTGATGGTTTATGGAAACCAAACACCCCGAGGTAAGTTCCATCTGGTGAGGCAAACCAATCGATTATATGGAGTCCATCGCACCACGAGACATGCAGTGGGGTTCTTCTTCAAATATCATTTGGTACAATACTTTGAAGAAGTTATCAACCAACTTCTCAATGAATCTTCTATAACTACAATATGAAATTAGTTTGTAATGAATGTGAAAATGATGTTCTTTGGGTGTCCATTTCCAATTCATGCTAGGAAAAGAATTTCAAGCACATATACCATCCAACTGGTATTAAAACATGTAGAATTTAGCTTTATTGTTGATAGGTGGATTATTTGCATTGTTTACATTAATCCTTAGTTGTTGAGCCAAAAGATGACATGAATTAAACATATTCCCCTCCATGACAATTTGATGCAACATGTAAACCCATCCTTCAGGGAAGAATTCAATATTCTTATGTCCATATATTTGGCAACATAACATAATCAGTTACTGAAACATCGTTCTGAGATATATAATTTTGTAAGTATTACGAGGTGTCTAGCAGAACTTAGCTGGATTTTTTATGCATGTCTTGATAACATCCTTATTGTTTAAATAGCCAGTGACTCCATAGGAGTGTGAATCCATAAATTTATCTATCTTAGGAAAGTGATACACTGGGTGAATATCATGGGCTAAATAGTAAGCAAGTTTCTACCCAATGACATCATTGAGGGTCATGTTATTATTATCCAAGTGCTACAAAATCCATTTGATGACATCTATACAAGGTAGGAATGGGAACTTGCAAGCAACTCTATGAAAAATTGATCACTGACTGTTAATGTACATGTATTTGTCCTCCAAATCTGCCTTAAATTTTGTAGCTATGAATACATATTTAACCATATGTAATGTGATGTCACAGTCCTTTTCAATGAAGAGTTGAGTATCAGATAGAAAATTGAATAGTAACTATAGGGCTCTCAACCACTTCATCGGTATTGTTCTATCTTGTTTCTTTTGAGGCCAATATCTTGGGAGGCATGGTGATGCCTATCGATGAAGACGAGGTAAAAACATAAAATACCTATAATAAGAGATGAACTCATCGAAAAACAAGTTAGCTTAAGAATATCAATTCATCAACCAAACTTAAAGAATCAACACACTGACTAAGGAGGAGGATTGCATAGTTGCTAGGCCGTGGGAGGGAAAATGGGTTCTAAAATTGCGCACTGCCCAGTCTTAGTAGATTTGAAGGAATCTTGAGGGTAGAGACTAAAAAATGCATAGTCTCAGCTTGGTAGTGTTATCGCCTAGATTGACCTCAGGCTGAAAGAAGGAAATTCTAGGGTAACCACAAACCAAGCTTAACTTGGTAGCTAGCCCTAATAGGTCGGGAGAGGGCTCTCTCCTAATGAATCTCAGTTGAGATGACTGAATTAGGTAAAGATTTTATGCTAGGTATAGTATCTTGAAAGGTTTTGATTGAATTTGTTTGGTGTTTGCTGGATCAGGTGGAGCTAGGCAGTTTAGGTATGGGAAATTAGGTCAGAATGCAGGGTGTTCTATGGGGCAAGGTAGGCATAGGCTTTAGCACTTGAAATTAAGTGAGGTTAGTTGTCTAAGACTGGTGAGGAGCCAAGGAGGACATGTGAAAATCATGGATCCTTCTCAAACAACAGAAAACATAGAATACTGAATGATTTCCCAAGGTAGAGCACTAGAAACAATGGATTCTACCTATCTGCCTTGATATCATTCAATTATAAGCAATGAAATAGATGATGGAATATATAAAATATGTAATCAATTGATAAAAAAATAAGAAACTATGCTAAAAAACCATACCATAGGGATCCCATAAAAATGGCTGCAAATCCTATTAATTTTGTTGCCAAACTAATTACAATGGTGTATAATCAGGCTCAGATCATCCAAGTGAGTCCAACCCTAGCAAGTGAGAAAGAAAATACATGATATAAACACTGAAATCCCTCATCCTAACCATCAGGGGTCGAAACCATGAGAAGAGGAGCTGTTTCAACCATTTCCAAACAAGGACCAGGAATCTAGGCAGTCAAACAAATTTCCTCCGAAAGAAGGGAAACTGATTCATTTGCCTCAAAACCACCTCTAACTAACGAATCTACCCTATAACACTATTTTACCATTACATTTACATGTCATGTCATCAATTACATTAGTGAAATCATCCATGAGGCGAGAGAAGTCAAATTCACAGTCAAAACAGGCGAATTTTAGTTTCCTGAGCAAATTGGCCCTAAGCGCAATGCCACTGGTCCTGAGCACAACGCTACTTTCCCCCTGATTTTTGAGGACTTCCCCTTAGCAAAATCTAGTCCATGATAGCTCATTGGAAAGGTCTCCAAGTATAGTTTTTGGAACACTTAGAATTTTTTTAATTTGGAGGTCATTTCCCCCCATCAAAACTTGAATCTCCCAAGACTGCTTCTGTGTGTCCAAAAAGAGGTAGAAAGGTCATTTTTTGGTAGTTTTTGGACATTTTGGTGAACCAGATCTGCTCCAAAACTTCTGAAAATTTCCAGTGTGCATGTCCTCATCATTCTGAATCCAAAAATGCCAATTTTTTCTCCAATGGATGCATGTGGAAAAAGCTATGTTAATAATTTCAAAATTTCAAAAAGACAAGATCTCCTCAAAATTTGCCCAAATTTGGCATGGAGCACCACCATCAAGTGCTTTGATGTGCTAGGGAGGCTTCAGCCAACATCTTCAATCTATCTTGCTTCTTTTTTCCTTCCAAATCTCTCCTTAGCCGAGCCTTTAACCTTCTAATCCTTATGTTTCAAATTTTGTTGTGGGTCATATAATGGTATGCCATGTGTCGGAGCATTTTCTTATCCCTGTTGGCCTTCTGAATGAGCCCTTCAAGATGTATGTTGACTCTCTCAAGCCAAGTCTCCCTATCATTTTCAATCTCCTGCTCAATAGGAGTCAATGTGACATGAGCCTCTCTGACAATTTTCCTATTTCCTTTGATCATTTCCAGCTCCATGAGGACTTGTTTGTCACTCAACTATTTGTTTTCCTGTTCCAAGTATTTGATGATGAACTTGGCTCTCTCTAAGTTGGCTGCCAAGTCTTGTATTTGAGCTTCCTTTTCTTGTATGATAATGTCTTTAATGGTTTCTTCATCCTAAGCCTCCAAGTCAATGATGTTAACTCCATGATGAGTATAACACTGCTGCAGCTCCTCATTCTCAATTAAGTCAAAATATATTTCCTCCTCATCATCAACGTTCTCCTCTTGCACTTTTTCCTTTCCTTTGCTCAAATGCTGAACCTGTACCTGTTTTGTCGATGTAGAAGGTAAAGCCCCTTCCACACCTTGTGGAGATAACATTTGTCTGTGGACTGATGAAGAAGGCAAGGTCCCTTCCACAACCCGTGGAGCAAACACTTGCCTAGAAACTGCAAAAAGTCTCCTTGTGCCTCTCCGATATGTCAAGTACACTAGCACCTCAGCATTTTTGGTTTCCCTGATCTCTTCCCTTGTTTCCTCATGGCTAGAAGGCCCACCTTTTTCTTAATGCACTAGTGAAGGGATCTGTGGACCTCTGAACATCTCATGAGCAATGAAAGTCTCCCATGGAATGTTAAGAAGACTGAGATGGTGAAGAACAACGTTTTTGATCAAGGAGTAATGATAGATGATGTTCAACTGTTGAGGGTATGGCTTCTTCTACACAAGGTAAGCTATTTTGTCAATATTCCTAAACAAGAAGTATGGGAGGTTCATCATCTTTACCTTGGTGAAGTGCATGAGGAGTCTGATATGGTAAGCATACAACTGGGAGAATTTGCCTTCACAAGTGAAATATTTGATGATAATCCTCATCAAAGGAACATACCTGCTCTCCAAAAATTTAAAGGGGAAAAGCCTCTTCACCTGTTTCCTGTACTGAGGCTTGATGTAAGGCTCATAGTAATGCTCATCAAGGTCCCCACCCTTGTACCATTTCGCACCAACATTAGGGGTTCTAGTAGCCTCTGAAATGACAGCTGGTGATATTGTGAAGGTTACTCCGGCAAGTGTCACCTTATAGTTATGTAAATGAGCCACAAAAAGTCTGGCCAACTCATAGTGAAAATGAGCTCTTTCCACTAATTCACAGAATTCAAAACATCCTTGGTGTTTGAAATAAGAGACTGCAAGTGGGCAAGCCTGTAATTCTGTTAAACTGGTGGGCTCTTCCCTTATGATTTTTCCTCACTTGTGAGGCTTTCTCTGCCTATGTCTCTCTATAGAATTGTCACTGGCTGTCTCCTCCTCATACTCAAAATCACTACCTCTGTCCATGGTTTCACTGTTTAATTTCACAAAAATTTACAGTGTGGGGAGACCAATGTGAATGGAATGGGGGTAGGCTCTAGGGTTTATGAGTGACTGTGTGTATTTATAGCTAGGGCACAAATTATGAGAATGAAAGGAGTGGGATGAAAAACTAGGGATGAGAAATAGGTGAGGATGGAAGAGATGATATATGAAAGGCTGTAGTGAAATAAACCAACTGTTTTAGGGTTTATAGTGAGATTTAGGGTTTTATGAAAATGAGTGGAAATTTATGAAAATCTCAACAAGTGCAAACCAAATGTGAGGGAGAGGAGTGATACATACTTGAAAAATGTGGATTTGGAAGAAATCTAGCATAAATTTGAAGTTTGGAACATTTTTTAGCTTGGCTGGCCTAAGCGCAGCACCATCACCCAGGAGTGCAACGCCACCCCAGGAGCGCAGCGCCCATTGTATTTTGAACTGTGCAAAAAGTCTCTAAGCATAGCGCTAGTCTGTAAGCACAGCGCCACTTCCCAAGAGTGCAGTGTTGGTCCAAAACTTCCAGAAGCACAACACCTTTCTCTCTAAGTGTAGCGCCACCCCTGTTTTGCTCAAGAATGCTTAGAAAATCGATTTTTCTTCTCTCCTTGGCTCCTTTGATTTGAAAAATGACACAATGGCATGAAAATAGAAGAGAATGAGTTTATATATGAACTTCCCTTTAATTTTTGCTTTTGAAAAACCTATTTTTGTAATGTCTCTTTGTCCTTTTAAATGCTCTGTTTTTCAGGTTTATTCTCTTTTTCTCTTGCAGGTGGATTGATGCTCTAGATAACTTGATTTTTACAGTGGCAGGTGCTTGGAAACATCACAAGATGCTTAGGAGCAGCTGGGAACAAATATTACATATGAAAAAGATAAAATTACATCATAAATGAAGATAAAAACAAAATACTTTGTTTTCACCTCAAAACCAATTTTGAGGTGAGAACTACATTCAGCTCTCAAAATGATAAATTGTGACTTTACCAATTATTATTGGCTTCCTCATGTCCTTGTTGATCATTATTGGCATGTAATAACTAGATTTGACCATGGTGGGACCCTAAAACCTAATGAAATGAATTGCAAAGTGAACATGAACTATGACTGAAATATATGAAAGAGGATCTGGAAGTACAGATCATGAGGGAAAAATTGAAAGAAAACCCTACCATTAGTCAATCCATGACCTAATGGAATGTAAACTCATCAGTATGGGACTCCTAATATGAAATGAAAAATATTATAATTTGATCACTGATGGCAGTGTAAAGACACTGACATTAATGGGTAGGAAAGAGAAGGGATTGTGAAATCTGTAGTCTCAGAGGCCTAGGCTAGGTACTAAGGGATGGATGTGTGTAATGTGCAACCCGAAAAGCCAGTGATTGCACATTGTGCAGTCTGACAGGTCAATAGGTGACGTTGATGCTTGAGATCGTAAAATGCATAGTTGGGAATGCAACAACTACTAAATGATTGTGCAATTTTTCCTAGGAGAGAGATATAAACTTCTAGATCTATAGTTGGGGCATGTGTAAGTTGTTGGGCCTCACAACTAGCATGATTCCCTTATCTTATTTCTTTGTTTAATATTGTTTTCTTATCTTTTTCCTATATTTATGTTACCTTAACCTACATAACATAGGTTTTAGAAGGAATTAATTTACATTAACTATTTCGCCTTTCTGATGAACCATATTGATTACAAAAGCATTATTTTCTCATAATTACATCCTTAAGATGAACATGGGTTTTGCGAAATATGGAACTTGATAATGATTCCTAATATGTTTCTAATAAAACTATCAAGCATACAAACTTTGACCATAGAATACGATTTCGTCAATCCATAAGTAATGCACCTATGAAGGCTATTCCACTTCAAAACCTCTCAAATTCTCCTGGGATGGCCTTTTAAGACCCCAATGTGTTCCTAATCGAATTTGACATTCTATGTTGGGGATATGATGACACTACTGACCCCCAAAAATTAAATTTGTTCCTTTCCACTCTAAAAGCAGTTTCACTAAGCTGGTTTATGGGACTAGGGGGAAGTACTATTAACTCATGGGACAAGATGAAACAATCCTTCCTTACTATATATCAATATTAGTGTCAACCTTGAGACTTAATGGAAGAAATATTCAAAATGACATTTAAGGAAGATGAGACCTTAGAGGAATATATCGAGAGGTTCAATTACAACTTTCAATGTTCACCATACACTACTCTACTTAAAGAAGTACTGAAAATTTCCTTAATTAGAGAAATGGAGGAAAAATGATAGAAACACTTAACCTAATGGGACAAGGTGAAATTTTGAAAGAATAGTATAATGATACTATGAAATTATGTATCATGTGTTTGCATGGGAGTACACAGACTCAGCTTGGGATTCGTGATCTGCTCAATAGAACCAATATAACTACAAGTAGATGAGTCATGCATGAAAAAATTGGTAATCTACTAAAAAAATTTAAAATCGATATATTAAGGACACTAAAATCATTATTAGATGTCCTGCAGGTAAAGCAGAAGCACGCTAAATCATAAGAGGCATTGCAAATATTTTGTCGTAATTGTTGATGGAAGCATGGTCATAAGGAATACCCACTTGATACAGTAAAAATCTATGCTATTTGTACCAAATATCATTCTACTAGTTATTGTCCCTCTCTCCATGGGTTAAAGGTTGTATTTAAAGAACTCGAGGAAGAGATAGAACCTACATTTTTCATGGAAAAGTGATGACAATGGTAAAATCACCATACAAGTATGGTTCAAGACCCTTCCATGTTTTTTTCCAGACAATATAGTCAATAGTAGTTTCCTGGACTAACTTGGTAGAGTAAACAAAATTCCAATACTCTGGCAGTCCCAGCGATGTCCCCCATTAATTTCGTCAAATCATTCGTTTCCTAGACCTTCCTGGTCAAACTAATGATATTCTCCACCCCCATGGTAGAGTTCATAGAGTAATACCTATCTTTTGTAATGTTCAAACCAGTCCACTAAGGGGTTAGTGTGGTCCCAAAACTGGCAATGCCCCTCTAGATCCATCAATCAATCAACAAGAATGTTGCCTCAATCATGACCACCACTGCAACCATTACAACCACCACTTTAGTCACCCCCAAACACTCCACCTATGTTGTTCCCTCAGCTACTTGCACAACCAAATTCAAATACAAGCAATAGGTGTGTGAAACTTTTAGAAATTATTGATAATTCTAACTTTTTTACTCTGTCTTTAGAATGTATTGAACTCCACTTAATATTTGGCTGGACCATTTTTCCAGAGGAACCCCCAAGGAACTTAGAGCATGTAGAAGATAAAAATATGGTAAAGATCAACATCAGTAAAAGATAATCCCTTTTACCATGGTTATCACTAAGACCAAATCACCTAGTAAACTGACTAAGAATCAAGAATCTAGTAAAATTATAGATGACACTCCATTTCTATAAATATTTTCCATAGTAAAACTATCGACATATCCTGAATTTGATCTTGTAGGGAAACTAGAATTTTCTTTTTACTAAAAATCCCCTTCTCCAAGCTATCAAAGGTATGCTTATTTATGTTAAAACTATCAAAGACCTATGTTTCAAGAAACCTGGAAGAAAATAAAAATACCATCCTACAGTTCATGTCCTTGGAAAATTTTCTAATATTATTTTAGGAAAGTAGATACCCAACAAAGACAATGATCCTGAAAACCCAGTGGTCACTTTTCGTATTTAGAGACATAGATTTCTAAATACTTTAGTGGACTTAGGAGCTATTATAAATATCATAGAACTTGAAACCTATTCCCTTCTTGGAATAACCACTTTAAAACCAACCCCAACCATCATGGAGTTAGCTCACAGATCCATTGTAAAGACATAAGGAACCCTGCATGATATTATCATCTTTGTCGATTCCTCAGAATATCTAATAGATTTCTTAATTATGAACCTTAGAAATAAGCTGGAAGGACACCCTCTTATATTGGGTAGACCATGGTTCATCACTATGGATGGATATATTATGTGTTGAATTGGATGTATGACTATTATCAAAGGAACTACCATCAATAACATTATTCTATATCTGCTTGTTAAATCCAACATGTCATCTAATAATCTCAATTGCCTTAATCCCGAGTATGAAGAAGGAAGACTACGTTCTCCCCTCATCATTGGTAAAGCCCTTATTTTCAAGAGACAGAGTGAGGATGACACAATCAATGGTTTCATAAGAAAACCCTCCATCATAGGGTATCCAAAATGTCAAATGTTGAAATATGTGCTCAATAACCAAGCCCAAGGTGATCCAATGAAGGAATTAAAAAATTATCACATACCTACAACTACATTTGATAGCAATATCCTTGTTCAGATTGAACCAGGAAAAATGTTGAATGTTAATGCTAGCCTTAATGACCTTTAGCATAATAAATTGATCCAAATCCTTCAAAAATACAAACAAGCCTTTGCCTAGGATTATGTAGACATGAAAGGAATTGATCCACAACAATGTACACAACACATTTACATTTGAAAAGATGCTTGGGCTATTTGTCAACCACAAAGGAGATTGGATCCACATCTTAGGTACATAGTGAAGCAAGAACTCTAGAAACTACTCAACTTCAACTTTATACACCCTATATCTGAAAACCAATGTCTTTCACCATTGGTGGTAGTCCCTAAAAATAATGGAAAATGGAGTATTTACATATATTATAGAGAATTGAACAAAGAAACATAGAAAGATCATTTTCCTCTCCTTTTTGTAGACCAATTCCTTGATACACTTGCTAGGAAGAAATACTTTTCCTTCCTATATGGGTTTAGTGGATACAATCAAATTCAGATTTCTCCTAAGGATAAAAGAAAACTACATTCAGCTATCCATGGGGAACATTTGCATATAGAGTTTTACCATTTTTTGGGTTGTGTTATATTCTTTCCACGAATAGCCTACATAGTTAACCGGGGGATCGATCCCCCCCTTTGTTGCACCGATTGGAGGGGGGGGGGGGGGGGGTCACAGGGGGTTTGAGGGGTGCAGGTAACCCCACTCTATGGGGTCTGGGGTAGTGCCCTGGAAAATGTTGTTTCTAGGCCCTATATTAGGTTGGGCAGACTTGCCTATGGTTTTGTGCATGATTTTTCGCACATGGTTTTGGACGCGATGGTTTTCGGTCCATGGTTTTGGACGCGATGGTTTTCTGTCCATGGTGTTGGATGCTTCGGCATGTATAAATATGTATTGTAACATTCAAAGGAACATAATGAAAAATAAAGCTGGTAGTCCCGGTTTTGGGATCCAGGGGAAAGTCACTGTTTATATGTGTTTTATGTGTTATGCTCTCGCATTGTTTATTTTTTCTGTTTTAGAATTCATATGTAAGTAATTTCTATATGGGGTTAAAACCTACATTTGGTATCAGAGTTGTTTTGGCTTCAAGGGGACACCTTTGTTGTTGAGGGGTTTCATTCGGGCCTGTGGTAGACCCTGTTCAGTGGGAGATCTACGAGATCGATTTTGGTGGTGAAAGAAGATTGCGAGCAGTGGAAAGATAGAGATCGAGAAATTTAATGGTCAGAGTCTTGAGTTGTGGAAACTCAAGATGGAGGATCTGTTGGTGGATAAAGATGAGTGGATCGCGGTAGATCCGGGTACTAAACCAATGGAAGTGTCTGATGAAGAATGGAAGAAGTTGGATCAGAAGGCTAAGAGCACAATATGATTGTGTGTCTCAAATTCAATATTGCTGAATGTATCAGGGGAAGCTACAGCAAAGGCTTTGTGGGACAAGTTAGGGACTTTGTACCAATATAAGTCTCTAGTGAATAAACTGTTCCTATAGAAAAACCTATATAACCTGAGGATGAAAGATGGAGACTTGGTGACAGAACATATGAACGCAATTAATACTATGGTAAGTCAGTTATTATTTGTTGATATTAAAATTTCAGATGAAGATAAGTGCATCAGTTTGTTGTGTTCTCTATAAGATTCATGGCATAGTCTAGTTATTGCAATAGGTAGTAATGAAACTGCCTTGCAGTTTGATGAAATAGTCTTATCCTTTTTGATGGAGGAGATGAGATGGGAAAATATGGAGAGCGAGAATGGTGATGCCTTTCCTGTACAGGGATGGTCCCAGAACATAAAAAAAAATAAGTCATCAAGTGGGAGATCTAAATCTCTAGGAAAACCTATAAAGGTAGTGTGCTGGAAATGCGGAAAGGAAGGGAACTACAAAAGGGATTGTAAAACTAAAGCTCCTGACAAAGGAAAGGAATCTAATGATGCTCCTTTTATAGAGGCAAAAACGACCTCAGATGAAGGTGGGGTGTACTTGGCTTCTTCAAGTACACATGTAGATTATGAGGCATGGTTGATTGACTTAGATGCATCATTTCACTTCACTCCCCATAGAGAGTGCTTTTGCGAGTATGAGAAATAAGATGGTGGTGATGTCTTCTTAGGGGATGATAGGAAGGCTAGAATCGTTGGTCGTGGAAAAGTAAAGTTGAAGTTGCAAGGTGGAAGGGTTAGAACACTTCTGGGTGTTTTGCATATTCCTGCATTGGCCAGAAATTTGATTTTTGTAAGCAAGCTGGATGATGCAGGTGTAAAAACAATGTTCGAGAACGATACCTGCAAAATGGTACAGGGAGCACACGTATTGATGCGAGGAGTTTAGATTAGAACTTTGTACAATCTGGAAGGTAGCACTATTGTTGATGGGTGCAACAATTCTGTGGTTCCTCAAAGAGGAGTAGAAAATCTAGTGGTCTCTGGAGAGAAGACCATGTTGTGGCATCAAAGCCTTGGACATATTGGAGAGACTTCAAATAATTCATGGTAAAGGTATGGTAAAAGGTATGAGTAATAGCTCTCTAGATTTTGATTTTTGTGAAAATTGTGTATATGGGAAGCAGAATTGGGTGCGTTTCCTCTCTGGTGGTAAGAGGGCAAAACAGAGATTTGAACTTGTGCATAATGATGTGTTTGGACCTGTGAAGGTTCCATCACTGGGTAAGTTTGTGTACTATGTATCATTTATAGATGACTTCTCAAGTAATACATGGATATGTTTCCTTAAGAAGAAATCTGAAGTCTTTGACTGGTTTAAAGAATTTATGGCTCTGGTGGAAAACCAGACAAAGAAGAAGGTAAAGGTGTTAAGGACAGATAACGGTGGAGAGTTTGCAGTAAGGAATTTGAGGAATTCTGTAAGAAGTGTGGTATAGCATGACAGAAGACTACTCCATACACACCTAAGAAAAATGGAGTTGAAGAAAGAATGAACAAGATGTTGATGGAAAGGGCAAGAAGCATGCTCGGTGGTGCCAGGTTATGACAAGAATTCTAGGTAGAGGAAGTGGAGACAACATGTTACCTGGTCAACAGATCACCTTCATTAGCATTGGAGGATAAGACTCCACAAGAGGTATGGACTAGTAAGAAACCCTCTCTTTCACATCTAAGGGTATTTGGATGTGACGCATATGTACATGTTCCAAAGGAGAAACAAACCAAGTTGGATAGTAAATCTAAAAAGTCCATATTTATTAGGTATAAGGATGGTTTAAAGGGTTATAAGCTTTGGAACCCAGTAAAGAGGAAGGTTGTGTATAACCGAGATGTGGTGTTCAGGGTGGTGAAATATGGTATGAAACATGAAGTCCAACCAAAGGAACCTGAGAAGATAGAGTTTGAGCTAAAGGAGGAAGAATCAGACTCTACAGCGGAGGAGGAATCAGAAGATGAAGAGCCACAAACTCCAGGTGTGAGAATATCAGCTCAAGAAAGAAGGTAGCCAGAAAGGTATAGTCCATCTGCTTTCTATTCAAAATTTTCTTTATCTATTACTGATGATGATCACAAAACTGTGAAGGAAGCAGTAGATTTAGAGGATGGAAAACTTTGGAAAGAGGCCATGGTTGATGAAAAGGCATCTTTGCACAAAAATGAGGCTTGGGATCTGGTGGAGTTGCCAGCTGGAAGGAAACCCCTTAGCAACAAATGGGTGTTCAAGAAGAAGACAAATGCAGAAGGAATGGTGGAGAAATACAAAGCTCAGTTGGTTACAAAAAGTTATTCCCAAGTGTCGGGAATTGATTTTGGTGATATTTTTCTCCTATTTCCAAGGTAACTTCTTTTAGATTACTTTTATCTGTTTTTGTTGCTTTTGATTATGAGGTAGAACAGATGGATGTGAATAAAACATTTCTTCACGGGGATTTGGAAGAGGAAATATACATGAAGCAACCTAAAGGCTTTGTGCTGAAGGGTAAGAAAGAACTGGTATGCAAGTTAAAGAAGTCTCTGTATGGGTTAAAATAATCACCAAGGATGTGGTATCAGAAATTTGATACATTTATACGGGGACATGGCTTCACCAGAAGCAAAGTAGATCACTGTGTGTATTTTAAATTAATTGGTGACTGTGTTATTTATCTGGTCTTGTATGTGGATCATATGTTGCTGGTTGGAAATGACAAAGAAATTATCCAGGATTTGAAGACCCAATTGTCCTCCAAATTCGACATGAAAGATCTTGGTGTTGCAAACTATATTTTGGGCATGGAAATTAAAAGAGACCGTGAAAAGAGGAAGCTCTGGTTAAACTAGAGGAAGTATGTCAAGACAATACTATAGAGGTTTAATATGCATGATAGTAAACCGGTGAAGGTTCCTATTCCTATTGGTGTGAGGTTATCTGCTGAACAGTGTCTCGAGACACAAGAAGAGGAAGAGGACATGTCCCATATTCCATATGCAAGTGTAGTCGATAGCCTGATGTATGCAATGGTTTGTACTAGACCAGACATTG
Organism: Pinus tabuliformis; assembly: GCA_031772625.1. NCBI lineage: Eukaryota > Viridiplantae > Streptophyta > Pinopsida > Pinales > Pinaceae > Pinus > Pinus tabuliformis. Next base: position 408,050,640 of record CM062809.1, on the reverse strand, counting down.
CACATGCAGTGGGAGTATTGAGCAGGTTTATGTCAAAACTATGGAAGGAGCACTGGACAGCTGTGAAGCGGGTTTTTAGATATTTGCGTGGCACTAGTGATTACGGTTTGTGATACGAAGGAAGACCAGTATTGGACAAAGTGTTGGATATTCATGGCTTTGTTGATGTAGACTGGGCTGGAGATCTGGATCAAAGAAGATCTACAAGTGGGTATGTGTTTAACCTATTTGGAGGTGCAGTCAGTGGGATGAGTAAGAAATAATCTGTAATGGCACTATCAACTACAGAGGCAGAATACATGGGAGCCACTCATGCAAGCAAGGAAGTAGTTTGGTTGCAGGCATTGTGTTCAAGTATGGGGTTAGTACAAGGAGCTATAAGGATAGACTGTGACAGCCAAAGTGCAATTTATTTGGCAAAGAACCCTGCATATCATTCAAAGACAAAGCACATTGATGTTCAGTATCACTTTGTGAGGGATACGATAGAAGACAAAAAGGTGTTGCTAGTAAAGCTGGACACTTTGAAGAATACTGCAGATGCATTGACAAAATCTATCAGCTCTGAGAAGTTCTCTTGGTGTAGAGAAACAATGGCCATTGCAGGGCTGGATAAATGACTAAGCTCTCTTGTGGCCCCCTGTGGAAAGAAAATGACAAGTGGGAGAATGTTGGGTTGTGTTATATTCTTTCCACGACTAGCCCATGTAGTTAACTAGGGGGTTAGAAGGGGGGAAGATTGCATGATTTTTCGCACATGGTTTTGGATGCAATGGTTTTCGGTCCATGGTTTTGGACACGATGGTTTTCGGTCCATGGTATTGGATGCTTCGACATGTATAAATATGTATTGTAACATTGAAAGGAACATAATGAAAAATCAATCTGGTAGTCCCAGTTTTGGGATCCAGGGGAAAATCTCTGTGTATATGTGTTTTATGTGTTATGCTCTCGCATTGTTTATTTTCTATATTTTAGAATTCGTATGCAGGTAATTTCTATACGGGGTTAAAACCTACACCATTTGGGTTGTGTAATGCACCAACCACCTTTCAGAGGGAAATTTTGAGTATATTTTCTAATTTCGTCAATGGTGGAATTGAGATTTATATAGATGATTTTATTCCTTATGGTATTTGATGAATCTTTGGATAATTTAGAAAAGGTCCTTGTATCATGTATAACTACTAGATTGTGCCTCAGCAATGAGAAATGCGATACACTAATGATATATGTTGTAGTCTTAGGAAAAATTATTTTTGCTACAAGTATTCAAGTAGATCCAGCTAAAATTGAGGCAATCCTTAAAATAATTGTTATTCATACACCAACAAAGGTACATAGATTCCTTGGTTATTCTAGGTACTATTGTCATTTCATAGCACAATTTTCAAAAATTGTAACACCGTTGCATGTATTAATTGGACATGTGGAACTCAAATGGACTGATAAGTGTGATATTTCTTTTATAGAGTTGAAGAAGCTGGTCTCAATAGCACCTGTACTATGAGGACTAGACAAAAGTCTCACATTCCATATATATCCAGACACAACGATAGGGGTGGTTCTAGGATAGGAAGAGGATAAGAAACCTTATGTAATTTATTATATCAACAAAATACTAACACCTACATAATTAAACTACATTGTGATAGAAAAAAAAAATTTGATTGTTGTTTATGTTATAAAAAAATTTGTCATCTTATAACAGGCTATCCAGTTTTCTTATATAATGGTAATTCTGTTATTTGATATTTATCCAATAAAACTATAACTAATGGGAGAGAAACTCATTGGTTACTATTGTTATAGGAATTTGACATCACAATAAAGGACTGACCGAGTAAGGAGAACCATGTTATAGATTTCCTATCAAGAATTCCACTTGCAAACAATTATTTACTAGTGCAAGATCGATTCCCAAATGAACATTTGTTTTGTGTGACTTTCAAAACACTATGGTACGCTGATGTTTCAAACTATTTAGTGGCTGGAAAATTTCCATCACATCTGTCACCCCAAAAAATAAGCACGTTATTCAGCTGAGTGCTTGATTCTCATGGATAAATGGTTATCTCTTCCATACAAGAGAATATCGCCAAGTCCATAGATGCATAAGAGAGGATGAGATCTATGATATCGTCAGGGCTTGCCATGGTGAACCTTGTGGAGGACATCTTTCCAATTGCTGAACTGGGTATAAAGTATTGCATATAGACTATTTTTGGCCTATGATATTTAAATACACCAAGAAATACATCTAGAGTTGTGATACTTGTCAAAGGATGGGTCATCCCATTTAGGGCGAGGAAATGCCTCTCTAGCCATATGTCGTATTGGAACCATTCTAGAGATGGGTAGTGGACTTTCTAGGTCCCATTAGTCCACCTTCCAACCAAAAATGATACATCCTAGTCCACACAGACTATGTAGAAAATTGGGTGTAAACAGTAGCTTTCACAAGAGCCACATAAGAGGTACTCATCAATTTTCTATTTTAGTTGTTTTTCTGATATGGCATTCCTCGCAAACTTGTAACGGACGATGGATCACAATTTACAACCCATAAAATATCTACCACTTTACAAAGGTATCATATCAAGCATAGAATCACTTCCCCATAACATCCACAAGAAAATAATCAAGTGGAAAGCATAAATGAAGTCTTGGAAGGGATCCTAACCAAGACAGTATCCAGAAATCGCCAAGACTGGGCTTCTAAACCCTTTGAAGCCTTGGGGCTTATCGAATGAATTGGTGCAATACTACTGAATTTTCACCTTATCAACTTATCTTTGGTAAGGACCCTATTTTTTCCAATCAAATTTGATGTTAAGACTCTTAGGACTACTCAGGAAGTTGGCATGGACCTTTCAAAAGAACATAAATATTTCCTATAATAGCTCAACAAAATGGATATAATGCACCTTGCCACTCTCCAACGTAAAACAGTAGTCCAACAACAAAGACTTAAGTGGTATGATCATTCGATTAAAAATAAAACCATTCAGAAAATGGATTGGACACTGTTATACGATTCCAGAATCGAGGACTTTCCAGGTGAACTTCAAACGATATGGTTGGGTCCTTACAATGTCAACGAAGATTATGATAATGGGATAGTATGCCTTACTATGATTGACGAATCTAGCATTTCTTTCCTCGTTAATGGTCATCGACTATGTTTAAAACACCAACCACTTACAAGAGAGTCATTTCTTCATGAAATTGATAATGATGGAAACTTGCAAGTTGTAGCCAATCGGGGGACTACACCCGTGACCATGATAGGTGAAATTTTTCTTAAAACCCTTTATTTCCATGTACATAACGTAAATAATTTTTATTTTCTTATTTGTGTATATTTTCTTTATTTTTAGAAAACGTTGCTAACATTTTTGTTGTGTCTAAGTCATAATGTTGTTTTCCACAATTTTTGTTTCCTTAGTAACAACATTGCTATCACAGTTTTTTTTTTCTTAGTCACAACATTGTTATCACAGTTGTTGTTTCCTTAATCATAAATCCATTATCATAGTTTTTTTCTCCATATTCACAACACTTTTATCATAGTTTTTGTTTCCTTAGTCACAACATCGTTATCGCAATTCTTGCTTCCTTAGTCACAACATTATTATCACAATTGTTGTTTCCTTAACCACAACTATCATTTTCTTAGACATGATTATTGTTTTCCTAGATCTGGTTATTGTTGATGATTTATTTTCCAATATCTTTGTTTTTCTTGAATAAGGAACACTTTAAGCCCTTTTTCAATATGATGGTTGGATAACTGGTTTGTTTAATATTTATCACATGAGAATTTAATTTTAAAAGAATAACTTTTTTTAAGGATGATTTTATTATATGGATTTTTGAATCTCCTAAAATCCTTAATTCCCTAATTTTGTAATAAATTTATAAAAGTATTCATTATACATTTCTTTTATCACCACTTAAGGAGCCATCTCCCACACCAAGTTTTTTGAAGAAATTAATTTTTGGGAACAAGATTAGCCAGCTAAAAAGTAGATATTATGATACTTTTTACACCATCCATAACTGTTAAGGAGTTGATGTGATGCCCCATCTATTAAAGTAATGTTTTATGATTACTTTAAAGATAAAGATAAAAAGTTGACGGAGAATAGGAGGTCTTATCACAAGTTTGTGTACCATGATCATAGGGCCCAGTGAAGTGAAATTACCACTCCTAATCACCAAGCCATGGAAATGGCCTTCGGTCTTAAAGTCGTAGGACAAGGGGTCTCCTCACGATCCGACATGTTCACTTTATTAGTTCCCATGAATGGAATTGTTATTAACTAGTTACAATGCCAAAACAATGACCTTCTATAGATATTTAATAAAATAAAAATAAACTTACAAGCTATGATTTATTTCTAATAGATGGGATACTGACATCTCAAAGGGTTAAAATGAAACCTTTTCAAGGAAATGGATGCCTGCTTGTAGTAGTGGACATGGCTACGGTATTAAATCCTATCTAAATACTTTAATCTAGTTAGCTACCTTGACTCCCTAAAATCAATAATCAACAAAGGAAAATTGTTATATTTGTTAAAATGTGTTATGGAGTACTATGTAAATAGCCCCTATAAAGTGATGATGTTGATTGTTAATGAGAACTAATAATAATTCTACAAATTAGGGATAAAGACTACAAGACATTCAGAAACCAAACATTTTTATCATCCTTCTTTATTAACTCCTATTTTTTTCTCTCTGTGATACTCCTTAATTGAACATAGTTTCCAACCATCCATTATTTCTAAATCTTGTCATGCCTTTATTCCTTTTGAAATTAGTATTTTTTTTTATTGTGATTATTTTTTTTATTATTGCACTTTATGATTGATGATGGACCTAATGATTGTTGGGCATGTTACAAATATTTCTCATCCTCTACCACCGTTTTTTACAGTTTCTCTCCCATTCTTAATCAATAGGGCTTTATCATCTAATTATGAAAAAATATTATTAACTCATCAAAATTAATTGACGCTCATGAATGACCCTCAAAATCTATTGGGGGCGAGAATGTGACATTGCATGTTATGCTCATTGATTTCCTAAGAAGGTGTTGTTGCATGTTATGTCTGTTGATCTTCCATATTTTGTGTAGTATTTCTATCTCTGAGCTCCATTGTTTCCATTTGAAAATCATTCCTTGTTTCACAAATAAGATGGGAGGTCATTTAGTATGCCATGAACCAACTCAATTGCAAGCCACAGAGGAAGAACTTAGTATTTTGAATCAGGTAGGATGGTTAGATTATTTTGGACAATTGCAAGGATTTGATCATGAAGTCACATTGGAATTCATGCAGAATTTGAATGTCGAAGTAACAATGGTAACGAATTTCTAGATATAGGTAAGAGAAGAAATAATAACAGAGGTAACATACCTCTTTTTAGAAGAAGAGAAGTGGTATGAAGTGCATACCTCACTACATAATTCGACCCTTTTATTTTCAAACCTTGGAGAAGAATTAGTAAAGAAAGGGAAAGGGTATAACCCTAATTTTCTTCTAAACATTTGGAAAGAGTTAGAAGGAATTATTCAACAGTGCATCATTCGTGATCGAATGTATGAATTAGTGCGAGGCCATCATCTTATGTTAATGGTGTTTTTGAGGAAAAAAGGTAGTTCTGGACCTTCCTTATTTTCTGTATTCACTGTTACATGAAACCGTTGGTAGATTAAGAATGTTTAAGGATAAAGTTTTAGCTGTTAGACATGATGGGATTATTAAGTTACTAGTTGGGAGGAATTTGAATCAAATTCAAAAAATTTGGGATTGATTTTTAGGAAGCCTTAGGGGTCAGCAGGAAATTCACTTAGGAGGTGAAGCAATTGCTGCAATATCTCGAAATATTTCAACCAATAATAAGAAGGTAGGGAAAGACAGTGGGACCAAGCAAAATGAAACCTCAATGACATGAGATGCTTCAAAAGAAGTCGTTCAACTTAAAAATACAACTCCTTAGAAACTTACCCAAACAAAGAATTGAGTGGCATCCTTTTTAGCCTTTTTTCCCCAAAAGAGAAGAAGTTCAAGCAAATTAGTTAAAATTCAATAGGCACAAAGTCCCTCGAATCCCCCTGTTGAGTAGTCAGCGACATAAAATTTAATTCACAAAATTTATGATTTGGAAGGGACACAATAGAAAACCACTGAAGAAAACCTAGCTAAATATTCATCAATCCTAAAACAAACAAATTAAAGCCATGAAGAACACGGAATAGAGGTGGTCCAGGCATTAGAAGTATTTGAAAATCTATTGGAAATAATATATTTAGGGTAGCCAACATCCATTACAATGGAATAACCTGCAACTCATTTAAGAAGCCTTGCTAATTGCAATTAGAATACCTCACGTGATTCTCCAACTTTCACTCCTTCTGTTGGATCCCTAGATACCATTATTCTAGAGCCTTTTGATGATTCTTAAGCTATTTCTACTCAAGGAAAGTTCTAGGATTTTGTTTCCACTGTATTAGAACCCTCTTCTTTAGAAGACATTGCTCCACATTTTTCTCTTGAAGACCTAATTGATGAGAGTTGAGAACTTAAAGCTAATCCTCCAAGTGGACCTCAGATTGACCCTATTGTTAATGATTTCTCAGAACTTGTGACTAATAGAGTGTCAATGGGAGTTGATAACTCACACATTAACCCTCTAATAGTTGATTTTTCCCAAATGACTACTATTAAAGATTATGAAGTAACAAAGTTTTCTTCCCCTCCTCTTGCTTCAATAGTCCTAAACAAAGAAGTTTCTCAAAGAATTAGAGGTACCAAAGCCGTGAGGGATAAAGTAAAATATAAAATTCTCAAGGAAGTTATTATACTAAGGAGAAAAAATGGTAGATTACGAGGAAGGTGCAAAATTTGAGAAAATGGTTGCAGAATGACAAGAAGTTTCATGAGGATCATCAAAAGAAAGTTGTAGAAAAACTTGGTGATAGGAAGAAGGAAGCCCTGAATGTTGAAAGTTAGACTAATTTTGTACATGTCTCCATTCAAGTAGGTCACTAGGAGAATTGTGAGGTCTAAAATAGGCCTCCTAAGAAAAATGTACAACCAAAATAAACTTTATAAGAACCAATAGAATTCAAGGTGATAATTTCAACCATGGGGGATGATTCACCATTTTGGGAGTAAAAAAGTAAAAATATTAAAAAATAATAAAATAATAAAACTACTTTTTCAAACCGTATTTTCAACTTATCGCCCTAAGGTTTTACTCAAATTTCGAGCGGGAGTACTTGTTGGATGCAAAATTTAATTCCTCATCCAAGGAGTACCCATGTTGCATACTTTCAATTTACCCTTCTACAAAAAAAATGAGAAATACATGAAAAAAATGTGATTGCAATCACATTTTTCATGTAGTTCTCATTTTTCATGTAGTAGGGTTCATCTAAAGTATGAAATATGGGTACTAAATGGATGAGGAATCTAATTCTTCATCCAATGAGTGTTTCCGCTTGAAGTTTGAGTAGACCCATAGGGAGACAAGTTGAAAATACGAGTTGAAAAGATAGTTTTTTCTTTTTTCCTTCTAGGATTTGATGATGTAATAAACTATTATTTTATTATTTCCACTATTATTTTATAATTTCCTTATGAGTCCCATTCTAGACCTCAAAATTCAGCTAATGTGTTCATACTATTTTTTTCCTTGTTCTTACTGATTTTGTATCTGTATTAATTGACGAAGAGGTTAAGATTGATCCTCGACCTATTTTTACTGAAGCTAATACTCAAACTAATCATGTACTTGTTTTTATTAAGAAAATGGAACAAACAAAAGTTGTACCCCCTTATACCCTATTGACTGTAGCTAGTACAATAAAGGTGCTGAATAAAACCATGGAAAAAGATAAAGAGACCATATCTAGATATTGAAGGGAAGTAGTGCCTCGAAAGGAATATCAGAAAATGCTCCAAAAATTCTAGACACTAACAATGATAGAAGGTGAAACACATGAAATGTTAAGAGCTTCCAGAAAGAAAATTCATGCCTTGAAGTAGTTTCGTTGTAAGGTCAGATAACATAGGGATGAAATTTGTTCCATTTATGCAGATGTGTTGGCATGTAGATCTCCAATAGAAAATTATGTTTTATTTCTACTTGAACAATATTTGATACTAAACACCAAGGCTCTACAATGTGGGCAACCATATGAATTCAACAATGTGCTGAATTTTATCACCACTTTGCATAAGAAAGAAGAGAAAATAATATATCTCGTGTGAACACTAATGCACAAATTTATTTTGGAAGAACATGAAAATGGAAACATCGTTCGATTAATCATATATGTCCAATTCTAGGATTTTACATATTTTCCACTAAATTAGGTAAAATGGTAAAAATCCTACTAGACATTTTAGGGAAGAGAGCATAATATTGATCTTTGGGTTAGAGTCAGCCAGAAAATCCCTTTTCTACGTTTCTCTGCCATAATGCCTTTATAGACAAGTGTGATGTTTCTCCCTCACATGGGAAATATCATCATGAGGTATTACAGTTGGGGTGGGAACAAATGGAAGACATAAGAGATGAGACTATTTGTGGATCCAAGATGAGATAACAAGTGTCATCCAGAGAGCAAAACAATGAACCTTTTGGCTTATATAATTTCCAGCAAGCTATGTCCAGAGTGCAAGATTATGTTAATATTGTGATGGAAGATGGGATAAAATGGATGGGAAGAAGATACATATGCATTATGATTTAGTGTCCTCTGTATTACTACAAGTATGAATATGAATTGTCAGAGGCATGTAAGTATGTGGGTTTCCAGGAAATCAAAACTAGGAGTGGATTCAAGATCAAAGGAGAAGAAACCTATGGAGCCTACTCCTTAACTTCCTTATATGTTAATTATTTATTTGCATGAGGGCATGAAAAAAGCTATGTTTGGGGTTGAGGTTGGGCCTCACATTTGTCATGATTCCTTTATCCTAATTTTTCCATTTTAATATATTCTTTTTTGTAAGCTTTGCAAGACCTTTGTATTCATTTTCTTTGAAAGTAGGCAAGTTACAACCAGAATCAAAATGGTTAGGTGGCCTCATCCTTCCAGGAGGGAAACCAGATCTATTGGCCACCTAATTGCATGATAAGCTATCCAAAAGCAAAATATTATAATCCTTTTAGGTGATGTTAGATATATTTGAGTGTCCTTATACTTCCTATAATCTAAATAACTGGAAAAAATATTGTAAAGTTTGTAACTGATGCATATAATAAAGGACAAAATAGATATTAAACCACCATACTACTAATCATTAGATGATTCCATGGGAGAAGTATCCTTCGCATTAGAGCATGGGAGCTCATTTTGTGGAATATAAGTAATATTTTTCTCGATGCAGCTGAGTTGACATTCTGCATTTGAAGCTAAAACTGAATCTGTTGTAGATCCTTGTTGAAATATAGGAGCCCTTGAGTGGTCGAGGGATAGCTAGAATGGATGTGCTCCAACGGTTTCGGTAGAAGGTTCTTCATAATCCAATACAAATGGATAGTTTTCTTATACTGAGTAGATCGACCACGAGAGTGACCAGGGCCAGGCACTAGGGCCTGCCACTCTCCCAGGTCAATTTTTATTGCACCAACTTACTGATTGAGTTCTACTTCCCACCCGGCTATAAGATGGCAAAGCTGAGCAGAGCCACCCTCGTGATAAGAAATGGTATATTTTTTTATGATGTGAGAGACTAAGTTTCAACCTCGAGATTTACTAGTATGAGAATTGGCTTGACCACCCTCATGAGTTTCCATCTATTTCTTAACACAGCCTTGGGAATCTCAAGTGTGATTGCCCTTACTTGAGGCAACATGAGCCATGGCACAAAAATGACTAAAAATTCTAGTATTAACTATCTGAGACCCCGATAGTTAAGCTGAAGTGAGCCTACACATGTGAGATTTTTGCTTCCCAGGACTGCACTGGACTTAAGAACTTGTCAGATTATCAATTCATGAGGGCCAAAAACTATAAATATACCACCTGCTTAACCTGTTGCAGGAAGTGAACCGAGAATGAAGCTAGTCCTAGAGCCCTAAATGATATTCCCAACCTTGCCATGATCAGTTGAGGGTGAAGGTTTGAGATGAGCAATAGACATTCCAGAACCATATAATCACAGGTCCATAATAGCAGGGAGTTAGAAAAATACCAGAGCCATTGCACCAAAGATAGGAATAGAAAGAAAACCCCGAATCACATAGTTGACCTGCCTAGGTAGTGCCCATGTGAGAAAGAAAACTACGATATTAAAAAGAGACAGGAGTACGGAAGACAAAGAAAGCCTCATAAAAATTCTCAATTTCCATGCAAAAATCCTGATGGTGCTTCCACCAAACCTTGAACTTTATAAAATAGTTATTCCTCTAAGAAACAAGTAGTAATTTGTAGCTAGCCATGGGAGTAGGGTAAAAAATACTGGGGCAAATCACATCCCCGAGAAGAGATACCAGAGAATAATATAAGTCAACCAAAACTCAGTGGAAGGCAATGACAAGTGCCACCTGAGAGTCACAACTTGTCTCAGATGAAGCTGAAACTGAATTACCTTTATAGAGAGAAGACTTACTTACCTCAATAGCGAAAAATCTAAAGAACCTCACCACTCTAATCTCCCTACCACCTTCCTCATTAACATTAAATGGTTTCATGCATGAGGCCACTGCTCCACGTGCCTTGTGTATGTGGAGGGTGGTATATTTTCACCTTTCAACCTTCATCATTACAGACTAGCATTTGCGGGTCCCGATCCTTCTAGCTCGTGCCCCAATTGAGGATTTTTTTCATTTTAATATTGTTTTCTTGTCTTTTTCCTATATTTATGATACATTAACCTATATAACATAGGTTTTAGAAGGAATTAATTTAATTTTAGTATTGTTCCTTTCCGATGAACTATTTCGATTGCAAAATTGTTATTTTCTCATGATTGAATACTTATTATGAACAACAGTTTTGCAACAAGTGGAACTCGATGTCATTTCCTTATTTGTTCGTGATAAAATTGGGATAGTGTAATGTTGTCTTAGCTAACTATAGAAGAAAGGCAAGCCTGATTCTTGTCTGAGTAAATCTGTTAGGGAAAATCGCTTATTTCTCTCATCTAGGTGATATTAGGACTCTCTTGCAACTAAAAATGATCAACATGAGAATCTGAAGATTCTTAGGATTGTTCTTTGTTAAATGATTTACTATTTTTATCTTTTATGACTTTGGTATAAATATGGGGGCTTGTGTCCCAGAAGAGATTTATTTTATGTAATATTTTTATACATTTGATAAACTAGCTGAAGCATTGTAATTTTTCTTTCGTAATATAATGAAATTTTCTACTATTGAGAGTTAATTTACAATTTTGATTTCTCCTATAAAGAAATATGACTCTGGTAGTTTGGTATCGCTCCTCAATGAGGCTTTATCTTCCTTTGTACCACTAACTTTGCATTTTATCTCTTTATGTTAATCATTTATCTGTTAGATTAATTACAAATCATGTGCTTTATTTTGATTAGAGATAATATTTTTAGCCATGATATTGGTTTGGAGGGATTACTCTTTAGATAAGTTGACTTATAATTGTTTCTCCCTGAAGGTTATCTCTATATCACTGATGCTTCTACACTAGTTCAATTTCTTTCATGTTATTTTTTCTTCTTATTTCATAGAGTATAGTTTTGCAATGTTTTTCTTTCAATTACGTGATTTTCATTCCTTAGGTAGAAGCTTAACATTATATATATTTCCTTATTGTTTCTTGTGAAGAGAAATTACAACTTGATATTTCTGAATGGTTTCTAGTTGGTATATTTTATCTGAGACATAGATCTTTTGAATGTGTGTTTCTAGTTAGGAATTGATTCTTTTGTTACAGTTTTCTTGTTTTTATAGAATTAATTATTTTTAGTTTCAACATTATCTCTTTCATATACTTTGTAGACAACCTTGAAATAACCAGACGAGACATCGGGTTGAAAATTTAATATGTGGTAGTTAGTTTCTTCTTTAGAACAATTAATTTTCCCAACATAACCATAGATTGACCTCATGATAATTTCAATCAATCAACATCACGGGCCAGAAAATATCATGCAAAAGGAAAAGCGCGCATGCACAAAAAGGCCCAGCAGCAGCAACTACTAGTAGGAAAAAAAGAAAGAAGGAAATGTGCCACTCACTAAAACTGAACAATGGATAAAAAAAACTTGTAAAATCTAATAATAATATAAATTCAAACAACCATGAAAAGAAGCAAGAAAAATAACACTGAGAGAGTGAAAAACGATAAAATCAACAGAAAAAGAAACAAAAAGTGTCGCATGAGAAAATTACCTAGAAAGCGCTAGAAACAAAATACAAAGCTCCCTGGTCTTGTGGGGAAGGCTAGATCTCTAATGTAGAGTGTGAAAATGAGTTATACAAGTGTCTATTATATAGATCTAGCACCCACGGGGTTAGGTTAGGGTTTATGGTGTACATGCTTGAAATCAAAGAGAAAGCTACAATTTTCCTTAGAACAAAACTAAAAAATGTGTGCCACTTGTCCATAGGTGATTGTGAACTCCCTGTTTTCTAAGGATTGTTATAGCTCCAAATATCACCCTTGGTATTTGTGATGCTTGATTTATGGCCTAGGGTAAACCCTCCTTCCAGACTTGGTCCAAATATTTTAAAAACAGTGTTTTACTCCCTGTACGCTACGTTTCCCTGTGATAAAAGTGTGTACATGTGGGTTATTCTACACCCAACCCGCGTATATGTATTAAAACACTTAAAAAAAAAATTCCTTAATTATGGGTGGAGTTCATGGGTTTTACCTGTTGATTACCTCCTAGTTCCCGTGGCCCAACTGTTCCCAACTATTTCCGAACTAAAAAACTAATTTGGGAGAAGTATAAAAAGACTTCCATGGGAAGGCCTTAAGGAGGAGAGAAGAGATAGAATTACTATACTGAGATTATCCCCTGATCAAGTCTGAAGTATCCCTGTGCTTCAAGCACTTCCCCAAGTTCAGGAAACCGTTGTTTCCTTGAGTGTTGATATTCTCCCACTTTCTTGAGATATCATGGTATTGGTTATGGAAGGAGGCTGATGAAGACTGGGACTGGACGGACCTAGAGGACGGTTCCACTTGGAGCTAGAAGAAGGAGACTCAGGTGAACTCATTCCATGTTTTTTAGAGTTCTATACAATAAAAAGAAACGTTGTCTTGTTCCTGAGATTGACCTTGTTTATGCATCATATGTTGTTGTAATTCATGTATGAATGATTATTTTGATGTATAACTAACCATTTGCTTACATGATATAAAGTTGATTCGATTAAAATGCTTTATCTATGCTGCTATGTATGTTTGAATTGGTTGATCTGCAGATTCAAAGATCATTAGGAGTTGCAGAGGGTTTGAACCCTATTTGGACTACCCAAACGAAGGACATGTGGGTATGTTCATCGTTGCATAGTTTGTTTATTTTAGCATGTTTCCTGAGTTGTGTGCGTGTTTCTTACTGTAGATTACTCTTGCTCTGTTGGGGTTATGACCTAAAGCCCTAGGGTACTTATTCTCATAATAGAATTGGCAACTCCACTAGGGATAACAATCTTGTTGTTCGTAGTTTGGGTTGTTCAGTGTCAATCAAGGCTCAGTTCTTGGTTTGCTTGCTGTGTCAGTATTGCCTACTCTTGTAGGAAATTAGACCTCAAGTCTGATCTTTTTTATCAAGCCTTGCTTTTTATTTTTTTGGAAAAACTTAGTATACACAGCTTCGTCTATTTATAGAAGTGTACACATGCTTGTTTCTGTGAACTGAAACCACGTATACGCAAGTTTCTTTTGTCAAAAGCACGTGTACACGCACCTGTGCTGGAACACAGTCGTGTATACCATTTTTTGCATGCTTTTTTCAAATATTTCTACCCAGAGAGATTTGTTTTTTGGTTTTTTTGGTTTCTTAGTGGTACGTTTCTGTCTTCAGAATTTAATTATTCAGTGAGCTTACTGTTTCGAATTATCTCTTGCTTTGAAAAGTTTTTGGCCTAGGTTTGCTTTTGAGTGAGTTTTATGATTTGTGTTTGAACACACAAGGCTTCTTATAGAGGTTCTCGATTGTTCTGGTCTTTTGGAACAACATATTGTTTTCAATCTTTGTGTCAAACTTGATCATTGGTCTACTTGCTTTGCTTCCATCATTTCGTGGCCATACACATTTTCTTGCTTTTCAAAAGTCTCTTTTTGATGAATTTGAAAGTGTTTCTTTCCTAACTTCTTGGTTAGTTTCTCAATGCTCTTTTGCTGCTTTTGGATCGTTTAGTCCAAGTTGAAACCCCTATTTGTTCAAGTTTTTATTCATGTTGAATTGATAACTTACAAAGTTTCCTTGTGCTTTGCTTTCAATATTTGAGTCTTTGGTGGCATTTTGAGTGCTTTTGGAAAGTTGTTTTTATTGCTTCTTGAAAAAAGAAAAGTTCTTGAAAAACATTGTTTTTGCTTTCTTTTGCCATGTTTGTTTTTGGTTTCTTTTGGTTTTTTAAGAGTGATTTGTGATCAATTTGATTAGTCCTTCTTGTTTGGGGAAGATTTTGTATTCAAAATTCATATCCGTTTCAAACGCTTAAGTTGGCTTATAAACAATTTCTTTCATTTCTTTTTAGAGTAATCCAGGATTTTGCATTATCATGTACACCTTTCATTAGGGTAGTTTTGCATTATTAAACCGTCAATAGTCTTTTTAGTTTTTGTGAGTGTGAAGTCTTCTATAAGAAAAGAAAAGCAAAAAGTTTTTGCTTTATAGAAGTTTCTTAGAACCTAAGTAGAAATTGCTTTTCATCGAAGAACAAAAAAGTACATTTCATATAAGTTAGTTTTTCAATAATTTCTTTTGCGTCATACAAACACCATCAGTTTCATTTCCATATTGTCCCTTTGAATTAAAATAACAGCCACTTAAAATCAAGCGCTTAATAAAATAAACTAGAACTTTTTGTATTGTCAATCAGTATACACCAACAAGTTTTAGGTTTATTTAGGGCCTTGGATTAGGCGAGAGGACAGTAAACTCTCCAAGGCCACTCTAAATTGTAAAACATAGAAGTCTAATTAAAGAGTGAAATCCAATAGCATTAGGGAGACAGGGAAAGCTCTGTGACTGGGAGTTAAGCACAAGGGTTTATGAAGATAAGGATGAGAGATACCCCCTCTCTTACTTGTCGGATCTTACCTCATGACTGTTCCACCCAGCTTCTGATACGAGTTGGTGTCTTTAGTTGCCTATCCTAGGGATCTACATAGGTGGCTATGGAGGGGAATCCCATGGCACCTGAGGTTGATGTTGCATCACGTTTAGCAGTACTTCTGGAGGGCACCCTTGCAAAGCTTGGGGCTTTCATCGACAAAGGTTGTTGTTTGGAGGTTAGCGTAACTACCTCTGATACCTTCGCTAGTAGACCTGGGGCATAATTACCCCAGACTATTTTTGAAAGTCTCTTATTATTTTACATTCTTGTATTTTGGTGTCTGGTCCTAATCACCTGGAGTAGAAATACTTGGAAGTTGTTTGATTGCTGATTTCTTTAGGGACATTTTCAGTGAATGTTATGTGCTCCTAGTCAGCCTAGCTTTCAATTTTCTTGAGTCTTTAAGTAGATCTTATAAAAATAATTCAAAGTGGTTGACCAACCACCTCGACGGTCCCGTAGACTTCACGGGCTTTTACTTGCGAGTCCAGAGCCTTCTCCTAGAAGGTGTAGGAGTGATTTTGCCGGTGGTTTTCAATCATTGGCAGCAGGTGCATCGAAGATTGATCCTCCGCTTGGGGGCATTAGTTCACAAAATAGACCTGGTACTACTACAGAGTTAGAGAGGAACACACCAGTTCCTTCTCGAGTGCTCTTCCAAACGGAAGATAGTATTGAAGTGGAAGAGCTTTCAGAGTCGGTTGCGGCTCCAAATTCTCCTCTCCCTCCCGATCATCTAGACGTATTGTTATACATTGGAACTCTGACTCACAAGCCTTCGAGCCCAGGTCCACACACATCTATCCCTTCGATGACCACTGCTGGAAGCATGGCATCCACCATGAGTGTTGCGAGTATGCAGACTCCCATATCTGTGCAAGGGGGAGGAACTATTTCCATCCCTTCTAACACTCCCAGCACATCCTTATTTGGGTCTACTTCCATTCCATCGACGAGTGGAAGTTCTCAAGCCAATGCATCCAGTTTTGGATTCTTCCCTTTTGGAATGCCCTCTCAAGGTATTCCTTTAGTTCCATTGAATTTACCATCAACCGCCTCCACGTCCATGATGAGTGGATTAGCTTATTTTCATGGTTTCCCATTTGGAAGTGGTCATATACCACATTCCAGTCTGACAGTAGGGTCTATGCCTTTTCCTTTCACAGGTCAAGGTAGTAATCCCTTTCAGAGTTGGACAAACCCTACGGTTAGTGGGATAGGAATTGGGAATCAGTTTTTCGGCCAACAAGGGAATGTGTCATATTCCTCAGTAAATTAATTTCAAAGTTTTCCACCCTTAGCTAATGCTTAGAACCCTTATCAAGGGTTGTCAACTCCTTACAATACTTCGTTAGGGGGAAACTTTACCAGTTACAGAGGATTTCTGGCTCGAGTTGGTCAAACTCCAAATTTTGCTGTACCATAAGGGTCACCTTTTGGTTCAGTAGGTTCTACCAGTTACTTCGGGCAACCTGGTGCCTTTCAAAATCTAGGTCATTCTTTTCAAATTTTCAGGAACCCCGCCCAATCTGGGTGGAATCCCCAAGGTCCTCCATGACTTCCTTTTCTGGCCACATTTAATCTACTAGACTTGACTAAGTTGACAAACGATCCAATTAGGTACAATCTGGCTTGGCCTCTGGTCCCAAACAAACTTCCATCGGATGTTCCAAAATTCGAAGGGAAGAGTGGTGAAGACCCAGGTGACCATGTAACCATGTTCCATTTATGGTGCTCATCTAACTCCCTAATCGATGATTCGATCAGGTTGAGATTATTTCAGTGCACCTTAATTGGGAATGGGGCTAAGTGGTATATAAAGTTTCCAAGGGGCACCTTTACTTCTTTCGCTGATTTGGCTAACATTTTCTTAAACCATTTTCAGCTGCCTGTCTGTTACGAAGCCGGAACTGAGCTTCTGGCCAATTTTCATCAAGACATAGCTACTCACATTTCAGATCATATCCAGGAATGGAGACAGAGAAAAAGGCTCATCAAAGCCAAAATTCCACCTAAATTCTGTCTCGAATGGTTTTTAAAATCATTAGAACCCAAGATCTCCAAGGATGTTTCTATGTACGGCGTTTATTCTTAAGAGCAGGCTATCTATTGTGCCCAACAGTTAGAACTGATATATTCTCAGCCTGGGACTCTTCAGAAAATCTTGCCTAATGCTCCTAGATCCATGGTTGATGTAGCCTAACCGAAGCCAAGCCCTCACATTGATGGTATAGTTGGATCGGTTGATGCAAATGCGGTGAACCTTTTGAACCATTTGCAGCAGCTGTCTCTACAAACTGCTTCTTCTAATCAGGTTGCACCGTCTAATCCTTTGCCTTCCAAACCTTCTTCCATAAATGTTGTGTAGGCCTCTAACCCCAAAGGAGATCAAAATTCTGATGGGAAGAAGAAGGGACAAGGTAAAAAGAAGAATCAGGATGGGAAGGTTAATATGAACAAGCCCGGCAATGATGCTGGTGAGGGTAGAAAAGAGTCTAAGGAAAAGGTGAAATTTCCATGCAAGTTATGCAATGCAAATATTTTGACTCATCTCTGCCTGAAAATTCAAGATGCTCAGTGCTTGTTAGTGCAGCAAGGGCCTTCTAGCTCCCAAGTTGTCTTAACTAACCCTTTTCCCCAAGGGTAGCAGTTACTTGCTGGCGCAAACTCAAACCCTGGTACCTTCGCAAGGGCCAACCATGAAGGGGACAATTCCTCAAATGTTTTCATGGTGAGTTCTAACGTCAAAGTGGCTACACAATCACGTGATTATGGTGACGCAGAAACATCTAAGGATGAATCTATTCCAGGAACTACGGATCCACTTCATATTGAGCGACCCTCTATCGAGTCTATACCTCGGATACCGAAAGGTTCCACCAAGCGCGCGACTATTAACCCTAATGCTAGGGCAGCCCAGAACTACTCCATTGTAGAATATCTGGCTCAAAGTCCTTGTGTTATGTTTGCTTTAGAGGTACTCTAGTCGTGTCCTATTCAACAAAGTGCTTTTCTTTCAGTGATCGGGGCAGTTGGTCCAAATAATTCTTTAATGCTCACTTTTGATATGCTCAATGTCAAAAAGAGACTTCCTCATCATATGGATTTTCAAATAAAGTCTACTTACTGGAAAACTAATATTTTTCTAACAGTTATAGATGAGGGAGCTTCCACATGCGTAATGTCCATGTCATGTTGGAAGGCCATTGGATCGCTTTCAACTGTTCCTTCACCCACTCTCTTGACAGTATTTGATGGACATTCTCACAAGCCACATAGGATTATCCTGGCCTTTCCTATATGTGTCAGAGGAAAGGTCGTTAATATAGAAGTAGAAATCGTTGATGCCAACCTAGATTACAATCTCCTCTTGGGACGAAATTGGATTTATGAAATGGACGTCGTAGTTTCAACTCTGTTTCGTGTCCTTTGTTTTCCTCATGAGGGGAGAATTGTTAAAATTGATCAATTGGATTATTCTCCAGTTGACCCTCGTGCAACTTCGAATTCTACTGTTCCATTGGTGGATAACCCCCATCAACCTATCGAGAATCTAGGAGTTGGGATGTATTCTTCATTGATGGGTACATTTGATCTTCCCACTCCTATAGCTAGAATCAATGCCATTTCATCCTCCAAAGAGTCTTCACGGGAAGATTTCTTGCGGACATGTTATTTTTCAGACCCTTGGACCTTACCTTTGCCTACAACCACATTAGATGAAGGTCAAGTTGGTGGAATGGCATTCCTTATGTCTACATCAGAGCTTAGATATCAATCTCTCGTTAACTCTGCAGACGATCATCCTACTCTTTTTTCAAAGGAGGAGTTAGATGGTGATGTGGCTCCAGCTTGGACCCTTGACTCTAATTCTACTATGGATTGCTTAGATACAGTTTTACCATCTGAGGAAGAAATCTTAGAAGCAATGACGGGTGTAGATCAACCGTGGGAAGATTTACATCATCGTTCATATTTTCTTCCCCCATTGCAAGAAGTCGAATCCAGGTTCTCCAATCTGCTTACTAACAATGTTTGTGTGGTTTCAAACCCTTTAGCTCCAGCACACATACGTATCGAATGTAATATGTCAGTTATTTCAAAAACCGTACCAATAAACATCTCTAGGAACCCTAATGCAATAGAAAATGTCTTCATCGGAGCCAAGTGTTCCATTGAAGAGATTCAAATTTACACTGACCTCTTTAAAGAGTTTCGGGATGTATTCACTTGGTCTTATAAAGAAATGCATAGTATTGGTCCATCCATCGTTCAACATGAGATCAAGACGTATGAAAACGCTAAGTCAATTTGTCAGAAGCTTCGGCCAGTCAATCCTAGGAAAGCAACAACTATTAAAGATGAAGTAGAAAAGTTGCTCAAGGTGGGTTTCATATACCCCATTCCTCTAACAGATTGGGTTTCTAATCTAGTCCCAGTTGATAAAAAACAAGGAACGATCCGCGTGTGCATTGACTTTAGGGATTTGAACAAAGCTTATTCGAAAGACAATTACCCCACACTGTTTATTGATCAGATAGTTGATGAATGTGCGGGTAATGAGATTTTCTCATTCATGGATGGATTCTCTAGTTATAATCAAATATCTATCCATCCAGAAGACCAGCATAAGACAACTTTCATTTGTCCCTGGGGTACCTTTGCATACAAAAAGATGCCTTTTGGTCTTAAAAATGTTGGAGCTACGTTTCAGCGGGCCATGTCTTACGCTTTCCATGACATCAAGCATGTCATCGAAGCATACTTGGATGATTTAGCTACTCATTCTCGAAAGAGAATCGATCATCCTAGTCACCTTTGGTTAGTTTTTGAGAGATGTCTATTTTACAAGATCCAGTTGAATCCAAATAAGTTTGTTTTCGTAGTTACATCTGGTTGGTTGTTAGGGTTCAGTGTATCAACTGAAGGGATTTGAGTTGATCCGTTCAAGGTTGAGGCAATAATTCAGTTGCCTCCCCCGTCTTCCATCTGAAATCTTGAAAGTCTTCAGGGAAAGAAAATTTCTTGAGACAGTTTATAGCAAACTATGCCGAGATAACAAAAGGATTTATGTGTTTGCTGAGGAAAGGATTTCCATTTTTATGGTACGACTTTACAAAATTATCTTTTGATGCCTTGAAGTAGGCGTTAATCTTTGCCCTGCTTTTCAATCCACCAGATTATGGTAGAGATTTCCTTTTATATCTTGTGGCCTCAGAATCAACCATAGGTATGGTTCTAGTTCAAGAAGATGATGCTCTCACAGAGCATATGATTTACTACTTGAGTCGAGGCTTGGTAGGCCCTGAACTACGCTATTCTCCAGTTGAGAAATTGGCCTTAGCAGTCGTCCATGCTGTCTAGCGGCTTCGTCATTATATTATACTACACAAAACATTCGTCTTAGTGGTGGTCAATCCTTTCCAAATTGTCCTTAGTAGGCAAGTGATTGGGGGCAAATACAATCGATGGATTGTTATTTTACAAGAATTTGATCTCGAGTTCTTTTCAGCCAAGTCTAAGAAGTCATTGGCTTTTGTAGAATTAATTTCTGAGCTACCTTGTGAAGAAGATACTGTTTATGAGGAAAGTTTCCCAGACAAACATTTATTCCTCATCTCTTCACAAGATCCTTGGTATGGAGATATCATAATCTATCTCCAGACTTCGAAGTTCCCTCCTGCTTCCTCCAAGGATGAATGTCGAAAATTACATCACCTAGCTAAGAACTATGTCATCATTGGTGATACATTATATCACTAAGGGGTTGATTCAATCCTTAGGCGTTGTTTAACATTAGAGGAACCAGAGTCTATGCTCAATGATTGCCATAGTGGAGCTTATGGTGGGCATCTATCTGGGCTTGCAACAACCCAGAAAATCTTGTGTGCCGGCTACTTTTGGCCTTCGATTTTCAAAGAATGTATTGAAGTGGTCAAACATTTCCACCCTTGTCAAGTATATACTCGAAAGATACGTGCACATCTAGCTCCTCTTTTCCCTATTGTCACTGGCGGTCCTTTTACAAAGTGGGGTATTGACTTTACTACTTGTAATCTGCCTTCAGCTGCTAATCACAAGTACATTGTAGTTGTCATAGACTACTTTACAAAGTAGGCTGAGGCCATGCCTACTTATAAAAATGAGAGTGAGACAACAACATTGTTCCTCTTCAATCTGATTATTTCACATTTTGGTATCCCCAGAGAGATTGTCACTGATCATGGTTGTCATTTCCAGAACCAACTGATGACGAAATTGTCTCTTAAGTTGGGCTTCTAGCAAGAGCATTCATCTTCATATTATCCTCAGGCCAATGGGCAAGTTGAAGCTATGAATAAGTTCCTCAAGATGATCCTACAAAGGATAATTGACAAAAATTGCTCCAATTGGCATATCATGTTGTATCCGACTCTCTGGGCATACCGAACCTTGATAAAGACTGCCACCGATTTTACACCTTTTCAATTAGTTTATGGGCTAGAATTTATTTTTCCTATTGAGTGCGAAATTCCATCCCTTAAGCTAGCTGTTGAGCTTCTTCCAGAGACCTCTAGTCTCAAAGAGCACCTTGTTCATTTGGAATATCTCGATGAGCAATGTCGAGATGCCACCATAATAAATGAGGCTCATAAAATCTTGTGTGCCGGCTACTTTTGGCCTTCGATTTTCAAAGAATGTATTGAAGTGGTCGAACATTTCCACCCTTTTCAAGTGTATACTCGAAAGATACATGCACATCTAGCTCCTCTTTTCCCTATTGTCACTGGCGGTCCTTTTACAAAGTGGGGTATTGACTTTACTACTTGTAATCTGCCTTCAGCTGCGAATCACAAGTACATTGTAGTTGTCATAGAATACTTTACAAAGTAGGCTGAGGCCATGCCTACTTATAAAAATGATAGTGAGACAACAACATTGTTCCTCTTCAATCAGATTATTTCACATTTTGGTATCCCGAGAGAGATTGTCACTGATCATGGTTGTCATTTCCAGAACCAACTGATGACGAAATTGTCTCTTAAGTTGGGCTTCTAGCAAGAGCATTCATCTTCATATTATCCTCAGGCCAATGGGCAAGTTGAAGCTATGAATAAGTTCCTCAAGATGATCCTGCAAAGGATAATTGACAAAAATTGCTCCAATTGGAATATCATGTTGTATCCGACTCTCTGGGCATACCGAACCTCGATAAAGACTGCCACCGGTTTTACACCTTTTCAGTTAGTTTATGGGTTAGAATTTATTTTTCCTATTGAGTGCGAAATTCCATCCCTTAAGCTAGTTGTTGAGCTTCTTCCAGAGACCTCTAGTCTCAAAGAGCACCTTGTTCATTTGGAACATCTCGATGAGCAATGTCGAGATGCCACCATAATAAATGAGGCTCATAAGAAAAGGGTCAAAACTCAATATGATAAAGCTGTCTGTCCTCTAGTCTTTTCTGAAGGAGATCCTGTCTTGGTCTATGACCAAGATAAATACACCTTGGGGGCAAGCAAATTCAAGTCTATGTGGTATGGTCCCTTTATAGTGAAATGAATTTTAGGAAAAGGGGCTTATGAATTGGTCAATTTTGAAGCGAACAAGTTGGCGGAGCCCCCAAATGGGCTCTACCTCAAGAAGTACTTTGCTTAGGTTACGTCTGAGCAATGGCTTCTTTGTATATTTTTTATTTTTGTACATATTCTATTGGGAACTTTTGTGATATCGACACTTTTTTGATCTGCTTTGGCAGGTGTTGATGGATGACTTGGTCTATTTTGGATTCGTCGATGGTGCTAGTCAGCACACTAAAAATCTCGCTTCCACAGCTTGGGTGATTTATTATCCATCTGGTTAGTTGATGGTGTTAAGGGGAGTATGTATTGGTTCTGCGTCAAATAATATTGCCGAATATACTGTCATTATTAATTTACTATCCGAAGCTATTTCTTTTGGAATTGATTCGTTGGTAGCGTATCTTGACTTACAGCTGGTAGTGTCACAATTAAATAACATTTATCGGGTTCGAGATCCTTATTTATATCACCAATTTTTGAGAGTTAGAGTGTTGCAATGATCATTTGTTTTTATTACTTATTTTCACATTCCACGATCTGAAAATTCATTAGCAGATTCTATCACTAATCAAGCATTAGAATTGCATATCAATAATTTGTCAAAATAAAAACAAACATAAAAAATTTGGAACTATATATATATATATATATATATATATATATATATATATATATATATATATATCATAAAACTACCCATGTGTAAATAAAGTGTTTCAAAAATAATATACAAAATCGGGACTAAATTCCCATAATCATGTCCAGTCTATCTATCGACCCGGCTCAGGATGAGCGGCTAAGAAAGTGACCACTGCATTGGCCACATGCCGAAGGATGCGAACCCAGTCTTGTGGTACTCCTACCACGCAGTGCTGCATCTCCTCAGGTAGGTCTTCTATGGCCACCATCGGTACCTGGTGAGTCAATCTCACCAAGTTTCTTTGGATTGCATATAAGACCCTCTCTATCTCAGCAGCCACCTCTTCGGCACCTCTTCCGCGATGCCTGTGCCGCAGAAATATGTCTGGTCTTACTGGACCCACATCTAGAACATGATCATTATGTCAGTATTTTAATCCCATAAAAAATATTTCTAAGTTCATTTTCCTTTAAAAAAAAAAACAAAAAAATTCTTAAAAATTGATAAAAGCTTAAAAAATGGTTACTTGTCTCTCCCCATGTTGTGTTTAGTGGTAGCATCAAGTCCGGATCTCCTATGAAATCCATGCCAGCATAGGGATAGTCATCCACAATGATGACTTTTTGTTCCCACCAAGAGAAGAACTCATCATCAAAGCAGTCATCGGCAAGTCCCCGCCTCTAGGGTGTTTCATCAGGTCATCCCACCTACCCATCCGAGGATCTCGGGGGCCACTGATAGGGACTGATACTCTGGGATGCAGCCCAGGCACCTTATCAAAGAAGAAGGAGCATAAAATGGTCCCATATCCGAAATTTTTGGTCTGCCCTTTCTGAATGGAGGACAACTGGCTCTTCATATTGGTAAGAAGAGGTGTACACTAATCAAAAACAGTGGTGAGGCACTCCACGACCAAGCTCATGGATACTCATGAAGCTTGGTGCAATGAGGCTTTTTCATTTATCCTGGCTATGGTGAACAGTAGAATCCTCAGGGATAAACTCTCCACATGTTTTATTGGAATCTAACTTCCAATTTTTTCTGGATGCCCAGGACAGTAAATGTGTACGTAGTCTTCCACTAAAAGACTACCTCATGTCTGGCCAGTCAAATGTACAACTTCTCCTCTCCAGGAGAGACCAGTGATAAAGTAAATATCCTCCACCTCTATCCTCAAAGGCATTTGATCAATCATAAATGCATCATCTTTGACACTCCAATAGTGGATTAGCATTTCAAGCAAATGAGTGTTGGCCTTCATGTTGGGCATTTTGAAAAATTTCAACAAGCCACATCCCCTCAATGCATCTAATGCCTGCTGATCATTCATAACTTCATTATCAATGGTAGTATGCTCCCTCTCTCTCCATGTGATTGTCATCCTGAAAAAAATTGAGTTTCAACCGTTAGATTTTTGTGTTTAAATTTCAAACCGTGTATACGCGGGTCCCTTTCACACACAGTCACATGTAGGGCTTTGTATATGCAGGTCGATAACATCCAACCAATGTATACGCCGCGTTGAAATTTTTAACATAAATTCCTACAGTAAAACCTTAATAAAAATGTGTAAAAACAATCACAAAATAATGCAAGCTTGAAATGAGGGTTACCTGATGGTTTTGATCCAATTTGAACGGTCCAATTCTTTGGGGGAAAAGTTTGCTCCTTTTTCTCCACAACTTTTGTGCTCAACACAAATGACAAAAATAGTGAGCCAAAAGGTCAGTTTATAGCTTTGAAATTTTCAAATTTTTTCAAAACTTGATTTTTTTGTCTCATGAATCTTTCAACTTGTGAGCTTGGATTGTCAAGAATAGGTTGTTTTTTCAGGACATTTTGGACGCTTTTTTGAAATTTCACATCGGTTCCATGACCGCTGACCCGTCATGGTAGGTATCATTTACTCACTGGCATATAGGTTAGGGAAACCATTTTTTCCGTTGCATCTTTCATACTAGCCTCCATTTTTCAATACACTTGCCATAGGGTCGATCCCATCGTGTTATGGTTAGTAAACCATGTTCACTCACTGATTTTTAAATCATGACATGATGGTAGAGCCATCCTGTACATGGGCATAATAGTTAGCACCTCACAGACATTTGTTGCCCATGTTGTTATATTGAGTAGGCTCGGGAGTCCTCTTTAGTCCTGCCATGAATTGTGCATTGAGGACTCATTCCTCTTTGCTTCTTCACTTCGTTCTAGCCTTATACCCTAGAGGCTCCTTACTGTTGAGTTGTACTACTGCATTGCATTTTGACTATTTGCACCTTTTAGCCTTGAGCCAGCTTCACTTGGACTCATGTTTAAGCCACTGTTTGACCATGTCTGCTGCAAACTGAAATCTGAAATCCCTTAGTTTCTGCAACTTGACACACCCTTTGACCCGTGGAAGGAACATTCCTTTGACCGTCTTTGTCCAGTTTTGCCTCCCTGCATTGAGCATAGGATAGTTCCCATCCCAGGAACTAGATCATCTGTTTCACTGACACTCGTTCTTTCCACTGTACTATAGAATTCTTTTATTCTTTTTTCCAGCTTAAATAAAAGGACAAAAAAATTATATATTCCAAGAAAGAGCGGGAACAGGATAACATTTCCATATATTGTTGGCAGCTAGAGTTAGTTGTGTCGCCCTTGAACAAATCACTCAAAAGAAAGTCTCTCCTCCATTTTGGGTGGGATTTAGTTTGACTTAGGTATGCCTTAACCTTGTTATTGAGTTAGTTCTCCTCCGATTGGTTATCTCTTCCAATCATATGGAGAGTTCATTCGTGCCTCCTGCATGATGAACTTATATAGAGTTATCATATGCTGCCACATAGTCATCATTGAGTCATGCTTTTGTTCAAGGGAATTAAGCCTGAGTCGACCTCTCTGCGGTGTCTCTTGACCTATTTTTCAGTCGGCCATCCCTGGTTGTCAGTGTCTTGTTTGTCATCACATCAGTTATATTGGTCCTTTTCTCGTGCCAGTTTGAGAAGGTCTCCATTGACTTCTTGCTGGCGGGTCTTGTCCTTATCGACAACGACATATTGCTCTGAGGGTAGGCCTAGAGCTGCACCCTAGCCCTATTTTCATTATTGATAGGTCACCTTGTGCTCAGCATCGATCAGTATCATGGGTCTTTGACTGAGTGGTTTCCCTTGTGTTCAACACCAGCTTTCATTATCATAGATTTGGATTCATGCAGTGCCTTGGTTTCCATCTGACCATATTGGTGGATTCCTTGTCTCTATGACAGCTTTCATTATTGGTTGGTTCAGAGGGTTTCTATCGTGCGCTAGCTACATCTTGTGTACACCGGAAACGTGCTTCGGTCAGGTTACTACATCTTTTTTCGTCTGATTCCTTCCACATTATTGGCCTACGAGTTACACTCGTGCTAGATTGATGAAGGATGCCTTAATGCCTTCCTTCTAGCGGATCTTTTCCTATCGACTACGACTCATTGCTCTGGGGCAAAGATCTAGAGTCCATTTGGTAGTACCTTGGGGTTTGTAGTGATCAGTGGAAAATTCTTCACTATAGACAGTGGGAAACCATCATTATCCCCTGATTGATAGATTCCTCAAGATGTTCAACTTTAGCTCATTCATTCACACTTGTTAGATTGTACTGGGTACCTTGACTCTCATTATCATTATCGGTGAGTAGTCTCGCATTTGTTAACGGTATACATCAATGACCGGTAATCAGATGATTTATCACATGGTCGATTTCAGATCATTTATTCCCATTGTGTAGAAATGTACCACGGTAGTTGGTGAAGACCTCGGGTTGCATCAACATTCTTTGGTTCACTTGTCAGTTTCTACTGTTTCTACTAGTTGACACCATCCACACTATATGTTGTAGTCCTTCACAGCGACATCTTATATGCTCGCATCCGAGTTGCAATGTAGTATCATCTTATTCCATCATGTTCATTTGGTACTATTGGGATCAGTTTTTGACATCAGTGATCAGCTTCATCCTCTAGCTTCATTGATCATCTTCTTATATGTGATATTCAGACATGTACTTGTTTGATCACGATCAGATGATCCATTATGTACTTTCAGTTCTTTATACTTGTATACATAGTGGATCTGCTTGTACTTGATATGCAGACATGCTTTACTTTCTCTGAGCATGGGTATGCCCACCTCAGACAACTGTTTCTTTTTTATCTTCTTTTTCATGGCTTAGCAGGCTGAAATCTAGTGAAGTCCTTCTCAGTTTTTGATAGGTTACATTTCCATATACTTAATACATTTCGGCCATCATGTACCCCTTCTGACCTCATATATTAGGGGGCATCTGTTATAGCTCCAAATATCACCCTTGGTATTTGTGGTGCTTGATTTATGGCCTAGGACAACCCCTCCTTCCAGACTTGGTCCAAATATTTTTAAAACAGTGTTTTATTCCCTATATGCTACTTTTCCATGCGATAAAAGCGTGTACACATGGGTTATTCTATACCCAACCCGTGTATATGTGTTAAAAAACTTAATAATTTTTTTTCCTTAATTATGGGCAGAGTTCACGGGTTTTACCTGTTGATTACCTCCTAGTTCCCATGGCCCAACTGTTCCCAACTGTTTCCCAACTAAAAAACTAATTTGGGAGAAGTATAGAAAGACTTCCATGGGAAGGCCTTAAGGAGGAGAGAAGAGATAGAATTACTATACTGAGATTATCCCCTGATCAAGTCTGAAGTATCCCTGTGCTTCAAGCACTTCCCTAAGTTTAGGAAACCATTGTTTCCTTGAGCATTAATATTCTCCCACTTGCTTGAGATATCATGGTATTGGTTATTGAAGACTGGGACTGGACAGGCCTGGAGGATGGTTCCGCTTGGAGCCAGAAGGAGACTCAAGTGAACTCTTTCCGTGTTTATTACAGTTTTCTACAATAAAAAGAAACGTTGTCTTGTTCCTAAGATTGACCTTGTTTATGCATCAGATGTTGTTGTAATTCATGTATGAATGATTATTTTGATGTATAACTAACCATTTGGTTACATGATATAAAGTTGATTTCATTAAAATGCTTTATCTATATGCTACTATGTATCTTCGAATTGGTTGATTTGCAGATTTGAAGATCATTAGGAGTTGTAGAGGGTTTGAACCCTATTTGGACTACCCAAACGAAGGACATTCGGGTATGTTCATCCTTTTTTGAATTAGTCACCGGAGATTCCACAGTAAGAACATTTTTCTGCCAACGTTTCAAATCCCAACCGGGATCCATCATCAGGACAACTTGAAGCTTGATAGAAGAAGAGCAGATTAAGCAGCTCTTCTTGCTATCTTAGCTCTAGTTTTTTCGAGTAAAATGATTTCACTCCAGGTATCCCCTCCGTGTAGGGAAATGATTCTGGATTTGAGACCTCTGTGGTGCAATATTTTTTTTTTTCATCCTTTCATAGTTTGTTTATTTAGGCATGTTTCCTGAGTTGTGTGCATGTTTCTCGCTATAGATTACTCTTTCTCTATTGGGGTTCTGACCCAAAGCCCTAGGCTACTTATTCTCGTAACAAGGATGCACACTTTCTTACTCCAGGGAACAACGCAGTGTCACTGGAAGAAGGGATTGTGAAATTCCCATGGACAATCAATTGTGCAAAGCATTGAATCAGTGAGTTGCAGAATGTTGACTCTCAATGAGTGATTGTGTAGTTCACATGCTCAGTGACCACCAATATCTTAGGGTTTCGTAGTTCTAATATTCAACAAACTACATATTTGAAATCCTCAAGGGCTTGCATAGTCTCAAGTGGTAGGGGATTATGAAATTCCTAGAAGGAAGACAGGTAGTTGGTGCAAAATCAAGACATAAGTTGGCTTGTGTTAAGAAGTTGTTTAGTTGTTGTTGACAAGACTTAATCATCATTGATACAACCTAATGAATTCATCACAACTCATGCATGCAAATAAAAGTGAAATAGAAAGTAATTAATAAGAGGAAATCTTGATGATTGTGAAAGATAATTTCTTAAGAACATAAGGTAGGATCTAAAAAAAAAGCATTGGAAAATTTTTGGAGCAGGGTTGTACTAGCTATGACACAACCATAATGTCTTAGGGATAAACCTAGGAGAATGGGTAAAAAATGTAGGGAAACTTCATGAGAAGTATAATGCGATAAAGTAAAAACTACAACAAGATGGTGAGGATGGAAGGGATGAGGAATACCATCTCTCAGGTGATGGTGTATTTAGATTCAAGAATATAATCTATGTGCCAAACAATGATGATTTGAAGAAGCCGATAATAAGAGAGTTCCTTACTAAACCATATTTTGGCCACTCAGGATACTAGAAGACTCCCATGGCCATGAAGAGGTTTTACTATTGGCATAGTTTGAAAAGGGAAGTACCTAATTTTGTTGCTAAATTCATGGAGCACCATCAAGTGAAGGTTGACTATAAAAACCCAACAGGTTATTTCATCCCATTCCCATTTTGGAATGGAAGTGGGAAGTGATTTGCACATATTTCATTATAGGCTTCCCAATAACCTCCAAAAGCATGACGCAATTATGGTGGTCATTTCCAAGCTAAGAAAAGTGGCTCATTTTGTGGCAATTAAATCCACTAATTCAGTTAGTGAGGTGGCTCAAATATCCATGAAATATGTTGTGAGGTTGCATGCAGTTCCCAATAACACCATCTTGGATAGAAATTCCAAATTCACTTCAAAAGTTTTGAGAGAACTATTTGTAGGGTTGGGGATAGATTTGGCCTTCAGTCTAGCTTATCATCTACAAACAGATGGTGAAATATAGAGGAGAAATATAATCCTCAAAGATGCATTGAGAATTTATGTAATGCACTAGCCAAAGAAGTGGGAAGAGTATCTTTCACTTGTAGATTTTTCATACAACAATGGGTACCAAGAATCTCTAAAGAATAGCCCGCTTGAGGCACTCTATGGAACAAGTTGCAATACTCCTATTACCTGGAGTGATCTAGTGAACATGGTCCTTATTGGGCCTAATATGATGAAAGAGATGGAGAAAAAAATGTAGTTTACGAAGAATAATTTAAAGGTAGCACAAGACAGGTGGAAAGGCTGTGCAGATCAACATAGGGTGCATAAGGAGTTCTAAGTTGGGGAACATGCTTACTTGAGAGTTAGGCCCAAGAAAATTTCTTGAAGATTGGGGCATGTGCCAAGTTGGCACCATAGATTCTTTGGCTATTTGAAGTGCTCGAAAGGACAGGGTTAGTGACATGTTGGTGTTATAAATGTGTTTCCATTGATAGAAAAGCATGACAAATATGTAAACATTTGGCAAAGGATGACATAATATGACTGCAATATGAGAAAACCATGGTGAAATGGTGAAGATATTCTAAAGGCATTTCTAATGCAGCATATCACATCAAGAGAAGATGGAACCCAAAAATATGGACATAGCTCTAAAATATATTTCTAGTGGCACGTGGAAGGAAACAAATGGCCTCCTAGTTTGAAAGATAAGGTCAATCAAAGCTAAGGACCCCAAAAGTCAAATTGCAAAGTTAATTTTGGTGAAAGTGCTTTGGAGCAGTTTATTTTTGGTTGTGTGCCCAAATTGATGAAGCTCTTTTAGTGGAGTGGATATCCAAATGGTCATGCCAACTTGGTAGACAAAAACATAGTGATAAGAAGTTTTATTGGCCCATGGAGAAGCCCAGTTGATAGCTTATTCTTGCAGGTATTCCCTAAAAACTTTCAAAGAGTGCACAAAATAGGTATCTAGGCTCACAAGCGTGATGACACAATCCCTGCAGGTTTCAAGAGTTAAACGATGGGCATGTCCAGTGGTGCATTGGGCCCCATACATCCCACCTATGCATTAGATACAATTTCAATGGGTCAACAAGTGAAAGAGTTAATGCGAAAGAGGGTGTCAAAATGGGTGGTTTTCCCCTATTTTCGATCTTATGATCAATGCCAAAGATTGATCCTAGCAACCTCCCCACTCAATACAATTGTTATCACCTAGATTGACCTTAGGCTGAAGGGAGGCAACTTCCAGGGTAATCACAAACCAAGATTAGCCTTGTAGCTAGCCCTACAAGGCCGGGAGAGGGCTCTCTCCTTTAGAATCTCGGTCGAGATGACTGGATCAGGTAAGGATTTTAGGCTAGGTATAGTAGCATGGGAGTTTTGATTTGGTTTTGTTGATGTTTTGCTGGATCAGGAGGAGCTAGGCAGTTTATGTCTAGGGAATTAGGTCAAAATTGCAATCTGTTCTATGGGGCAAGGTAGCCATAGGTTATAGAATTCTTAAGCTTGACAAAATGAAGTGTTTGACTGGTGAGAAGCTAAGGAGGTCATGTGGAGATCATGGATCCTTCTTAAACAGTAGAAAAAACATGAAATATTGAGTGCTTTCCCAAGGCAGAGCATTGAATATAATGGATTCTACCTATCTTACCTGAAAACATTCAACTAGAAGCATTCAGATGGTTGAGAGCATACATAAAACAAGTAAACAAATGATCACATAAGGAAAAACTATGCTCGAATTCCATACCACAGGGATCCCATAAAGATAGCTGCAATTCTTATTAATGGCCTGCCAAAACTACTTAGAAGAGAAATACAATCAAGTCCTGATCATCCAGCTGAGTCCAACCTCAACAAATGTCTAAGAAAATACATAATATAGGCATCAAAACCACTCATCCTAGCCTCAAGGGTTGAATCCATAAGAGGAGGAGTAGTTACAAAACAAACTGAACTCAAAGCTAAAGACAAGGGAGGTCAAACTGACTGATCCCTAAGGTGAAGGAAACTGATTCATTACATGCCACCTTGGCTATTTAGCTCATGTATCTACCCTCGATAACCAAAATATATATTAATTACATCATGATTTTACATTACATCAGTAAAAAGATCAAAATCCCAAAGACGAAAGCAAATTCTGGAAGAAACAGTGAAAAATTGAGCAATCTATCAAGTGCACAACACCAGTGTCAAACGCACAGCGCCTAAAGGGAGTGCATAGTGCCAACTTCCAGCTGCATTGTAACTGCCTTCCTGACCTCCAAATTTGGCTCATGATACCTCATTAGAAAGCTTGTCCTATCTACTTTACAAATCTCCCCTTAGTTTCCAATTTTACCTTCATTGGATCCTACAAAATTGCAATCTCCCAAGAGTGTTGAAACGTGCAGCACCAGGGTCCAAAAATAGGCAGAAACATGAAATTTTGGTGGTTTTTGGCCTTTTCACCTAGCAAAACTGACTTTCTCACCCGGAAACATGGTTTTTCTGAATGTACATGGCCTCTTGAATCCAATGGTGGTGGCCATTTCTCCAAAATGTGCCCCAAAAAAGTGCACAACGCCCTAGGCATCGCACGTTCGGCCAGTAGACTGATAGAAAAATTGCCTGAAAATGACAGAAAATGCTAACACTTCAAGCCATCCTTTTACTACCTTCCCGATGTCCAAATTAAGCGTGGAATAGCTCATTGTAAAGCTTGTTAAATCTAGTTTCCAAAACATCTTGAAGTTTTCAATTTGTATTTCATTTTCTCTATCAAAATCCCAATCTCCCAAGACTTTTCAAACACACAGCACTTGAAGGGAGTAAGCAGCACCACTTTCAAGACAACTTTTGGAGCTCTCTGTGTCTAGTTATAATTTGACTCATCAAGAAAGTCATTTGATCACTGCAGTTAGGAGAAATATTTATTTTCCCAAAGTCACTCCAGAAGTGCAACAACTATCCTGAGGCAAATGATGTTTTGAACATTTCTACCAAACCATAAGACCTGTGTAAAAACTGAAGGAGGTTTTTCTCTAGAGTCTATGATGGACAGAAACCTCTCTCACTTTTGTCAAATTCGTCTTTTCTTGCTCAAAAACATGATTTGAATAAAACCTATCACAATGTGTGGAACTGGGGATTTGTAAAAATGAAGGGAAATGAAGGGGATGAGGGGCTTATAATTTCTCGAGAAAATTTTTTGGAAGTAGGGAGGGATGTTAGGAAGTAGGGGAAAGTGGAATTTCAAAGATTGAATGAGGGGAAGGGGTCCAAAAGGGCAAAACACAGGCCTAACCTAGAAAAGTGTCAAATTGTAGCGATAGGCTAGGGTTTGTGGGAAAATGATGAATTTGAGGGATTTCAATAATGGGAAGTGTTTAAGAAGGTATTTTAAGGGTAGGGGAAGGTGTATGAGCATCAGGATACAAGTTTTGTTGATGATTTTGCCATCCAAGGAAAATTACCTTCAAAACCCTAGGAGAGGGAAATGAGCCTTACCTAAGTACAACTGAAGCACGAACAAAGTGTAAAATGACCCATTGGACCCGAAATAATGATGAAAACTCTTTGAATGATTGTACACTCATCCAAATGGTGACATGGACTAGTACTTGGAAAACTTTGGAAGGAGTGAAAACAATCCTAGACCTAATACCTAGTGACCAAATTTTACTTGAAGACTCACTGAAATGACAAAATTTTTACTTTGACACCATAAGACCACTTTATAAGAGCATATTTGATCACTGGTGGAAGGCTGCAAAGACTGACACTAACATTGGCTCCAATGGGGATGGTAGCTCCTTGGAGGTGCCAAGAACACCGTAGACCAAGTAGCCTTATCCATTGGGCATGGAGTCAAAAAAAAAAACTCAATCTGAAATACATGGCTGAATACTGATGACTCAAAGACACAAACTGACTTTTACTCAACCAAAAGCTAACTCAATACTAAAACAAAACTAAAAAACTGGAAAATATGCTCGAAATGGAGCTTATTCAATAAAACCTACTCTAACTGTTCCATTCATCACCTGATCAAGTGAAATGAAACAACCAATGCAACCAAGTAAGCATTCTGGTTGTTGTTTTAATTCTCCACAAGTGCTTGTTTATGAGAAAGAAGAGAGAACTACTAAAACGCAACTCCCATGAAAACTTGCAAACAGATCCAAATTTCCCCAGATTAAATAATATGGATGTTCTATCTAACTCCAAAAAGACTGCATGAGGATCTTGAAAGTCATGTGCACTGGGACTTAGCTCCCCCAATGGATTACTTTGTTTCTCCTGATACCATGAATGAAAACTTTTATCTAAGCCTTGTGACGAGACTCCTGCTGAAAATGACAAAGAAACCGGCTACCGGATCAAGTTTGTATCAATACATTTTTCAAGCTCAAAGTTAGCTAATGGAGAAGGACTTTTACTGCAAACATCATCCAACACATCAGCTATTGTATCATGAAAAACTTGAAAATACTGTTGCAACACATTTTCTATTGGTTGGAATGAGATTACATGATTTCCTATAGGCTGCTCATTTGAAGATATGCTATGCAAAATTCCCTTCAAAAACTGAAATGATTCAAAACATAATGGTACAGAATCATCTTGCATCATTTGATCATATGTTCCATCTTCCAAGTCTTCATCTGCATCCTGACATTCAATGGCATTTGGGGGTTGCAAATCTAGATATGAGAAGTCTTGAACAAGGACTTCATTGCCCTCTAGATGGTCAAGATCGAAACTTATCGACGGTTGATTTTTGATTGCATGAAAATTGTCTCTGATAATCTGAAACAATGTAAAGAAAAAAGGCAAAGATCCTTCACTTACTTCAAAATTTTCTACACTTTCCTCCTCACTTCCATAGCTGACATGCAACAGCTGATCACTGTATTGGAGCTGCTGAAAGTGAACTTCCTCCTTCCACAAACTAGCTGTTGATTTGCCTGCAAGACTAGCTTATGTTTGGAGAACATAACCATCATCATAATTATCAAACTTATGCAAATCATCAGCATAAAACACATCATCAAGCATACATGTCAGATCAGTAGATCTCTCTTCTGCAAGTTGATCTATAAAACAATCATTATCAAATCTATGACAACTAGGATAAGAAAGGAAATGTTTTGCATCAGCGACTTGTCTTTCCTCAATCAACGAGCCATGATCTTGAACATCATACTCATTCCTTGTGGTGATATTTTGCATCATCCCTTCCACTGCACTTACCAAAATGTCGAGCTTTACCTCTAAAGATGTCAATTCCTTTGGTTCTATGTTCTTCCTCTCTTCTTCCTTCAACTTTCCCTTCTGATCAGCGAATTAGCCTCTACATCTACTGCAATGTTTTGCATCTCTTCAAGTGTTGCCAGGTTCCTTTCCCTCAGCTGAAACTCCATTTTTGGATCAAAGGCTTTTGGATAATGCAAGAGAGTTGAATCAAGAGGAGGTCTTATATTAACAAGCATCGAAAAATAGACTTGGTTAAACCCGGCAGAAAATTGTTGTACTGTCTCCCATGGAAGCCTTTTTAGTTGATTATACTCTTCTAGAATCAAGAAAGGGTTCTTTCTAACCACTCAGTTGTTGAGGAAAAATTTTATGAACTACTGGAAATCTGAGATGCTCACATCAGGCAGGGTTTTGAACCAACTCTTGACTTTGCCTTGCAAAGAAAGAGAAAAAAATCGTAACACTGACTTCCTCTTCATCAAATTCAGAAAGGTCAAGAAAAGACTCAAAATTCAATACATGTCTCTCAGCAGTGATGTTGTCACATTCACCATCAAATCTTGGTAGATATAGGTAATGATTTTTAGGGAAAGCATGGGATATAGGAGGTAAAATCAGAGGCTTGTATCTATCTGGAATTTTACAAGGTATAGGGGTATATACAAAAGGTGTAGAATCAGTATTGGTCTCTTGAGGCTCATCAGTTTGAAGATGGTCATCATAAGATTTGGAAGAAAGGTCTTGATCAAGATCAAAGGCATGCAAACATTTTTTATTCACAATCTTCAAAGGGAAGGAATCACACACAGGTCTAGGATACTTTCTCAAATACAATATACTTTGTAAAGCCTTCTTGACATTGTCGGGAAAAGAGAAGAAATAATTTATAACAAAGAACATAATGTCTTGGAGGAAATTCCAACTTGAATACCTCATATTTCCATATTTTCCTTTCATGTTTCTGCTGGTCAGGTTTATCCTCCAGTGGAGTCTTTGGATATGATCTTGAAACTGATTTAGAGTCTCCAGGTGAATGATTTCAGCCTTCCGGTGTCTAATCGTTGTCCACCATCAATAATCAGATCTAAACTTGATACATTTTACTGAGGAACATAAAACTTTGTTCCCCAGTGTCGTTGCCACTATGTTATCACCTAGATTGACCTCAGGCTGAAGGGAGGCAACTTCCAGGGTAACCATAAACCAAGCTTAGCCTTGTAGCTAGCCCTACAAGGCTGGGAGAGGGCTCTAGCCTTTAGAATCTCAGTCGAGATGACTGGATCAAGTAAGGATTTTAGGCTAGGTATAGTAGCATAGGAGTTTTGATTGGGTTTTGTTGATGTTTTGCTGGATCAGGAGGAGCTGGGCAGTTTAGGTCTAGGGAATTAGGTCAGAATTGCAATGTGTTCTATGGGGAAAGGTAGGCATAGGTTATAGCATTCTTAAGCTTGATGAAATGAAGTGTTTGACTGGTGAGAAGCTAAGGAGGGCATGTGGAGATCATGGATCCTTCTTAAATAGTAGAAAAAACATGAAATATTGAGTGTTTTCCCAAGGCAGAGCATTAAATACAATGGATTCTACCTATCTTACTTGAAACATTCAACTAGAAGCATTCAGATGGCTGAGAGAATACATAAAACAAGTAAGAAAATGATCACATAAGGAAAAAGTATGCTAGAACTCCATACCACAGGGATCCCATAAAAATAGCTGCAATTCTTATTAATGGCCTGCCAAAACTGCTTACAAGAGAAATACAATCAAGTGCTGAGCATCCAGCTGAGTCCAACCTCAACAAATGTCTAAGAAAATACATAATATAGGCATCAAAACCACTCATCCTAGCCTCAGGGGTCGAATCCATGAGAGGAGGAGTAGTTACAAAACAAACTGAACTGAAAGCTAAAGACTAGGGAGGTCAAACTGACTCATCCCTAAGGTGAAGGAAACTGATTCATTACATGCCACCTTGGCTATTTACCTGATGTATCTACCCTAGATAACCAAAATATACATTAATTACATCATGATTTTACATTACATCAATAAAAAGATCAAAATCCCAAAGATGAAAGCAAATTCTAGAAGAAACAATGAAAGATTGAGCAATCTGTCAAATGCACAACGCCAGTGTCAAACGCACAGCACCTGAAGGGAGTGTGCAAGACCAACTTCTAGCTGAATTTTTACTGCCTTCCTGACCTCCAAATTTGGATCATGATACCTCATTGGAAAGCTTGTCATGTCTGCTTTCCAAATCTTCCCTTAGTTTCCAATTTGACCTTCATTTGCCCCTCCAAAATTGCAATCTCCCAAGACTACTAAAACGCACAACGCCAGGCTCTAGAAACAGGCAGAAACATGAAATTTTGGTGTTTTTTTGGCCTTTTCACCTAGAAAAACTGACTTTCTCACCTGGAAACATGGTTTTTCTAAATGTACATGGCCTTCTGAATCCAATGGTGGTGGCCATTTCTCCAAAAAATTTCCTTGGCGAGTAGACTGATAGAAACATTGCCTAAAAATGACAGAAAATGCTAACACTTCAAGCCAACATTTGACTGCATTCCTAGTGTCCAAATTGGGTGTGGGATAGCTCCTTGGAAATCCCATCGAGTCTAGTTTCCAGACCATCTTGAATTTTTCAATTTGGAGTTCATTTGCCCTGTCAAAAATCCAATCTCCCAAGATTGGTGAAACGTGAAGCCCCTGAAGGGAGTGCGCAACGCCACTTTCAAGACAAGTTGTGGAGGTGTTCCTCAACTCCCAATTGAGCTCATGATAGCTCACTGGAAATCCCTCTATGTCTAGTTATTATTTGACTCATCAAGAAAGTCATTTGGTCAATGCAGCTAGGAGAAATATTGATTTTCCCAAAGTCACTCCAGAAGTGCAACAACTATCCTTAGGAAAATGATGTTTTGAACATTTCTCCGAAACCATGAGACCTGTGTAAAAATTAAAGGACATTTTTCTTCTTGAGTCTATGATGGAAAAAAACCTCTCTCACGTTTATCAAATTCATCTTTTCATGCTCAAAAACATCATTTGAATAAAACCTATCCCAATGTGTGGAACAGGGGATTTGTAGAAATGAAGGGAAATGAAGGGGTTGAGGGGCTTCTAATTTCTTGAGAAAACTTTTTGGAAGTAGTGAGGGATGTTATGAAGCAGGGGAAAGTGGAATTTCAAATATTGAATGATGGGAAGGGGTCCAAAAGGGAAAAACATAGGCCTAACCTAGAAAACTTTCAAATTGTAGCGATAGGCTAGGGTTTGTGGGAAAATGATGAATTTGAGGGATATAAATGATGGGAAGTGTTTAAGAAGATATTTTAAGGGTAGGGGAAGGTGTATGAGCATCAGGATACAAGTTTTGTTGATGATTTGACCATCCAAGGAAAATTACCTTCAAAACCCTAGGAGAGAGAAATGAGCCTTACCTAAGTACAACTCAAGCACAAACAAAGTGTAAAATGAACCATTGGACCTGAAATAATGATGAAAACTCTTTGAATGATTATACACTCATCTGAATGGTGACATGGAATAGTACTTGCGAAACTTTGGAAGGAGTGAAAACAATCCTAGACCTAATACCTAGTGACCAAATTTTACTTGAAGACTCACTGAAATGACAAAATTTTGACTTTGACACCCAAAGATCACTTTATAAGAGCATATTTGATCACCGGTGGAAGGCTGCAAACACTCACACTAACAACAATAAAATGTGAAAAGGGTTGTCAAAATGGGTGATTTCTCCAGTTCAAACCACAAATAGTTTTCGGAGCAAGTCCAGGTAACATGGCGCAAGGAGAAGATGAAACATAGTAAATTGTCATGACACATTGAAATTTTTTATAATGAATATTGGTAGAAAACCAAGGTTCTCAAACTCTTTCTCTCTCCCCTCCGATAATACATGGAAACATCTTATTTTTCAAAGATGACATCAACACATGTGATGTGGAAGTATGGACCAAAGGACACATGGCATATATATCTAGTGGCTTTGGATACCATAGCGGCCCATTTCCCAGTGACATCTGGACCACTCATAGAGTGCCATGTGGCACTAATGGAATGAGCATAACATCATCTCATATAATCGAGCCTGAAAGGTTTCAGAAATGTATGCAAAGGGTTCATTGGGATGACTAGGCGTCGGTGATGTTGCAGATGTCAGAGAAAACTCAACCCATGTAGAATTTTATTGCTGCACAGGTGTAGCGGGGGACCCACCAGGACAACTCATCCCTGAAGGAACACTTCAAAGGTAGATAGAAGTGACAAAGAGGAGAATGGTGGGATGACAACGTGTTGGACATGTTAGCATGGATAGTTGTGAGGAAGTGACCAATAGGATAAGTATAAAGGAGGTTCCATCAGGACATGTCATCCACGTAGATTGACCTCAAAAGGAATCTAGAGTATGCATAAGAAAAATGGCAGGCTAACAGGGTCAAGACACAATGGCAGTACAATGCAATACCGATGACCAATGAGAAGGAAGCACATGAACCGACTGACAACTTGTCCTACATAGAGGACCCCTGAAGGTTTAAAGGGGCATAAGAAAATGGTGTTGGGATAAAGCCATCAAGGCCCAAGGTACAAATGCCAAGACCTGCTTCTGTGTTGCAATCATGAAAGATGGCACATATTTTAATGCTAACCACTCAAGGACTAAGGCGTGGTCTTAGCAGCCTAGTCTTATGGGCGAAAGAGGGCCAGTGCACCACTGCTAGGTGCTTAAAGTAGAAATTAAGTGACATGGATATTATTGGAACAATATTTGGCATTTTCCATATATTTAGAGTTTAACCAAAGTTAGAACTGCAACTAAAACTCAAGTTAAACATTGATAGGTGGAAGAATAAACAAAATTTGCAGATTTAATTATAAAAAGTCATAGATTGAGTTAAGGTCAATAGATTAGTGATTGAAAACT
The DNA here is from genome assembly GCA_031772625.1 of Pinus tabuliformis. Lineage (NCBI taxonomy): Eukaryota > Viridiplantae > Streptophyta > Pinopsida > Pinales > Pinaceae > Pinus > Pinus tabuliformis. The sequence goes on along the minus strand of CM062809.1, from coordinate 408,010,172 downwards.
TGAAAAACAAATTCATATGGCTTGATAGAATTGGAGAAAGACAAAATTAATTGATTCATGCAAGGATCCAAGTTCATGTAAACTTAAAATCAAGGAAGCCTAATTTAGTAGCAAATTTCTTTACAAGAAGAATTGACTGATGAATTATGCAAGAGTGTGGATGCATTGTGGTGTGTATGAGTTGGATTCATGTTGGTGTGGATGATTGATTTCGTAGTAATTAGAGATTGATGAAGGTGTTTTTGTGAGTGTTTCAAGATACAATTTGTTTTATTTTATAAAAATATGTGGAATTCATGGTTCTAGTTTGAAAATGGATAGGCCAAGCAAATTGTAGCTTGCAGATAAGGGATTGTAGCTCCTTCCAATAGGTGTTGGTAAACAATTAGGGGTTGAAGATCCATTTAGTTGTAGTTGATAAATCAGGTAGTTGCAACATCTTGCTAGTTGTAACCAAAAAAAAAATTAACAAGAAGTTGTAGCTTGTTGTGCGAAGAAATTGCATAAAATTTTGAAGAATCTATGTGCATTATTTGTTCTAGTTATGTGGATTCTTTTCATGCTCATCTAAATTAATTCATGAAGTATTTCTTGGTGTCCTAATATCATTGCAAGTGAAATAAGGCTTATAAAATTCCTACAATATAGATTCACCACCCCTCAATATTGTCCTATTTTCTAACAATTGGTATTAAAGCCTCATTACTTAATATTAGTTTAACAGATGGAAGAAAGGTTGAGGAACATGGAAAACTAGGAAGGGGGATTTACCAATATGATACTTATGTTCACTGGAACAAACTATGTGTCTTGGAGAGTAAGGATGAAGACCTACATTCAATCACTTGGAGTTTATGTATGGTATGTTGTGAAAGAATAATATCAAAGCCTCTAAAAATAATTAATAAAGATCAAAAGATGGATTTCACATGAAATGCAAAAGCCATGAATAAGAACTTGTCAAAGTAATGGACTGCACATCTACCAAAGCTATAAGTTACAAGATGAGTAGCCACTATGAGGCTGACAACAAAGTAAAGAAAGCAAAACTTCAAGGTTTTAAAATGAAATTTGAGTATTTGAAGATGCATGATGATGAGGATATTGCTAAATATTTTTTTAAGAGTTGATTAAGTCCTAAACATAATAAGAGGCTTCGATGAGAAATTAGAAGAATCTGTAGTATTTCAAAAGGAGTTGAGATATCTTCATGAGATATTTAATCCCAATATTTCATTCATTGAAGAGATGACCAATATGAACACTCTCATTGTAGATCATCTACTCGGCACTAAGTTCTTATGAGATGAGAATTTTGAATGGCAAGGTTGCAACAAAAGAGTCATTCTTCAAAGCAGATAATAATCCCAATGAATAGCATGATGATTCATGTTGTGAATTAGATGAAGAAGAAGCCAAGTTTGTGATGAAGCTCAAAAGAGGATCAGGAAAGTATAAAGGTAAGCTACCTTTTAAGTGTTTTAATTGTGGAAAAATTGGTGAGTATGTTTCAAAGTGTTGTGAAAAGAAGAAGAAGGACTATGATCCTAAAGAAAAATTCAGGAAATTTCAAAAAGACAGAAAGAAGGCTAAGAACAAAAATCTATATATTCAAGAAGCTAGTTCCTCTAAAAGGGAAGCCAACAAATCCTGAGATGAGGAAAAATATGATGAAATTTCAAAAGAATTCATGCTTATCACTTTAGACAATTTGAAAGTTGAAGCCACTAATTCCAATGAAGAATATGTTGAAGTCAACTTATAAGGAGAGCTGGTAAGTTCACATGAAGAAATAGAAAGGATGAGAAAGAAAGTAAATATCGAAAGGATTCACTGATTAAAGAAAAACTGAAATGGTTGAACCATTGCTCCTCCAAATTGAATATGGAAACAATATTTAAGAATATTTAAATAAAAAGTTGAATGAGAAGAATCAAGCTTGTGGAAGGCTACATGGTGAAATTGTTTTGTTGAGAAAATAGTTAGAAAAGGAGAGAACCCAGTTGAGATTCAATCAAAAGTTTGGAAAAGGGAATGATAATACAAATGAATTGTTGGAAGCAAAAAGAGTCTCCAAAGATCAAAGTGGGCTAGGATTTTAAGGTTGAATCTAGTGTAGCAGCAGGATCAAAGGGTAAGAAATCAATCAACTTTGTACCAACAACAAAAGGATAGACTACACAACAAAAAGAAGGCAAAGACACCATGCATCACAATAGCCATCTAAATAATGATAAACAACAAAAAATTATAGAGAGAAATTTTGCACATGACAATGCTGGCAAGGAAAATCGAAAAACTCAGAAATCAACCCAACAAAGAAATAAAAGAATTTTCCAGGTTATTGTTTTACCTACACCAATTATGGCCCTAAAGCATAAAATTACAGAGAGAATTTATCCTACAGGCATCTTAGAGTAAAAAGAATAAATCATCATATTATCCATAGGAATAACAGACACAGGCACAACAATTATTTTGATCCTTTGAGCAATCTAATTCAATGTTTTAAACAGAGGTACTTCATTGGGGGAGATATTATAGAAATTCCCACTGTAGATCACCTGATATTGCAATATACTAAAGCAAAATACTTGATCTAATTCTACAAACAAACTTGCAGAAGCTTAATCAATTTTGAGTAAGATCAAATAGAACACATATAACAGATGAAGAAGAAACAATGACACATGAACACAGAAGAATATTCTAGAGAAAGCCTCAGCTAAAAACCATGATCTCTGTATTATCATACAAGTGGAAATATCTCAAGATTACATAATTCTTTAGCTCACAAGCTATCCAGCTCTCAGTACAATCCCTCACTACTGCTCATAGACAGAATAGACAACACCTGTGCCTTCCTTTAGTCCTCCAAGCCTCATATTTCCTTACACAGTTTCTCCTATGTCCTCCAACTGCAACCTGTGTGATTCTCACCTCACACAAAACTATTGGAAATAATACTGAGAGGGAAGGGGTGAATTAGTATTATCAAGCCAAATATTCCCTTTTTAAAATTCAGAGGATATACGCTACTTCAGTTAGTAAAATCCGCGTATATATGCAACTATGTAGAAGGAAACCCGTGTATACAATGCAAACTTATGATTTATCTTTCAGATGCTGATTATTAATCTATGTATTTGAGTGAAATAGACAGTAACCAGACCAGTAAAATAGAACAAAAGACAGTCACACACAAGAACACAAGATATAAGGTGGAAACCCAATGTGGGTGAAAACCACTTGCTGCAATTCGTCTCTATCTTTCTCTAAGTAGAAACTTCCTTTTACAATGTACTGGTGCAGTCCTTTACCAGTACGCGGGCTACAACCTGCAGAGAGCTACAACCCTCTCTCGTTTTCTAGCTTCTCCTGGAAGGGAGCTACAACCCCCTTAGCTCTTGTACTAGCCAAGATACTAGTACGTAGGTGCCGGCCTACTGAAGGCTACAACCTTCTCTTTCTTCCAGGGACCACGTTTCATAAATTTTTAGACTGGATCCATGAACATCAATCAATCATCAAGTATATATGCGTCAAACAATCTCCTTTTCCCCAATTAGCACTGAATCAAGTAAATACTTCTCTGACAGCTGTACCCAGAACATAGTAACAGTAACCACACACCAAATTCTGAACCCAGAATACTGCAGCAATAAACAGAGGTAGCTAGATCATAATTTAAAAGATATACGCTACTTCAACAACCTGAAACCTGCATGCATACGCTCCTGTGTTTGGACCAACCTGCGTATACGCTGTTTTCATTCACTGAACTAGTGTGTATATGGTCTTTCACTTCACTGAACCTGCGCACAGATCTATAAAGAATAATTCATTCTTTCAAATATTCAGACCCAGATTGTCAGATTTATAGATCAAGGATGTGCCTCATATAACAGATCAAAATCATACAAAGATACTATTATTCAAGCTTAAAGATTATGACCCATCAATAGAACTTATCCTTCTTTATGCGCTAAGGTTCCTCCTTCATTCAGATCTAGATCTGCACCATAACCCCAATCACAAATATTTCAGATCTAGCACTTATTAGATATTTAATTCATTCAGATTGATTGCCTTGCCAAATGATCTCCTTCCTCTTTTACAGTCTTAGGCCTTTCACAATACCATGGTCCAAAACCATAATAACACAATACCATGAACCCAATACTTGGGGTCAACACTTTTGGATGCAATACCACTGACCAAAACCATAGGATCAAAAACTGTCGGACTAATACCATGAGCCAACCATGAAAGTGAGTGAACTTTTCTCTTCATGAAAGGAACTTTTCTCTGCATGAAAGTGTGTGAACTTTTCTCTATATGAAAGAAACTTTTCTCTGCATGAAAGTGCGTGAACTTTTCTCTACATGAAAGAAACTTTTCTCTGCATGAAAGCGCATGAACTTTTCTTTACATGAAAAAACCTTTTATCTTCATGAAAGTGCGTGAACTTTTCTCTACATGAAAGAAACTTTTATCTTCATGAAAGTGCATGAACTTTTCTTTACATGAAAGAAACTTTTATCTTCATGAAAGTGCGTGAACTTTGCTGCACTATAATTTATCATCTGAGATGAGTGGGTTGCCATCAAGTACAACATATGTATCATAATGCCAACAATCTCCCCCTTTGGACTTGATGGCAACAACAACCAATCACTCTCCCCCTTTGTCATCAAGGGCAAAGGGCAGACCAAGATAATCTCTTTCCTAGATAAATTGTTCGCTGCCCATACTCCCCCTGAGTACCTGCTGAAATCTCTGAATGAGCTCCCCCTTTGTATATGCCAAGGTGTACCACTCTGTCCATGCTTCCTCTGAGTACATGCTGAAGTCTCTGCTCTGCTGAAGTGTGTTGTTCATGCTCCCCCTGACTATAAGCAAGGTCTGCAAAAAGATGTTTTACAAGAAGAACGATGACTTATACATCATAAAAGATTGTCCTATCACCAAAAGACTCAATACATACATCCATCACCCAACCAAGTGGGGATCATCCACCCAACCAAGTGGGGATACATCAGAAATGTACATATGACAACCAAAAACATTACATCTTCATCCCAGGCATAGTGGGGAAACCAAGATAGGCCGTTACATGACCTTGACACCATAGAGATGAAATATCTAGAGCAATACTTATGAAAGACACCAAAAACTGATAGCAGCAGCATCTGTTAATCACCATTCAGATCAGCAACCATGATTTCCTTCTGTTATTTCTCTACATTTGTTCCACCTGAAATCAACAATCGTTGTGAACTAGAACCAAAAGCTTCTAAGATAATGCCAACAATGCATCATTTGAAGTTTATCTGCTCCCCCTGAACCTGTGCCAGAAGGTCTCTGTTAGACACAATTCAGATTATCTCCACCATAACCAGAGCCTGTCCCTACTGATATCCATCAAGCGTCCATATACGCGACTATATCTGCACAAACCTGCGTACGTACGCTGATCCTCCTCAGGCAACTCGCATACACCCATTTTTTTTCTAAAATATACAAGATTTAATAGCAAGATGATGCATCAACTACCCCCAGCTTCTGTCTGAGGTATTCAAATGTCTCTCTGGGCAGTGGTTTGGTGAGAATATCAGCAACTTGTTCCTTAGAAGGAACATACTCCAACTTTACCTTTTGTTCCAACACTTGTTCCCGGAGAAAGTGATACTTGATTGGTATGTGCTTGGTTTTTGAATGCATGACTGGGTTCTTAGAAATGTTGATTGCACTTGTATTATCACAGAAGATGGAGATAGGTGGTGTACAAGTGATTTGAAAGTCCTGCAAGGTTTGTGTCATCCAAAGAAGTTGAGTGCAACAAGATGCAGCAGCCACATATTCCGCTTCAGCTATAGATAAAGTAATCGAACTTTGTTTCTTGCTGAACCAAGATACTAATCTGGAACCCATGAAGAATGCTCCACCACTTGTGCTCTTTTTTTCATCCACGCTTCCAGCCCAATCTACATCTGTATAAGCATGTAGAGTGAGATCTGTATCTCTAGGATACCATAAGCCATAGTTTTGAGTTCCTTGAAGATACTTGAAAATTATCTTTACTGCCTGAAGATGGGTTTCTTTAGGATTTGCCTGAAATCTTCCGACTATTCCCACTGCATGCATGATGTCTGGTCGAGTACCTGTCAAATAAAGAATACTTCCAATCATGGATCTATAGGTTGGTTGATGCACTGCTGCAGATTCATCATTTTCACTGAGGCTGCATCCTGTAACCGTAGGGGTACATACTAGTTTTGCATCTTCCATGCCATATTTCTTCAAGATCTGCTTGAGATACTTGGTTTGAGACAAAAAGATACCACCTTCATTTTGTTGGATTTGCAATCCAAGAAAATATGTCAGTTCTCCAAGCAAAGAAATTTCGAATTCTTTCTGCATTACCAAGGCAAAGCTTTGACTCATAGCTTCTTCATTGTTGCCAAAGATAATATCATCTACATACACAACAAGTATTAGCAATTTGTCATTTTCAATTTTTATATAAAGATTGCTATCTACTGATCCTTTTGAAAAACCCTGTTGATGAAGATATTTGTCCAAACGGTAGTACCAAGCCCTTGGAGCCTGTTTAAGACCATAGAGAGCCTTTTTTAGTCTGCATACAAGATTTGGATCATTCCCAAGGATGAAGCCATCTGGTTGCTCAATGTACACTTCTTCTTCTAAGTCTCCATTCAGAAAGGCTGATTTCACGTCCATTTGAAATACTTTGAACTTCTGAAAGCTTGAGAGAGCAAGGAACATTCGGATGGCCTCAAGTCTAGCAATGGGAGCAAAAGTTTCTTCAAAGTATATACCTTCTTGTTGAGCATACCCTTTACAAACAAGTCTGGCCTTGTTTCTAATCACTTCCCCATTTTCATTCAACTTGTTTTTAAAGATCCATTTTGTCCCTATGACATTCTTATCTTTTGGTCAAGGAACCAACTCCCAAGTGTTATTCTTTTCGATCTGCTCAAGTTCTTCATCCATTGCCTTGACCCAGCATTCATCTTTGCATGCCTCTTTTACATTTTGAGGTTCAGTGGAGGAGAGCAATGCCAAATAGCTTGAGGCTTCTGCAATTGTTCTTCTTGTTTGTACACCTGCCTCTTTCTGCCCCAAAATCTGAGATTCTGGATGATTCTTCTGAACGTACCTGGATGGAGTCTTCTCTTCTATCCTTATCTGTTCCTCTGGTGCCTCTTGAGGTTCTTCTTCATCATCAATCTTATTTGGAGAGTAGTCTTCATCCTCTTCGATATTTTCATAATTTACTTGCCTAGGAATGTATCCTTTTTCATCAACCACTACATCAATGCTGTCAACAATTCTTCCAAGTCTTTTATTGTAACACTTATATGCTTTTCTGTGGGGAGAATAACCAAGGAGAATGCCTTCATCTGCTCTAGGTTCAAGTTTGCCAAGTTGTTCATCATTATTCTTAATATAGCATTTGCTTCCAAAAATTTTGAAATGCTTTACCGAAGGAGTCTCACCATACCAGAGCTCATGAGGAGTTTGAGTGTTGTTCACTCAGACATTTGTTTTGTTGAGAATAACAACCACAACAAATTTAGCTTCACCCCAGAAGGTTGCAAGAGTTTCAGACTCATCAAGCATAGCACGAGCCATTTGTTGGACCGTTCTGTTCATCCTTTCCACCACTCCATTTTGCTGAGGAGTCCTAGCTGTAGAGAATTCCCTTCTTATTCCATGTTCTTCACAGAAATTGAAAAATTCATTTGAGGTAAACTCCCCACCTCTGTCAGACCTGAGGCACTTAATTTTGTGATCTGATTCATTTTCAGCCAAGGCTTTGAAGGATTTGAATTTTTCGAATGCTTCGTCTTTGTGCTTCATAAGTCCTAACCAAACCATCCTGGAGAAGTCGTCAATGAATAATATAAAGTATTCTTCTCCTCGAGGTGACCTTGTCCTAAATGGACCACATACATCTATATGGACTAGCTCAAGAGGCCTGCTAGCTGATCCTTCCTTCTCAGGGAAGTTAGTTCTAGTTTGCTTACCAAACTGACATGATTTGCATATTGTGTTGTCTGGAATTTTGATATCTAGAAGACCACGAACTGCCTGGTATTTGCATGCTTTCCTTATTTGTGAAAAGCTTAGATGCCCCAACCTCCAGTGCCATAACCAGTGTTCATCATCCTTGCTCAAATAACATTGTTGTTGTCCTTCTTCAAATATGTATAAATTATTTGGAGTTCTTCTACCTTTGATCACTGTTTTTCCTGTATCAAGATCACGAACACTACATCCATTTGATCGAAATATTACCTCGGTTCCTTGATCGCACATCTGACTGACACTCAGTAGATTATGCTTCAAGCCATCAACATACAAAACATTTCCAGCTTTGACCTTTTCTTTCAACTGAGCAGTGCCTCTTCCTTTTATGACTGCAGGGGTATCATTTCCAAAAGAAACTTTCTTTCCCTTTTCTAAAACACTATATGATTCAAGTTTTTCTTTATCACCCGTCATATGCTTCGAACATCCACTGTTGATGTACCATAGATTTTCTTGTCCTTCTGCATAAAAAGCTATCCCACATCTTTTTGGTTGTCGTTCCTTTATTGTCCATGTTCTGGTGCTTGAGGCTTGTTCCTTTGTCTGTCAAAACCTGCTCCTACATTCAAAATATTCATGACCGAAGTTATTACAAATAGAACATTCAATTTCATTTTCAAGGGCCAAAAAGTTGTTATAGGTCCTTTTCGTAATCCCACTCATACTTCTTTGTTTGCGAGCTTCTCTAGTCATGATTGTCTTATAGGCAACACATTGAGCTGCTTTGTGACCAAAGTTATGCCAAGAGAAACATTGGCCATTGAAGAAACTTCTGCGATTATCAAATCTACCAGCCAAATGATTGTAGTTTCTATTGTCATCCATTCTTGAAGCAAATTGAGAAGTTTTTACCTGTGGCTGGATGTAGCTTTTGTTCACCCTTAAGATGGATTGCCCTTGGTTTACCTGGTAGTCTTTGTTTATTCTTGATGTAATTCATCCATGTTTTACCTGGTGATCTCCATTGGGCTTTTGCTCATTCCTCCTTGCTGCATCAAGATAACTCTTTGAGGTGGATGCTTGAGATGCTTCTCCATTATACCCCAGACCCGTCTTGATTAGTGGAGAACGTTGTACATTGATAATCTCATCCAGAGTTTCAGATCCTTTAACAAATTTAAGATTAAGAGCCTTTGTTTTCTCAATTTCTTTTCTAAGGCCAACAATTTCACATTCTAACTTCTCAAGAAATTTTTCTTTTTCATCAAGTTGGAATTGCAGAGTATCAATGATCATATCTTTTTCTTCTAAACATGTTTTGAGTATAGAAATCTCTTCATAAAAACCATATACATCTATAGCGTCCATGTAATCATCATCTTCAAAAGCCATTAAAATTTTATAATCACTACGTCGTTCATCTTCAAAAGCCATTAAAAGTTTATAATCATTACCTCGTTCATCTTCAAAAGCCATTAAAATTTTATAACCATTACCTCGTTCCATCTAACAGGTTCCTTCCCTTTGTCAATCTTATCCTTATGAGGACACTTGGCAGCATAATGACCGACTCTTCCACAAGCAAAGCATTTGAAAGGTAACTTACCTCGGAATCTTCCAGAACCCCATTGAAGATTCTTGACAAAATTTGATTCTTCTTCTTCTTCTGACACGTGTCCTGACTCATAGTAGTCTCCTTTGCCTCAAGCCTTGAAAGCAGCTTCTCTCTTTTCCGATGGTCCTCCTTTCCTCATTTCATAAATAGTTAGAATACCATGCAGCTGTGACATGGTAAGGTTTCGTAGATTCTCTTTTTCTTCTATTGCAGAAACTTTAGATTCAAACCTAGGGGACAAAGATCTTAGAACTTTTTCAACCACAACAACCTCTTTTATTTCTTCACCCAAGTTTTTCATACAATTAACAATCTCATCTACATGAAGGAAATAGTTAGCCACACTTTCATCATTGTGCATTCTGAGATTTTCATATTGAATTCTGAGGGTTTGAAGTTTTGCTCGTTTTACCTGTTCATCTCCTTCATAGCTCAGAAGAATCTTGTCCCATATTTCCTTTGCGGATTTATACTGCATAACCTTGACAAATTCTGATTGAGATAGACATCCTAATAGGGTATTGATTGCCTTTGCATTTGTTTCATATTTCTTCTTCTCAGCCGGATCTGTAGGAGTTGCCGATGGAAAAGTGTACCCTGTATCGATGATATCCCAGACTTCTGTACCAAGAGATTGAAGATAGGCAGTAACTCTTACCTTCCAATATACGAAGTTTGTCCCATCAAAAATCGGTGGCTTGATAGATGCTTCTCTCTTGGAGTTGCTCATGATGATGGATCTTCCTCCAAGCGATCAAGATTCTTCAGAAGGACCTGCTCTGATACCAATTGTTGGAAATAATACTGATAGGGGGGGTGAATCAACATTATCAAGCCAAATATTCCCTTTTTAAAATTAAGAGGATATACGCTACTTCAGTTAGTAAAACCCGCGTATATACGCAACTATGTAGAAGGAAACCCACGTATACAATGCAAACTTATGATTTATCTTTCAGGTGTGGATTATTAATCTCTGTATCTGAGTGAAATAGACAGTTACCAGACCAGTAAAACAGAACAGAAGACAGTCACACACAAGAACATAAGATATAAGGTGGAAACCCGATGTGGGTGAAAACCACCTGCTTCAATTCATCTCTATCTTTCTTTAATTAGAAACTTCCTTTTACAATGTACTGGTGCAGTCCTTTAACAGTACGCAGGCTACAACCTGCAGAGAGCTACAACCCTCTCTCGTTTTCCAGCTTCTCCTAGAAGGGAGCTACAACCCCCTTAGCTCTTGTACTAGCCAAGATACTAATACGTAGGTGCTGGCCCACTGAAGGCTACAACCTTCTCTTTCTTCCAGGGACCACGTTTCATAAACTTTTAGACTGGATCCATGAACATCAATCAATCATCAAGTATATCTACATCAAACAATCTCCTCTTCCCCAATTAGCACTGAATCATGTAAACACTTCTCTGACAGCTGTACCCAGAACACAATAACAGTAACCACACACCAAATTCTGAACCCAGAATACTGCAGCAATAAACAGAGGCAGTTAGATCATAATTTAAAAGATATACGCTACTTCAACAACTTGAAACCTGCATGCATACGCTCCTGTGTTTGGACCAACCTGCGTATACGCAGTTTTCATTCACTGAACCAACGTGTATATGCTCTTTCACTTCACTGAACCTGCGTACAGATCTATAAAGAATAATTCATTCTTTCAAATATTCAGACCCAGATTGTCAGATTTATAGATCAAGCATGCGCCTCATATAACAGATCAAAATCATACAAAGATACTATTATTCAAGCTCAAAGATTATGACCCATCAATAGAACTTATCCTTCTTTATGCACTAAGGTTCCTCCTTCATTCAGATCCAGATCTGCACCACAACCCCAATCACAAATATTTCAGATCTAGCACTTATTAGATATTCAATTCATTCAGATTGATTGCCTTGCCAAATGATCTCCTTCCTCTTTTATTGTCTTAGGCCTTTCACAATACCACGGTCCAAAACCATAATAACACAATACCATGAACCCAATACTTGGGGTCAACACTTTTGGATGCAATACCATGGACCAAAACCATAGGATCAAAAACTGTCGGACTAATACCATGAGCCAACCATGAAAGTGCGTGAACTTTTCTCTTCATGAAAGGAACTTTTCTCTGCATGAAAGTGCGTGAACTTTTCTCTATATGAAAGAAACTTTTCTCTGCATGAAAGTGCGTGAACTTTTCTCTACATGAAAGAAACTTTTCTCTACATGAAAGTGCGTGAACTTTTCTTTACATGAAAGAACCTTTTATCTTCATGAAAGTGCGTGAACTTTTCTCTACATGAAATCAACTTTTATCTTCATGAAAGTGCGTGAAATTTTCTCTATATGAAAGAAACTTTTATCTTCATGAAAGTGCGTGAACTTTGCTGCACTATAATTTTGTCATCTAAGATGAGTGGGTTTCGATCAAGTACAACATATGTATCATAATGCCAACAAAAACACTGACCTCTAAAATAATTGCCCAATCCTGAAGGAGATAATTCCTTCTGTATGGATGAGTTTCCTATATAGGAAAATTCCTCCAACTGATAGTACAATGTCCTTTCCTTTGATCTCAACTGGGTCTCTGACTGAATTGACATGCATGAGTTATTTATGAGAAAATATTCAGTTATTTGAGGTACACTAGTTACATGCATGCATGCATTAACTAATTGAACTCACAATCAGTTCCACAAACTGTTGGAACTAATCTAACTGGACTTAACTCAGTTAACTGAGCTAACTAATTACTACTCAAAGTACAACTCATCATGATATCCTTAATTAAGGGATAACTTCCTCAATCAAAGGGAAAACTATTGCATGTCTTCACATAGACTTCATGTTTGATTTCCTCCAACTAATTAACTCAAGATGAATTAATTAATTATTTTTCAAACAGGTGCTAAGATCAAATTCGAATTTTAACTCTCAATTTTAGTTCAGGGACTAACTAAAATTGGAATGTATCCCAAAATGCTATTTATAGCAATGTTATTTTTAGCATTTTTATTTTTTTCTATTTCCAACAGAGTTGGAGTAGACCCTGAAATGCTATTTATAGCAATGCTATTTTTAGCATTTCTATTTTTAGCATTTTTTGTTGTTATTTTCAACACTCTCTCTCAACAAGAAATACATTCAACTCGAACTCAATCCTCAACCTTTGGAATGTTCTGCATGCAACACTTCACTCAAGTGTTGTTGCTCCAGCAACTCCAGGAACAAAAAATATACAACTTGAATCAGAATGATGCCTCTGTCATCAAAGTCTCTAACTACTATTGCCTCTGTTGATGGAAAAGTCTGCACCTCTCTACTCTTCAGTATCTGACATCTCTAGTCTCTATCACTTTGATCTCTGACTGCATCAATCACACTGATTCCTATTACTGCAACCATACTGTTGCTGGTCCTATCTCCCATCACTACATCTGCACTGCACCTCCTCTCATCATGTTGCATCGTGATGCCCACTGCTGCACTGCAACTCAGTTACTAAGAAGTAAGTAACTAATCTCCCAACTGACCTCCCTGTTGGGCTCGAAACACCCTCTGATGTTGAAGCTCCCTCTGCCGCTGACAAGTGCTCCCTCTCTGACCTTTGCACTGCTGCAACAACTCCCTACATCTTACACCATTGCACACCTCTCTATGCCATCCTGCACTGATGCAACACTCCTGTGCCTCTCGCATTGTTGCAGCCTGCTAGCTCTTCGCTGTCTTGGAACTCCTGCACTATATCTCTCTCTGTCGCTCCATCCGCATCCGTCTCTACCCACTCATCTAGTCCTGCTACTCCTCATCGAGGCTCCCAGAGCAAGGTCTAATCAAAGAGGTTGGGTACCTCAAGGATCCTACCCCTATTTCAACCTTCTTGGGACAATCACTTCACATCACCCCACCTCACACCTGGAGGTATGGATGCACGTGATCCCTCTACCCACTTGGCTCAGAATTTCCCCCTACTATAGGTCTCTACATGAGTGGATGCCTCCACTCGGTCTCCTCTTGGCTTCTCCAGTTGTGGCTGCTCCACAACCTCCTGAAGCTGCTTCACCAATTGTGGCTCCTCCACAATTGTCTGAGACTTCTTCTGGCACTGCATGTTGATAGATAATTTACTGTCCCTCTCAACCACCAAGTATCTAACCTTTGCCTTGCTCCTCAAGCTTTGCATGCATCTTGTACCTCAAGTGCATATAGGTTCTTGGCTAGCACACCAATTTATTTCATCTTTCCCGCCATCACAAAATTTTCTGGAAAAAGAGTTGATTTTAAATCAACGATATCTCCCTCATCCGAATTCTGATTCAACTAATTTTATTTTTTTTGAATTTGGGTCTTTTTTGCAAGGAATCTGTATTTCCTATTTGTTTCTGAATGTTTTGCAAAAAAAATTTCTGATATGCTCTGAAAACGTGCGGCCCAATTTTTTTTTACTTCGAATTCTCTTCTTTGTATATTGTTCACTGCTCCGATAAACTTTTCTCCAATAAAATTTGCTACGATAAACTTGTCTCTCATACCATGTAGAAATTCCCACTGTATATCACCTGATAATGCAATATACTAAAGAAAAATACTTGATCTACTTCTACAAACAAACTTGCAGAAGCTTAATCATTTTTGAGCAAGATCAAATAGAACACATATAATAGATGAAGAAGAGACAATAAGACATGAACACAAAAGAATGCTCTAGGGAAAGCCTCAGCTAAAAACCCCGTTCTCTGTATTATCATACAAGTGGAAATATCTCAGGATTACACAAAGCTTTAGCTCACAAGCTATCCAGCTCTCAGTAGAATCCCTCACTACTACTCATAGACAGAATGGACAACACCTGTGCGTTCCTTCAGTCCTCGAAGCCTCCTATTTCCTTGCACAGTTTCTCCTGGGTCCTCCAACTGCAACCTGTGTGATTCTCACCTCACGCACAACACTGACCTCTGAAATAACTGTGCAATCCTGAAAGAGATAATTCCTCCTGCATGGATGAGTTTCCTATATAGGAAAATTCCTCCAACTGATAGTACAATGTCCCTTCCTTTGATCTCAACTGGGTATCTGACTGAACTAACATGCATGAGTTATTTATGAGAGAATATTTAGTTATCTGAAGTACACTAGTTACATGCATGCATTCATTAGCTAACTGAACTCACAATCAGTTCCACAAACTATTGGAACTAATCTAACTGGACTTAACTCAGTTAACTGAGCTAACTAATTACAACTCAAAGTACAACTCATCTTGATCTCCTTAATTAAGGGATAACTTCCTCAATCAAAGGGAAAACTGTTGCATGTCTTCACATAGACTTCATGTTTTATTTTCTCCAACTAATTAACTCAAGATGAATTAATTAATTATTTTTCAAACATGCGCTAATATCAAATTCGAATTTTAATTCTCAATTTTAGTTCAGGGACTAACGAAAATTCGAATGTAACCCGAAATGTTATTTACAGCAATGCTATTTTTAGCATTTCTAATTTTTGCTATTTCCAACAGAGTTGGAGTATATCCTGAAATGCTATTTATAGCAATGCTATTTTTAGCATTTCTATTTAGAATTTCTTGTCATTATTTTCAACAGATATACCATACCACGTGGGTTCATATTGGGCGATATATATTGGGGAAAAATGATATAGTATATTGAGCATATAATCGGGGTAAAGGGTTTTTATTTTGACAGGTATAGAGAATGGAGCTCAAATTTAATGAAAAAATATAAAGGGGTTTAAAAAATGTTAACAACAAAATTGATACCTGCAATATCTAGTGAAAATAGGGGTTTTTAAATTGGGAAGGTGTATTGGGTTCATATTGGTAAGGGGTTAAATAATCTGATTTTTATAGGTATTTTCCAATATGTAGTCAAATTAAGGGTATTGTTTCATATGCCAAGAACAAACGTGAAATGTTAGAGGTTCATTGAGTGAATCCCTTGTGGTTTTAAATGCCAAAATTTTGGGCATAGAGTAGATGATTGTAGACTCAAGTACAAGAGGCCTCAACCCAATGTGTGGAAAGAAAAGGAGAGAACAAAATAATGTGATATTGTTTTGTATGTTTAGAATGAAGGAAGACACTAATATGTGGATAGTGGTTGTTACAGGCACATGTCAGGATATAAAAGAAAATTCTTGACATGGAAACCAATTTCAAAGGGAAATGTAACCTTTGGTAAAAATGTACCTGGTAAGATTGTTGGTAAAGGAGGTTTCACTATGTCAAATGGACGAGGTAAAGCTAAGAATGTTTTATTTGTTGATGGGATGAAGCACAATCTTCTTATTGTGTCTGAGATGTGTGATCAAGGCTATGATGTGATATTTAAGGCTCAAATTAATTAAATCAAGTCTATAGGAATAGGTGAAATAGTGGTTGAAACTATGAGAATATACGTTAATGTTTATGTTCTAAAAGAGAAAACATAAAGGTGTTTCTTATCAAATATTAATCAAAGCTGGTTGTGGAATAGGAGACTTGTACATTTGAATTTTGATCAGATAGTCAAACAAAGCGCGAAGAATGTTGTCAAATATCTACCTAGGTTGTCAAAACCAGAGAATTTGATTTGCAAATCTTGTCAATTGGGAAAGCTAACTTGAGTCCCATTCAAGTCTAAGGAGAGCTCATCACCAAAGCCACTTCAGCTATTGCACATGGACTTGTGTGGACCATGAAGAACCCAATCACCTATAGTATATTTTATTTCATGTATTATGATTTGAGAGGGATGCTGTGTCTTTCTTTTCTTAGAGAGAAATATGAAGCTTCTAAGAAGTTCAAAGATTTCAAAGTTATGGTTGAAAATGAAACTAGCTGCAAAATCAAGAGCATAAGATATGATAATGGAGGTGAATTTGCTTCAAAAGAGTTTCATGAATTTTTTAAGAAGCATGACATTAAGAGGTTGTTCACTGTAGTAGAAACTCCATAACATAATGGTATAGCAGAGAGAGAAAACAAATTTGTATAGAAGTTAGCTAGATCTAAGATGCATGAAGGAAATTTCAACAAAGACTTTGGACTGAAGCCATTCA
This sequence comes from Pinus tabuliformis, assembly GCA_031772625.1. Classification (NCBI taxonomy): domain Eukaryota; kingdom Viridiplantae; phylum Streptophyta; class Pinopsida; order Pinales; family Pinaceae; genus Pinus; species Pinus tabuliformis. The sequence continues at coordinate 407,993,418 of CM062809.1, read as the reverse complement.
AATAATAGTGGTGATACTCAACAGAGCTAATTTAAGGCCAAACAATGAAAAATCTCCCAATGAGTTTTGGTATGACAGACCTAAAACAATAAATAATTTTCAATTTTTTGGTAGTAAGTTTCACATCAAGAGGAATGATGAAAATCTTTGTAAGCTCGATGCAAGGGCCGATGAAGGTCTTTTTCATAGATATTCTCAAAGTAGCAAAGTCTATAGATGCTATAATAAGAGCACAGATAGGATTATTAATTATATTGATGTAAAAGAGGATGAATACATTGAACCTGAAGTCAAACAAACAATAAACATTAGCTCTAATGAACCAGTCAACAATGGTGAAGAGGAACATGAGACACTTTCAGAAGAAGACAATGAAGATCCCTCCAATCCTGAAGTGAAAGATGCTTCAAGGCATGTTCAAAAATACTACCCAACTGATTAAAATTGTTGGTGGATTAAAATTAAGTGTTCAAAGAAGAAGGAATCTTCTCAATCCCGTTGTACAAGCATGTGTTGCTCTATTGTCCATGGAGGAACCAAAGGATGTGCACAAGCTAGTCAAGATAAAAACTAGTTAAAATCGATGCATGAAGAGTTGGACCAAATTGAGAAAAATCAGACATGGGAACTTGTTCCAAGACCAACAAACAAGAATGTTATTGGCACTAAGTGGGTCTTCAGGAATAAGTTGAATGACCATGGTGAAGTGGTGATAAATAAGTCAAGATTGGTATGAAAAGGTTATGCTCAAATTGAAGGCCCAGATTTTGATGAAGATTTTGTAGTTGTTTCTATATTAGAGGAAATTAAAATGTTTTTAGCATTTGCTTGTTTCAAGAAGTTAAAAATATATCAAATGGATGTCAAATATGCCTTTCTAAATGGAGAATTACAGGAAGAAGTTTACATAGAACAACCAGATGGTTTTCAACTATCATATTTTCCTGATTATGTTTGCAAGCTTAGGAAGGCCTTGTATGGTTTGAAGCAAGCCCCTTGGGCTTGATATTCCATTTTGGAAAACTGCCTACTCAAGTGTGGATTCAAAGGAGCCACAAATAATAGAAATTTATATGTTAAAGCTAATGATGGAAAACTCATAATGGTGGTTGTTTATGTTGATGATATAATTTTAGATAGTGATTCATATTTGTTAACATGCCAATTTGTAGTAGATATGAAGGTCAGGTTTAAATGTTTTCATTTGGAGATATTTCTTATTTCCTTGGATTAGAGATTACACAGATTCCTAAGGAAATTTTCATTTAACAAAGTAAATATCTCAAGGATGTATTGAAGAAGTTCGGAATGGAGGAATGCTCTTTAGTGAAAATACCAATGGTTACAGGTTACAATATTAGTAGGACTAATGTATCACTAGAGGTAGATCAGACTCTATATAGATTCATCATTGCCAGCCTATTATATTTGACAGCTTCAAGACAAAAAATTACACGAGGTGTTGGTATTTTTGGAAGATTTCAAGAAGTTTCGAGACAAAACCATGTTTTTTCAGCCAAGAGGATTCTCATATATCTCAGAGCCACAATGGACTAAGGAATGTGGTACCCAAGAGGTAAGGGTTTTTCCCTACCTATTTATACAGATGATGATTGGGTAGGTGATGTAGATGATCGAAAGAGCATGAATGGTGGTGCTTTATTTCTTGGAGAATGTCTAGTTTCATGGTTGAGCAAGAAGCAAGCTTCCATCTCTTTATCGACAGCTGAGGTAGAATATATTGTAGCAGCGTTTTGGTGCACTCAAATTATCTAAAAGAAGAAGATCTTGAAATATGTATAGGTCTTTTATGCTCATCCTAATTGTATTATTTTTGACAACACAATTGCCATCAACATGTCAAAGAACCATGTTTTTCACTCAAATACAAAGCATATTCCACTCAAGTATCAGTTCTTGAGAGGGAAATTTTCCCATTAGATTATGGATTTGGAGTATGTTCCTACTAAAGTGCTGTTGATATTTTCACCAAACCACTCCCACAAGATCAGTTTGAGTATTTGAGGTAGAGACTAGGAGTTGTTCCTCTTTCCTCTCTCCATTGGATCTTCCCTTCAATAAGAATAATGGAAGTTCGTATACCTTTAACATATCACAATGAAGTTATGAGGTCCATAGGATCAACATGATAGGGGTAGATTGTTGATAGGGGGAGTAAAGTTGCAGGGGGAGTCCATTAGTGTCTTTTTCATTGATGTCATAGGGGGACAAGTCTTGGTGATATCAAACAAAAGAAATAAGTGTCCCCAACCACAAAAATGATCAAGGGGAGAAGTCTTGGTGAATTCATGGTGTAGAATAACAACAAAAACACCCAAAAAACAATCATACAACATAATAAAAGTAGATTACCGGAAGAGTCATCTTCAAAAGAGAAAAAAAAAACATATGCACATTTTGTTTCATTGGTGTACATGTGCAAGAATGGACCCACCGAGACAGCTCATCCCTGAAGGTACACCCCATAGGTAAATAGAAATATGAAAGAGGAGAACGACGGGATGACAAGGTGCGAGACATGTCATCATGGATAGCTCTGAAGTTGGGACTAGTAGGAGAAGCAGGAAGGAGGTCCCATTGGGACATGTCATCCATACGGATTGACCCTGGACGGAATTTAGAGTGCGCATAATAAAAATGGTGGGTTTACAAGCTAGGGACACAATTAAAGTACATAACAGTAGCAACAACGAATGAGGACGAAGAAAGTAGACCCATTGACAACTCATCCTACACAGAGGACCTTATAAGGTTTAAAGGGGCACAATAAAATAATGTCTAGATAAAGGTGTCTGGGGCGAGGGAACAAGTACTAGGACTTGTTTTTGTGTAGCAATCGTGACCAAAGGTGCGGAGTTTAAAGCTAAGTGTTGAAGGACTAAGGCGATGGCCATAGTGCCTTGGTCTTATGGGCGGGAAAGGGCTAATGCAGTAGTGCTAGTGACCTAAAGGTAAAATTTAATGACATGGATGTTATTGGAACAATATTTGGCATTTTATCTATATTTCAAGTTTAATCAAAGTTAGAACTGCAACTAAAACTTTGGTTAACCTCTGATAGGTGCCAAAATATGAAGAATTTACAGATTTAATTAGAAAAATTTAAAGATTGATTTCAAAAGAATAGATTAGTTATTGAAAACTTGGAAAACACATTCATACGCATGATAGAATAGGATGAAGAAAAAATTAACTCATTCATGCAAGGATCCAAGTGGAAGTAAAATAAAAATAAAATAATCCTAATTTAACAATAAATTTCTTTATAAGTATAATTGATTGAGGAATTCTGCAAGGGTGTGGATGCACTATGGTGTGTACGAGTTGGATTGATTCTAGCACGGATGATGGATTTCGTAGTAATCAGATATTGATGAATGTGTTCTGGTGAGTGTTTGAAGAGAAAAAATGTTATATTTTGTTAAAAGATGTGGCATTCATGGGAGAAGTCTTGGTGATATAAAAAAATTAAAGAAGTGTCCCGAACCATAAAAAATATAAAGGGGGAGAAGTATTGGTGATATCGAAGAAAAGAATGTAGTTTCCCCAACCACAAAAATATAAATGGAAGAAGTATTGGTGAATTCATGGTGAAAAAGAACAACAACAACACCACAACAACAATCAGACAACACAATAAAAGTATATTAGAGGGGGAACTATGTTTAAAAGAGAAACAATGACATATGCACATTTTGTTTTCAATATGTTATTTTTGTTTGATCAAACATTTTTCCACAAACAACAAAGGGGGATAATGTTAAAAATGTGTTTTCATTGATGGAAAAGCATGACAAATATGGAAAAAGTTGGAAAAGGATGACATAAGGTGACTGCAATATGAGTACAATATGGTGAATGATGCAAAGACTTTGAAGAAATATCTAGTGCAATAGATCACCTCAAGTGTATATGGGACCTAATTAAATGGATAAAGATCTAAAAAAGCTTGTCAATGCTATGTGGAAGGCATAAAATGGACTCCTAATTTGAAAGATAAGGTCAGTAAAAGCTAAGGACCCCAAAAGTCAAATTAGAGAGTTAAGTTTAGTGAAAGTGATTTAGAGCAGTTTATTTTTCGCTGTGTTCCTGAATTGGCAAAGCCCTTTTTGCAAAATGTCTATCCAAATGGTTGGGGAGACTTCATAGACAACCATGAAATGAGAATAATTTTTATTGTCCTGTGGTGGAGCCCACTTAATCACTTATCCCGACAGGTTTTCCTTGGAAGTTTTCAAAGAGCACACAAAAGAGACTTCAGGGATGACACTGTTGGAATCATGATTTCCATTGCACCAAAACATGTAGTTGTTAGTAAATGGACACATCACTAGAGTTAATGGATCCATGAGAGGTAGTTAAGCACAATCTATGAAACATGGGGGGAGAATTGGTTTATCCAATGTACAAAAATATCCCACCAATGCAAGTCGGGTGTGATTCAAACTCAAGATCTTGGCTCTAGTACCACTTGTTGCAATCATAATTTCCATCACACCAAAACCTACAAGTATTAGTAAATAAACACGTCACCAGAGTTAATGGACCCATGAGAGGTGGTTAAGCATGTGTCATGAAAGATGCAGGGAGTGATACTTTATCCAATGTCCAACAGACACAAGCGAGATGATGCAATCTCCATGGGTGGTAAGAGTTAATTGGTGGGCATGTCCATGGAAGATCAAGCCCCATGTGTCCCATTGGCACATCAGAGAGTTCTGATGGGTCAGCAATCAAAAGAGTTAATATGCAACAGGTTGTTAGAATGGATGGTTGGCCCATACCGCCAATCTTGTGATCAACAACGAATATTGATTTCAAGATCCTCCCCACTTAATACCACAAACCATGAAAATGGGCGTCAGAATGGGTTATTTGGCCAATGTACACCAATAATGGTTTTCTAAGCAAGGATAGGAAACTTGGAACAATGAGAAGAGCCAGTGAATTAAATGGCTAGGACTCATAGAATTTTTCTATAAATAAAATTGGCACAAAACAATGGCTCCAGGACCCTTTATCTCTCTTCTCTAAAATGTTACATGGCAACACCCAATTGGTCAAAGATGATGTCAGCACAGGTAATGTGGTAATGTAGAGCAGAGGGCATGTGATATATGGATCTAGTGTTTTTGGGTACCCTACTCGGACATTTAGGGTGACATGGGGTGCCTCAGAGAGTGCCATGTGGCACTAATGCTGTGAGCATGATGTCATGCTATATGGTTGACCCCAGAGGGTTTGATTAGTGTATGTGAAGGGCTTGTGTGGATGAATGGGAATTGGGTGACGTGGAAGATGTCAAAGCCAACTCAACTCGTGTAGTATTTTATTATTGCGCAGGTGCAGCGGGAGACCCACCAGGAAAACTCATCCCTGAAGGAAGACCCAAATAGTAGATAGTAGCACAAAAGAGGAGAATGGTAGGATAACAATAAGTGGGACATGATGGCATGGAAAACTATGAAGTGGGTACAAATAGGAGAAGTGGGAAGGAGGTCCACCGAGATATTTCATCCCTCTGGATTGACCCCATAATGAATTCAATTTGTGCATAAAAAAATTGTGAGTTGAAAAGGTTGGGAGACATGGCTGTACACAATGATACCAAGGACTAATGAAAAGCTAGTAGGTGAACCCAGTGACAACACATCTTAGATAAAGGACCCTAGAGGGTTTAAATGGGCAGAATAAAATAACATTGGGATAAAGGTGTCAGATGCCAAGGCACAAGCACCAAGGCTTGGTTCTAAGTAGAAATTGTGACCAAACATGCAGAGTTTAAATCTAAGTGCTCAAGGAGTAAGGTAGTGTTCATCGCTCATTGGTTTTATGGGTGGAAGAGGGCCAGTGCACTAGCATCAGGGGCTTAAAGGAGAAATTTGGAGGCATGAATGTTATTCGTACAATATTTCACATTTTCATTATATTTAGAGTTTAACCAAAGTTAGAATTATAGCTAAAAATCCAACTAAAATCTTATAGGTGCCATAATAAGAAAAATTTGAAGATTTAATTAGAAAAACTCAGAGATTGAGTTCAAAACAATAGATAAATGATTGAAAACTTGGAAAACACATTCATATGACTTGACAAAACATGAAAAAGACAAAATTAACTAATTCATGCAATGGATCAAGTGTAAGTAAACTAAAAAGAAACGAAGCCCAATTTACAAGGAAATTTATTTATAAGCATAATTGATTGAGGAATTCTACAAAAGTGTGGATGCATTATGGTGTGTATTAGTTGGATTGATGTTGGTGTGGATGGTGGATTTCTCCATAATAAAAGATTGATGAAGGCATTTTTGTGATTTATTGAAGAGAAAAATTGTTTTATTTTGTAAAAGGATGTGGCATTCATGTTTCTAGTTTTAAAATGGATGAAAGATGAATCATTGAGGCCAAGCTAGTTGTAGCTTGTAGATCATGGGTTGCAACTTCTTCTAGTAGGTGTTGGTAAACATATAAGGATTGAATCTCCTTTCATTTGTAGCTGATAAGTCAAGGAGTTGCAGCGTCCTACTGGTTGTATCTAGAGAACTTTGTGGCAACAAGTTGTATCTTTCCTTATAAATAAATTGTAGAAAATTTTAAAGAATATATGTGTACTATTTGTGCTATTTATGTTGCTTATTTTAATGCTCATATAAGTTAATTGATGAAGTATTTATTGGTCTCCTAATATCATTTCAAGTGAAAGAAAGTATATAAAATTCCTACAATACTAATTCACCCCCTCTCTTAGTATTGTCTTGGTTTGTAACAATTGGCTGGCTCTACTGCCATCAATTAGAGTGCATGATGTCTTCCATGTTTCATTCCTCAAAATATATGTGCGGGATTCTAATCATGTAATTAACTAGTTTTTGTTATAGGTAGAACAAGAGGGAGAGTTTCATATGGAACCTATATGCATCATAGATCATAGGTAGCTAACCCACCACAATTGATTAATAAATTAAGTCAAGGTGCAATGGACATATTTTGGGCTAGAGGAAGCCACACGAAAAATGGATGATCTGATATGAAAAACACATCCTTTCTTATATTCTAAGTGAAGAAAATGTAAATACATTGTAAATGGTGTACAAATTTGTGTGTATAAAGCTCCAAAATTATAAGTGCTTGCTCTAAAGGCATGTTTTGTTATATATGGTAATTGAACACTGAGGATATTGTTCCACCTTAATGGGGGGGGATTGTGAGATCCCCTAGTTAATATTTCTCTCTTGTAAATAATTGTAATTATTTAAATAGAAGAGAGAGGGACATGGATTCCATTTCTTGGTGTAGGAGATTGCTTGAGGGAATTTTGGTTTTAAATATCATTCTTGATTGACCAAGTGGTCTTAAATGGGTTGAACATGCCATAAATTACCTAAATGAAGAAAGGATAGGTCTGTTTCCTTTATCTCCAACCATAAGCAAGAAAGTGGAAAAAACATTAAAAGTAACATGGGTTGTGTGGTTAAAGGAGGTTGAATATTGTGCAATCGTGGAGAATAATGGGTAGTTGGTTTGTTGCGAAAAGGAAGGAAGACCTTCATACATTCATTCCATTCATAGATGCACTCTCTCTCATGAACATGCATAGGAATATGCAAGGTGAACGAGATTCCTAAGCATGCAGAAGTAGTGGAGAGCACAAAGAAGGAAACATCTTGAAATTATTGTGGAAGAGCGCAAAGAAGGCAACATCTAGAATTTGTGTTGCTAAGCATTAGAGGTAATTAAAAAAAAGTAGTTGAAAAACCCTCACAAAGGGTTGCTGGGTAAAAGAATCATAGAAATCACTAGATTACCTATGAGGATGAAGAACACATTGGATGTTTATGGATTGATAAACCTGTTGGGTTGGGAAGAGTCACTCAGGTGCTGGTGAGAGTTGAAGAAACACCTAGTGTTGCCTTGATGCTAAAGATATGGTGCTTGACTCACTGATGAACCACCTGGAGAGTGATTTCCATACCCATCAGTAGCTTAACCATTGATGAACCTTCCTTATTGTGGACTCTCTTCTCCTAAAAGTGATCTAAAGCGTTATGCATTGCAGTACCTTGGCATGCATGTGAATATTCCTAAACAATGTGAATGATAATGTGAGTTGCTAGTGGATGAAGTTTGTGTTTCCTTGTGGCATCCTGTTTCAATTTTTTTGTTGGTTAAAATCCCTCAAAAGCACTCCACCTCAAGATTTGGAATCTAGCTCAGGGGTGACAGCTACAAGTAATAGTTCATGTAGCTTTTTTATGGTTGGGTGGAGAATTGTAGTTCCACTCTTAGTTTCCAACCCTCTTTCTATATAATATAGATATGTAACTATGATCCTAATATTGAATGACATGTACATGTTCAATATGCTAGCAAAATATTGTGTAGGTCAAGAAATTTGGTTATTTGTGTGTTAATAGATACGAAATTCATTGTATACATGCTTGGAGGAATGGTTGAAATTATATGTATTGTATAAGCATGAATAATAGTGATTTTCAGTTCCAATGACTAAATGAATCTCTATGTGTATTTGTGAGATTTGATGAAATTGGTGATTGGAATGTAACTTGGACATCTATGTGTATAGGTTGTGTGTACGACTAATAACAACACAAACACCTCTGTGATGTGATTGAGGGAACTATTTGAGTTCATTGTGATTTTATGAAGGGCACTAAGGTGCTTATTTTGTGTGTTTTAATGGGCATGTAGACTTCACTTGATATATATTATATCAATGAACAATAGGAATAAATTACCCATGCGCTTCATCTACCCTTCTTGATTGCATGAGCATGGTGAGCCATGGCTTCCATAGCCATAGAGTGTGGAAATAACCTATGATATTTCAAAGGTCAAGTCTAAGCAACTCATGGACGTTTGACATCTACAAGATTAGTTGGAATTCAGAAAAAAAATGTTATGTGTAAACGCTTGCTAGACATGCTTGAAATCACTTGTAGGGCTTATGAGGTCATGGGATAGGAGGGCTAGTTGAAAAGGCCAAATCTTGGTGTAAGAATATTCCCGACCGAAGGAGTATCACCAAACTAGTCAAGTGGCACTCGTTGATCGGTGGTTGGCTAGTAAGGACCAGTAGCCCAGTTTGGAATAAGTGTTCATCGAAGTTATTCAGAGGAATACTAGTCGAGCCAAGTTAAAGTTAGGCTAGGATGGAGTTAGGCCAGGTTTGAATTTAGAATGGAAAGTTAGGTTAGGGTCAAGACCCTGGTTATAACTCTACCAAGAGAATGGTGGGTGACACCAACTTTTGACTACTCAGAGGAGCATGCCTAACCATGTGGGGTTCCATGGTGGTAGAGCAACTACATAAGGTACCATGTGGGTCATCACCTAGCTGCCACATGGAAAACATTCATGACATGGCAATATTGGGTCAACATAGTAATCACCTCCTTCTAACCTAGTTTGGGCTTGCACATAGGATGGGTTGCATTACAATTAAGCTATATGATATATAAAATGTATGTGATTAAGGGGATTTTCAAGAGATTGAATCCATCTAGTAATTCAAAAATGTAATTTAGATAACGAAAAACTACACGAAGTGTGCATATATATATATATATATATATATATATATATATATATATATATATATATATATATATATATATATATATATATATATATATATATATATAGATATATATATTCAAATTGACCTTGGATTTACCAAGGATGAAGAGGGATCAAACCTCTGGAGGTATGAATCTTCATTTTTATTTTGCATTCTAAAAAAAGTTTACACTTCAAGAAATTTAATCCTTGAAATTTATAACCCTTAGTGTTTACTAGATCATCTATGTTACTATTTTTAAATCCATAATAAACCATTTTTAAATTTAAATTATATAATTTAAATAATTTGTATTTATAATTTAAATTATTCTGTCAAAATTCCAATCAAATTTTGATTATAACTATTCAGAAAAGTTTAGAAAGAATTTGAAAAATTAAAATATTTACACTTCATGTTTTCCAGCTCCCTTTCTTTCCATTATCAATATACTTCTATGTTTTAACAAACCACATGTTTTGGAGGTTCCAATTAAGCTTAGTGAGTATCCTGCCAACACATTTGAAGCAGATACATTACTTATACCATTCCCCTGTGATGTTGAGATCATATTTTTAAATAACAACAACGATGTAAAAGACACCTAGATATAAATGGGAAGATTTGATAAGGTGATCAATAGAGTATCTATGGGATTTGAGTTGGTGTTTGAATTAAAATCCAATTCTTTGCCACGGTTTCTTTAATGTTTGAATGTGGAATTGTGGAAAGTAGTAATCCATGCATAATGTCTTGTCATTACTAACACTCCACTCATGAGAGTGATGACTCGTGGGCCACAATCATTTCCCACCTCATTCCCAAACCATTTTCCGTTTCATAAAGAGAAATTTGAATAATACTACATTTGAGTTCTACCAAATTTTATATAAATAAACATGTTTTCATCTAGCGATTTTTAATTTTGTAAATTATTTTTTTCTATTTAGATAGACAAACTAAGCATATTTATTCCCAAAAAAAATAACTAGTTTTATACATTAATTCAACATATGAGTAAAGAGTAATATTAAAATAAATTATTAATATTTAATTTTAGATATAATTCCTTCTAACTCTATCCAAAACCTACACCTTTGACTCAAGCGAGGATGGCATAAGGATGACCAGTATTGGTTCGAACTTTGGGGGATAAATGAGGATATCATATTGGAGAATAGGTTGTGGGATGATAAGGAGTTAGAGATAAAAAGGAAGATAAGGTATTATAAGGAGGAGATCAACCCCACTCTTGCTAACCAAAATGATTTTTTGCTTGACCAATGCAAAGAATAAAATGAACATTGCAAAGATAAGAACTAATTCTCATGAGCTTCCTAGTGGAACCAAGTATCAGTTTATTCCCAAAACACCCTAGGGCGAAAGAAAGTATCACATTTTCTATACTTAGATGGTTAAATATGAAAAATGTTTTCTATTGGGTTTCCCAACTCTTACTCACATTAGTTCTCATTTCCAAAACATTTTCCACACTACCATCCTTCTTGACTTGTTAAGTCAGCAAAACTATAGTGATCTAGGAGTAGTCCCTTCCCTTGTTTTTAATCAAAGAAATAGAATATTAAAGATTCACAATTATTGTCCTACATTCTTACGGTCCTTTCGACCACATTGGTCTTAGTGGGCATTCGTCATCATCATCATCATAAAATGTTTGATGGAAATTTAGTATTTGATTAGAAGTTAGAAAAAATATAATTAGTAGTGATTAAAATAATTTTGTTAAACGATAATTATTTACTCACAATCAAGAGAAGCATATTTAAATATTATAGAAAATATTATACAAAGTTTATGTCAATAATTATAAATTAAATATGGAAATTATGTTATGTCATATATATTAGATATCAATATTGTACAACTAAAATGATGTAATATATAATGTTGGTAAAAAAAAATCATAGGAAAAAACTATCCCAGGGAGCATCCAAGTTCGATTGATTTTTGAAAAATCTTGGTTATAACATCCTATTGGAAGTTTCTTAATACAAAGATTCAACCCTACCACTATAACCCTTAGGTGTCTATGTATTCTTCTTCTGCAAACATTGGTGTGCTAGGCATATTTGGACCTTGAATTTGCTTGTACATAACACTTCATTTTTGCGGCACTTGCAAATTGAGCTACCCATCTAGGGATGTGCTATTATATATATAGATTTCATGTTCAAGGGAATTTGGATTAACAATGCACCAGTGCACCTTTAAGGTACTTCACAGTCCTTAAATCCCTTAGTTAGATAACAAAAGGAATATTAATAGATTGAATATGACCATAGTTATTCATATTGATAGAAGATTTCTGGATGGAACTGTGTAAAGGATTATTATTATAGGAGAATAATCATATACACAATTCCATGTAGAAATATTCCATGAAAAAGAAAATTATATAGCTTGTATGGTTGTTATTAGAAACTACTAAATCAATGTAATCAACTCGCATCTTATAATAATTGGTGTTAGGCATGTCATTGCTTTGATTCTCTAGAGCATGTCGCATTCTCGATTCCCTAGAGCATAGCATTTCTAAGGTCTAAAGTGTTATGTTTGTGAACAACCAATAGCTCTCTATTTCAAAGAAATAAAGGTGCCATAAGTGTCTATAAATACATATTGTACTAACTATATTTTATTATATATTTGTTTAATTATAAATGAATTATTTAGTAATATTATATCTAAAATTATAATATGTAGTAATTACTTTTATTTATATATATGACTTATTATAAATATACATTATTAATGTAAATTTATTATAGCTAACTATAGTAAATGTTCGCGTCATTCACTAAAATAATTTGTTTTAAAAAATTAGTTATTGAAACATTGGAGCCTTTTTTTTGTTTTAAAATTAGCTATAATGTGTATATAACTTATTATAAATATATATTATCAATATAAGTTAATTACGTAATTTTTTTTCCATAGACTAAATTATTATATAACAATGTAAAGTTTGAAACCGTACCGAGTATCCCTTTTTTTTGTGGTAGCAAAAATTATTTTTTTGAGGTAGCAAAAAATAATCTGATTTTGAAAAGTGTTGATTCATAATACACTTTTTTTTTAGCATATTTTTGACACTTTAAATTTTCTAATGTATTTTTTTTACCATTTTTCAAGTTGGCTTATTCATCTTCATGTATTTGTCCTAAAATATTTGTTTTTTAATCGAAAAAATGTTTTTTTTAATTTTCCTTTGCAATGTTTTTTCATGATGAATTTTTTTTTTTTTTTTTGGCAAAGTTAAAAAAAAAAAAAATTAATATTGTGAGGTTAGGATTTTTTTATATTTATATATTGTTAATTAATATTTCCATACACATAAAATATAAAAATAATAATTTTGAAAACTCCACAAAAAATACACATGTTCCATATCGATATAATTAAGAAAATACATATTTGAGGAACTTTTCACTAAAAATAACATGTTAAATAAAATATTTTTATGGAAATCTTAAATAAAAAAATTGCAAAAATAATAATTATTATGAATTTTATATCAAAAATGAATACATAAAAAACAAAATTGGAAAAAAATTGATTCCGATAAAAAAAATCAAGTAAAGAGAATAAAATAAAAAATACAATTAAATTATTAAAAAAACATTGAAAATAGGAAACATAAAATGTAAAAAAATAATAAAAAAATAAAAAACATTAAAGTAAGAAAAAACACATTTAAAAGAATAAATAATCTAAAAATAATAAACAATTATGAAAAAACATTTAAAATAATTAAAGAAAAAACATTATTAAAAAAATATATTAAAAAAAACAATTGTAAAAAAACTTTGAAAACAATTAAAAAAAAAATTATTTAAAAATTTAAATAAAAAAATAAACATTATAAAAAAAGATTAAAAAACATTGACACCGAGGGTTGATGCTACTCAGGTGCCTGGGTGGGGCTCGACCGATTCTAAGAATTGGCCAAGCCCCTGCCAGGGCCCGAGGGGCCTCAACCCTAGGTGGGTGGTCTCACACGAGCTCCACCTGGCGAGGGTCGAGGCCCCTTAGGCCCTTGGGTGGGGCTAGACAGTTCTAAGAGTCGGTCAACCCTCGCCTAGCGGCCTGAGGGGCCGTGGCGTAGGGTGGGTGGAGCTCACACCTCCACCCACCTAGCACTGAGGCTGCTCAGGCCCTTGGGTGGGACTAGACCGATTCTGAGGTGCCTGAGGGACCTTAACCCTAGCCGGGTGGAGCTCACACCTCCACCTGCCTAGGGGCCTGAGGGGCCTCGGCCCTTGGCGGGTGGGCTCATGTGAGCTCCACCCACCCAGGGCCGATGCCCCTCGGGCCCCTTGGCAGACTCATTAGATTTCGCAAATCGAATGAGACCGCCAAAGAGCTTGAGGGGCCTCAATTTTGTTTTTTCCCTTTAATTTTATTTAAAATTTGATCTATATATTTTTTCTAAATATATATATTTTTTTTAATGGGTTTTATTTATTTTTTATTTTTTTTAATGTTTTTAATTTATTATTTATTTATTTCTTAACATTTTCTAATTGATGTTTTCTAATGTTCTTTTTATTTTTAGTATTCGAATATTTTTTATTTTGTTATTTTGAATTTGTTTTATCATTTTTTTCTTAATTTATTTGGTTTTTTTTAATTTTTATTTTAATGATATTTTTTAAATGTGATTTTTGAAATATTATTTATTAACTTATTTTAATGTTTTTTATTTTGTTTTTTTTTCAAGTTTCCACCTGTTTTTTTCTTTGGTTAATTTTTTGTCTTTAATTATGTTTGTTTTTTTAAGTTAATTTTGTTTTTTTTTACATTTTTGTATGTTTTTTAAATATATTTTATATATTTGATTTTTGTTTTGTCATTTTTTTTCTTATTTTTTTTCTAGTATATATTTATTTACTTGTTATTATTTTTTAAGACTTTATTTTCTTATTGTTTTAATTTTTGTTTTCTTGTGTAAATTTTTGTTTTCAATTTTTTTTTTTTTTAAATTTTAAGGTTTTTTGCAGTCATAATATTTGATCTTTAATGCCATTATTTAAAAACGTAAAAAATTTATCCTTAAAAAAAGAAGTTATTCCAACATCAACACCTTTCATTTTCAGGGTTTTTTTTCACAAAAAAATTGGTTTTCACTGTCATTTTTAAAAAATGTTGAAAATTTACCCGTGTAAAAAAATGTTATTCCACCGTCAACATTTTTCATTTTCTAGCTATTTTTTCTTTGTTTTGGGGGTCCTTTGGGTAGAGTTATCATTTTGAGTTTACAATTCCCGTTTCAATGTTTACATTGTTGGTAATGTAGTTTAAAAATTAGTGTCGAAAACATTGGAGTCATTTTCGCTTTAAAAATGAGATAATTCACCTTTATATATTTAGAATCTTAGAAAAGTTTGGAAACTGAATAAAAGCTTACCAATTGTTCAAGAAAAATAGGATTCTTTTAAACATTTCATATCTATCCACCAATGACATAGTACATAAATGAAATTCATAATTCAAAAAACTAAATGATATATATTTTCTAATGTAAAACAATATGAGAAATGCAAAAATTCATACTCAAAATGTTAGTCAGTACAATGTTAATAATAAATCAATTGACGTCCTATCCTTCAGCAAGACTAATAACATTATGATACATTATAAATCAAAATAAATTAAGCAACAAAAACCACTTCATTCTTTTGTCCATATTAAATATTTGTTGGATTATTTCTTATGTGTGTGTGTGCGAGAGAGTATTAGCATAGGTACATCTTAATTCTCAATCTATCGTGCACTAAGAGGGATCAAATATTTAGAGATGTAAATCTTTTTTGCAAATTTTTCTCCCTCTTACCATATGATAGATATAGTGTTAAGATGAAATTGTATTAGTTGGATTCTATTATATGCATAATCGGACCAAATCCATATAGGTGAAAATATGTTCTTAAATTTTGATCTCGCATGGCATATTGTAGATCTAGAGTTGAGAAATATGTACACTAGTTCTTAATATGTGAGACACTTCCATGTTCATAATGAAAATAATTGCACATATCCCTCATATTGAATAATAAACCATCAAAATTTTTGAACACCATGTTCTAAGAAATCAAATCCCTAGAGGTGTAAACCATTCATCAAATTTTGATACCTCTTGGTGCGTGATATTTATCAGGTTAAGATGGATTTATTATGACTCCTAAGATCCCACACATCATGTCTTTGCTGACCATGGAACACATCTCACTAATAGTTAGTAACACACAATTAAAATGGTTTTACTGTTAGCATAGATGCATATTATCTTTGGATCTATCATACTTCAAGTTTAATCATATCCCTAGATATGTAAATATTTCTAAAAATTTTGGTCCCTCTCTATACATAATATATTTGGACATAAAATAGTTCTACACTAACCCTTAATATGTCATTTGTCAACTCCTTATTGAGAATAAAAATAATTATACTTCACCTTCACACTGAGAAACACACCATTCAAATATTTTAAGCACTATGACCTAGTATTGATAAAATCCTACAAGGTGTTGAACATTTTTCAAATTTTGATCCCTCATGGAGCATGAGAAATCTAGAGTTAAGTTGAATCTTTTCCAACTCTTAATATACCACATGTCAACTCCATGTTGAGCATGGAAGTAATTACACATCACCTTATAGTGATCAAAACATCAAGAAATTTTCTTAACCATAAGAAACCATTACTTTTAATTGCTAGATATATAGACACACACACACAGATTTTTTTTTTTTACTTTCGACAAATTTTTAGATGCTACTGTCAACTCGATCTTGTTTTTGATGATGATGATAACTAATGTCCATTGAGACCAAATATGGTCTATCAAACCATAAAAAAAAAAAAATATTACTTGAAATTATTTAGAAGTTTATTTTTAATACTCAAAAAGGGTTTAACGCACAGAAAACATCCTAATCCAATAAAGAAAAACACAACTTTAAATTAATTTGGGGAAAAACATCTCTAGAGTCATGTGTCCAATGGAAAATAATTTTTAGTCATTCAATTGAAAAAATAAGGTGCCTTGAACAATAGAAATGCGGTGCTTAAGAAGGAAACAACCTTTTTACATAAGCATTTTTCCTTAAATTGACTTGACCTTTTGGTGCATATGCATATTGAATGTTAATTTTCATTAATTATCACAGGAGGTAATTGGTAATATCATGTGAATTTTTAATATTTGTTTGTGGGAATCTAGAGACAACTATATTATATCACATTGATTAATTTCTTTATATTTGTCCACTATTGTGACAACAAAGTTCCATTATATTTAATAGTATAGGAGAATGTATGTATAAGTTTGAAGGTTTTCATGTGAAATCATTTATCAACATACTTTTAGGTACAAAATCCTCCTGCCATCTCTCATATGTTTAAAGTTAATTTCATTTTTCCAAGTTATTACATTTAGGATATGGTCTTAAGCTTCAATTTATTGATAATATTGTTATAAATCATGCACTTTTTTAATTTTTTCGAGTTTATTATTTATGGTAATAACTAGAAGATTAGTTTGTTTTATGAATTAAGTCCATGAATTTGTTCTTATCTACACATTTTTATCTCTATTAGTGTGGAATATTTTAATGATGATATGAGTTCTAAAAGGCTTATAATGCTAAACTATTAGATCTATATGATAATGTTATTATGAATCTTATATGAGTTAATTCATTTCTTATAGTCTATAGATTGATATTATGTCCTAACTATTTTAATGTCAATATTTTTATAGTTAAAGTTAACATTCATATGTTTTCTAAAAATCTAAGTAACCTAGAGGGGAAGAGGAATGCAATTTATATAATACTCTTGGTGTAGGTGCTGAATTTGAAAAAAAAAATATGCCCTTTATAATGCCATGTATTATTAGACAAATTAACCTATTAATTGTGGAGCCTGATTATCTTCTTGATTCAAAGTCTTCTTTCTAGCACCGTTTGTACCACAATACCTAGTAGGGTTGTACAGGAATTTCCCCCATACTATTGTATCCTATGGTTCTAAAGGGTGACGAAAACAATTATTTGAGCCAATCCTTGGTGGGGATTCAAAGGAAATACCCCTAAAGATTTTTTATTTTTTTTGAAAAAAATGCTTTTGATAATATATGTATGTTTTTCTCTGAGGGGTGAACGAGTGTTTTTAGCATTATGAGAAGCATTCCAAGATCACCATAGTTTTGTTGAATTAAAAGATCAATAATATTGGTAGTGTAAAAAATATTCTAAAATTTACATCTAATATGAGTATATGTTGGAATATATAAGAGAAAGTGCTTTTCATATTCAACCCTCTCATTGCCACAAAGGTGATAGACTCTTTCATCACATAGTGTTTTAGGAATTGACCAATGCCTAGTTTCACTATAGATCTCATGAAAATTGTTCTTATTCAACAATGTTTATTTTATTCTTTACAATAGTCAAGATAGAGAGATACTTTTGATTTTATATATTTGGGTTTATCACCTCCTTATAGTATCTTGATTTCCTTTTTCACTCTAAATTTTATCACACCAAAATTTCCACTTAAATTTTGATGTAATATTATTTTTAATAATATCCTTGTTCTACAAAGTAATATATTCTTTATGCCTGAATGACCTCACCGATATTGGACACCCTTATGCCATTCGCGCTTACACTTAAGGTGGTTTTGGCTAGAAACTAAAGAAATTTTAGGGCACCTCTTTTTTTCCATGTTTTGTAACCTCCTCTTATACATTGGATACCTAGTAATAGACATGTGATTAATGAGGGAAATAATTTCTTCATTAAGGAGGATATGATAGAGTGTACTTTTTTTGGTCTTGAGATTATATATTACAAATTTCCTTTAGATATGTCTTTCTCCATGGACCATTAGAGATATTCCATCCCCAAACCTCATATCTTGCAAGACATGCTTTATCAAAAATTAGGGATACAATCTTTTGCATGGTCTAGGAACATGGATGAGCTTGAGAGGATGCATCAAGTCTTTACATTTTATTTTTTTCATGTATGAATGAAACCTCTACCATATGTGTTTATTGAGTTGGATCCCTTAAATTTGCATTAAGAATGGAAAAGTTGGTATCTTGTGCTACAAATACATTAAAACCTCCATCTTTATTAATACCTTTCAATATCATTATTTTTGAGATTATTTTTCTATAGTATACAAAAATATGTCATTGAATAAACTATAGAAACATACAAGGTTGACCATGAAAATTCGAAATATATAATAAAAGATATATATTGTTTATTTTTTTTAATATATTTTTGCCTTCACATATTTCATAATCTTAAAAATAGACACCCCTTTTACTTATGGTCTAACTTATTTTATCCTTAACCATTTTTAAAATAACTTATATACTACACTAAAATAGACTCAAATTTGCGATATCTATAAGTTTAATAATATGAAGACCCTAATACCAAGCACTAATAGAAGGCCTTTTAATTTGAAGGATATAATGACTTTGATAGTTTAAAAAATTATATATAAAAATTAACATTATAAGTTTTGAGTGCAAAAGAACAATGTGTTCTAAATAATTTCACAATTATTTTAAAGGAAATTCAATTATTATAATTACCAATAAAACGAACAGAAACAAATGCATTACATATGCATGTAAAATAACATACCATTATTAGCAAAGCTTAAATTTTTCATAGTCATAGAAAATATATATATATATATATATATATATATATATATATATATATATATATATATATATATAGATATAGATATATAAAATAACATACCATTATTAGCAAAGCTTAAATTTTTCATAGTCATAGACAAGATATATATATAACTTTTTTTTTTTTAATTTCATCCCTTTTACACCATATTCAAATGCATTGTGAAAGTACTTTGAATCATCCCTCAAAGTTAATCTATTTTTGTTTTTCCATGTTTGCATAACGACTAACATGCCATTGGTGACCTTTTGAGAAATGGCAACAAGAAATTCCAATTTAATTTCTCCTTGAATTAAACTGAGAATTAAAATTGAATTCTATTCTCATAATGACTTGCGAATAATTAATTAACTTTAGTTAACTTAATTAGTCAGGAATTTTGAGTTGGAAGTCTTTCTGTAGTAATGTATATGTTCTCCCTAAGTTTTAGGGGTCTAGTATGAGTTTAAATTGAGTTGGAAAGTAGATCACTCATTTTACTGAGTTAATTTCAGTTAAATTAGTTCTAAATTGTTTTTGGAACTAATAGAGGACTAACAGCCAGTTGGTGCACTAATGCATCCACTAGCGCTACTCCAGTTAATTGAAGATTACCTCATGAAAAACTCATGCATGCGAGTTCAAATAAAGACCCAGTTGAGACTAGAGTGCAGGGATAGTGTACTATCAGCGGTATTATTTACTGGAGTGTAAATATCATGCATGCATCAGAGATTGATCCTATTTTTGGATTGCGTAGTTTTGTAAGCATGAATTCCCTCTAAATACGAGATATTCATCCTAGGAATTAATGTAAGATATTAGGGCTTTGAGAGCTGCAGAATTAGATAAGTGTTGGCGAAGAGCTAGCTTGTGGGCTCAGAGAGTTTAACATACTTGTGCGGAATTGTTGTAGTGAAAACAGTCTTTGTATCTTCAATCATATTTATGATTTAATGCAATACAGATAGGAAAGGTTTTTAGCTATGGCTTTCCCCAGTAAAACTTATTATGTTATGTGCCATTGATTTATCTTCTTGTTGTTCATATTGTTTTCATTGATCTATTGGCTTCAACTCGTTGAAAGTAGAAGTAGATTCTTGTCTTGTTCTTTAGTACATTGCATGAGCTTGTGAATCTACAGGATTTTCTACATGGTATTGAAGCTAAATACAATATACTAGAGGAGATTTCGAAGTTTTGAGTTTTCGATTAGAGGTGAAATATGAATCTGCAATACATACTTTAATATTGGCAGATGGCACAATACGATTCGCGACTTGAGTATCCCTTGGAAGGAAGCTCGAATTTTATAGCCTGGAGGGACAGAGTGGAGGTTGTGCTAGAGGATAATGACTTCAAGGAATTTGTTGATCAAGAAATTCCTATGCCAGCAGCATCGTATGCATATAATTTGGCCAAATGGAAGAAGTGGGTGGTGAAGGTGAGGTGAATAATCCTTGCGGGAGTTCGAGACCACATTGTCTCAAGTCTCCATGGGAAGGAAACTTCGTACGCTATGTGGAAAACATTGACAAACTTGTATCAGAATAGTAGTGACCAAAGAAATTGGCACTGAAAGACAAACTTTGAAAAATCAAAATGGAGAAAGGCGAGACTTTTCCAAAATACTTGACCAAGTTCACTCAATGTCATGATGAACTTGGTAGTGTTGGGATCACGGTTGTCGGGGATGATATGGTGAGTCTTTCTCCTCTAGTACTACCAAAGAGTTGGCATAGTTATCAGGACTCTATCAATGGTTGGAATAATCTGCTAGATTTGGAATGACTGTGGTCAGATTTGATGCAGGAGGAGATCAGGAGGAACACTTGGGATGGCTCTTCATCGAAGATCGATGATGAAGAAAATTGTGCCTTAGCAATTAAGGTGGATAAGGAGAAATGGAATTCTTCCCATTCCAAATCAGATTCTTATCATGGAAGTAAGAAGAAATAAATGACAAAAGTTAAGTCCTTTCATTGTCATGTGCTGGACCATTTTTCTACAAATTGTCCACTCAAGAAGTCCAAGAAGAAGTCCTTAGGAGGAGTGGCGGGTGAGGCTTTGGCCTCCCAATTCGAATTCGAATTTTCCCTCATTTCATTCATGCTGTCATTAATGATGGGAAGTGTATCGTACTTATACAGTGGAGCTTCATTCAACATGGCTGGCAAACAAGAGTTATTGAGTGACTTATAGGAGAAATACCTCCAGGTGCATATCGATATGGGTGATGATGAGAAGCATAGTGTTACTGGATTGGGCAACATTAAATTTCAAAGGGGGCATGTGGCTCCAATCGCCTTGAGCAATGTTATTTTTTTCTTGGGTTGAAGAAGAACTTGGTATTTGTTGCCATGCTTGAGTATATAAGCTATGATGTGATATTCTTGAAAGAAAAGGTGTTCCTTTGACACATAGCCATGGGTGAATTAAATAAGATAGGGATTCGGGTGAAGAATATATATAAGATAGAGATAAAGAGTGTGCTTCTTTGGGCACAAAACTAGAAAGGGTGCAAAGCCGAGACATTGGCAAGTTGAGACATAGGCAATTCGGCCACTTGCATCATGGGGATTTGAAGATATTGCAGCAGATCACTATCGGTCTTCCTAAAGGTACACTTGAGAAAGTTGATACATGCAAGGGGTGTACTTTGGGAAAATACACCAAGTCTTCCTTTCTTGATAGAGACAGTCGAGCAGAGGCTATTCTAGAGCAAGTCCATTAAGATGTGTGTGGACCATTCTCGATAGCATCCGCTACCAAACATATGTATTATGTTATATTTCTTGATGACTATTCTTGTAAATGTTGAATATTTTTCATGCAAAAAAATGATCAAACTTTCACAAAGTTTTGTGATTTTAAAGCATTGGTGGAGAAAGAGCTAGGAAAGATGTTAGGTCCCTATAATACTAGTGATTCCCCCATTACTATTGTCGTTGTATCCCTTATTGTTATTGTTGTGCCCCTATTGTCCCCATATTGTTATTATTGTCCCCCATAGAATCCCTCTATTGTTATTTTTGTACCTTTAGATTATTATTGTTAGGCAGGCTTGGTTATATTGGACCCATTAGACTCCTATATATAGAAAGGAGGTTTTTTCATTTGAATCATCCAAGAGTTGTTCATTTGTGTAATGTAAAGGAGGTTTCACCCTCAAAGAGGTTTATTTCTAAGGTGTTCATCTATTTTTTCTTTCTTTTTGTGAGCTAGTTTCATAACATTTGGTATCAAAGCTTTGGATTCTAGGGTTTCGCCGCTCCAAATAGATCATCATGGAATTTTCTCTATAATTTGTTTTATGCAATGTTTCAGAAGCTAAAAAAAAAAACCCATTTGAGATGAAATTGTGCTGAATCTCTGGTTTGAATTTAAGATCTTGTATTACTATATTTTCAGAGATATATTCTGACAAAGTTAGGGTTTTTGCAGACCCCCAAATTACATTCCAAACAGGTCACCTTGGGAAAATCGTCATAACTTTCTCTCTGAGCATCAGATTTAATTTTCATAATTAGTTATAGAAAGAGGACGAACTGTAGTTTTTTTGGGTATCATTTTCACAACCTAAGGTTGAAACTGTGATCTGCAGCACATCATACAAGTTCGCTCTACTGAACCAGTCTATACTCAGTTCATCGTGGGGGATTTGATATAACTCTTCATTGGAGAATCCAATATTGATCATACTTGTGGGGTTAGAAAGATTACTCAGAGGGTTGCCACAAGAAGCAATTTTAGACCTGGGAGATCCAAAATTATAGAGATACATCAGATGTAATATCAAGCTCTTACAAAGTGAAAAAAAGGTGTGTAGTTTTCTTTAAATTTTTGCGTAAGCTTGGTTTGAAAAATTAGTTTGAAGGAATTCAAAGGGCATAGTCAAGAATTATTATCGGTAATTGATGCCCCGATGAAAGAAACTGGAAACACCTAGTAAGCAACCTAAAAGCTCTAGCATGACTCATGAAGAAGAGGAAGAAATGCCACATGATATATCAAAATTACGAGACCAAGTGCAACAAATTTCACTCGCACAAAACATAACAGAAAATATGATGGATGGTTTAAAGAAAGACGTAGAAGCTAAGAAGGACGGTGTGGAAGCTAAGATGGATGGCATGGAAGCTAAGATGGATGATTTAAATAAAGGCATGGAAGATTTGCAGACACATTTGACAAGGTTTCTACAAGAAATGATTACTAATGGCGAAAGGGTAGGAAAGGGAACTCATGATGAGAACAAAATAAATGTTAATCATGATTTCATAGAATCTAATGTTGGATCGAAGAACTACAATGTTCCAAAGATCGATATGAGGAAGTTTTATAGCAAGGATCCCGGAACATGAATACTATAGGTGGAGCAATTTTTTGACCTCCATAATGTGCAAAACACACAAAAGGTATGCATTTCAACGTTATATTTGGAACCAAATCAGTTTTTATGGTATCGATGGCTTTTCTCTTGTAAAAAAATTATCACTTGGGTTATTTTTACGAATGAAATGATAGCACATTATGAGGATACAAAAAGCAACACTTTTTTTAGCCAATTGATAAATCTCAAACGAAAGGGTTCAATGATGGAGCACATTGAGGACTTCCAAAATTGAATATAAGGGTAAAAGATATTCCAGAGGAGCATAGGATTGATGTGTTCATAGGGACTTTAAAAGATAACATTCAACATAAGGTTCGCCTTTGGGAACCAGATTCATTGGAGAAGGCATTCAGGTTGGCAAGAAAAATGGAAAGCAAAATTATGGAAACAAGGAATCCTACCACTTACAATCATAAAGATGGAAGTGTTACTGCCCCTAGCCATCCATAACCTACAAGGTTGACACCACAAAAATTTGAAGAAAAAAGAGAAAAAGGGATTTGTTACAGTTTTGATAGCAAATACATTAAAGCTCATAAGCGTGCAGAGAAGAAATTATTTTACATAGATTGTGAAGAGGAGGAATAAAAGGAACAAGAAATGTCAAAAGAAGAAGATATACACCAGGAACAAACCATAGAAAAAGAAGAAATGAATCTGACCATATCTTGTAATGCATTGGCTAGAATTACCACTCCTCAAACTATCAAGATAGAAGGGTATATCAGGAAGAAAAAGGCAATAGTGTTTATTGATTCGGGAAGTACCCATAATTTCATTCATTGTAAGTTAGACAAGGAATTGAATTGCTCCCTATCCATCACTAGAGTGTCAAGTTATGGTTGCAAGTGGAGGAACCATAAATTTCTCATGAAAGTTCCATAATATCAAGCTATCCATGGGAGAATATGTATTGAATAGACCAATGCTTTCCATTCCAATGGGTGGTGCTGATGTTGTATTAGGAGTCCAGTGGCTAAATCCTTGGGTACAATAGCTTTTAATTTTCAAGAACTTTTAATCAAATTCTCTTCAGAAGGAAAGGAAGTAGAATTAAGTGGTATCGCATGGAAGCCGGGAAAGATAATCAGACCTCACAGAATGACAAAGCTTCTAAAGAAAGAACATTGAGGCATAATTGCACAATTACGTTCACTAGAAGTTCCCACATTGAAATCATCCATTTCTCCTGATCTCCAAAAAGTCTTAGACAATCATTCAAAGGTATTTGAGACTCCCAAAGGCTTCCCACCTATTTTTGATCATGATCATGCTATTAATTTGATTCCAGGAAGTGTTCCTCCAAACATGAGGCCTTACAGATATCCCTATGTCCAAAAGAGTGAAATTGAACATATGGTTGCAAAAATGCTAGAGGCTGGTATAATTCAATCTAGTCAAAGTTCTTTCTCTACTCTAGTAGTATTCGTTCACAAGAAGGATGGATCATGGCGCATGTGTCCAGATTATAGGGAGCTCAACAAGCTCACTATTAAAGATAAATTTCCCATTCCTGTCATTGATGAATTATTGGATGAATTGCATTGATAAATTTACTTCACCAAGTTGGATCTTCGTTCAGGATATCATCAAATCAGAATGAAGACTGAAGACATTCCAAAAACAACATTTAGAACTCATGAGGGTCATTATGAATTTTTGGTCATGCCTTTTGGCCTTACTAATGCACCTTCTACATTTCAAGGTTTGATGATTTCCATTTTCAAAACCTTCCTTAGAAAAATTGTGTTAGTATTTTTTGATGATATACTAATCTATAGCAAGTCCTAGAAGGATGGTGTCCAACATGTTGACAAGGTGCTCAAACTATTGGAGGAGAAACAATTATATGAAAAACTCTCCGAATTTTGCTTCGGAGTACAAGAGGTGGAATATCTGGGTCATATTGTATCTCATGAAGGTGTTAAGGTAGACCTTAGCAAAATTAAAACCATTAAGGAATGGAAAATCCCCACATCCATAAAGCATCTATGAGGATTTCTCGGGTTGATAGGGTATTATTGCAAGTTTGTTAAGAATTATGGGAGGATAGGAGCACCTCTAACAACATTAATGAAGAAAGATGCATTTTCATGGACTCCAGAAGTAACGAAGGCCTTTGAACATCTTAAAGGCAATGTGCCAAGCACCATTCTTAGCTACACCGACTTCAAAAAAACTTTATTGTGGAATGTGATGCCTCAGGAAATGGAATTGGTGCTATTTTAATGCAAGAAGAAAGACCCATTGCTTTCAAAAGTCATCCAATCAAAGGAAAGTATTTACATAAAGCTATTTATGAGAAGGAAATGTTCGAAATACTACACGCACTTAAGAAATGGTGACCCTACCTAATGGGAAGACACTTCAAGGTAAAAAAAGATCATGATAGTCTTAAATACTTTTTAGAACAAATATTATCTTCAGAAGAGCAGAAAAATTGTGTCACAAAGATGTTGGGTTATGACTTTGAAATCATCTACAAAAAAGGGAAGCAAAATGTTGTGGCAGATGCACTCTCAAGAAAGGATGAGGATGTGGAAGCATTTCTTTGCGCCATTTCTATTATCCAACCAAATTGGATAAATGAAGCAAGGCATGAATGGAAGAATGATGAGGAAGTGTGGGTACCCATTCAAAAGATACAACAAGATCCTAGTAAATCTGATACATTTAGCTAGAAAAATGATTCGTTATGGTACAAGGATCAGTTATACCTATGTAAGAATTCCCAACTCAAACAAAAGATTCTTAGGGAATTGCACACCTCTCCCTTAGGAGGGCACTCGGGATTTCTAAAAACCTACCACATGGTTAAGAAGGATTTTTTTTGGGATGGCCTTAAATTGTGTATTCAAAATTTTGTGGCGAAATGTTTGGTTTGCCAACAAAATAAAGTTGAAACAATTTAGACCCCAAGACTATTACAACCTTTATCCATTCCAAGCAAATGTTGGGAGGACGTTTCAATGGATTTTATCACAAGTTTACCCAAGTCAGAAGGAAAGAGTGTTATCATGGTGGTAATTGAAAGAATTACCAAGTATGCACAATTTTGTCAATTATCTCATCCATTTAAAGTGAGTACAGTTTCTACTGCATTTATGGAAACAATTCAAAAGGTACATGGAAACCCAAAGATTATTGTAAGTGACAGAGATCCCATTTTCACTGGAAATTTTTGGACAGAATTATTTTCTTGTTTTGGTACTCAGTTAGCTCATAGCTCATCTTATCATACTCAATCTGATGGGAAAACTAAGATAGTAAACAAATGTTTGGAAGGATATTTGCATTACTTTGTATCTGATAAATATGCACAATGGGTCAAATGGTTGCCTCTGGCTGAATGGTGGTATAACACTTCCTTCCATACTGCAACAAAAATGACCCCATTTATGGCACATTATGGATATCATCCACCATCCATCACATCATATTTAAGAGAAAATTATAAGGTTCAAGCAGTGGAAGATCACATCGAGCATCAACAAAAATTTCTCCAACTCGTAAAGGATAACCTCACCTTGGCGCTGAATAGAATGAAATAGCAGGCAGATCATCATTGCAGTGAAAGAAGTTTTGATGTAGGTGATTAGGTATTCCTATAGCTACAACCATATAAACAAATTTCCCTCAAGAAAGCTAAGAAGGATAATAAATTATCACCAAAGTATTATGGTCCATACAAGGTGTTACAAAAGATAGGTGCTATGGCATACAAATTGGACCTTCCTGCAGCTTTCCGAGTGCACCTAGTTTTCTATGTTTCATGCTTAAAGAAGGTTATAGGTGGCAAGATTCCAGTTCAAAAAATATTGGAAGAACTTGATGAGGAAGAAAAAATCATATTGGAACCTGAAGCAGTCAAACAAACAAGAACTTGACAGCTACGAAATCGATCAATTTCAGAGTATCTCATCAAGTGGAAGAGCTTACTCATTGAAGATTCCACATGGGAGGATAAGAATTTTATACAGAAGCATCCTAAAGTACTCAAGCGTTGAGGACACCACTTTTTTGAAGGAGAGGGGCATGTTAGGTCCCTATAATACTAGTGATTCCCCCATTACTATTGTCATTGTATCCCTTATTGTTATTGTTGTGCCCCTATTGTCCCCATATTGTTATTATTGTGCCCCATAGAATCCCTCTATTGTTATTTTTGTACCTTATATTAGTATTGTTAGGTCGGCTTGGTTATCTTGGACCCTTAGACTCCTATATATAGAAAGGAGGTTTTGTCATTTGAATCATCCAAGAATTGTTCATTTGTGTAATGTAAAGGAGGTTGCCCCCTCGAAGAGGCTTATTTCTAAGGCGTTCATCTATCTTTCTTTCTTTTTGTGAGATGGTTTCATAACAAAATAAAGTTGAATCTCTACAGAGTGATAATGGTGGTTAGTATGTCTCAAACAATTTTAAGAACGTCTATGCATCAAAAGGGAATAAACGAGAGTTGACTGCACCCCATAACTCTCAACAGAATGGGGTGGTGGAAAGGAAGAATAGAAGCATAGTAGGGGAAATAAGGCCGATGTTGCATGATCATGTCCTACCGCTACACTTGTGGGCTGAGGCATGCAACACAATGGTTTATGTTTAGAACCATAGCCCACATCAAATACTTGAGATGAAGACACCAGAGGAGGCTTGTTCCGTTAAGGGGTCAGATGTTGGTCACTTTAGGATTTTTGGGTCATCGATATATTTCCATGTGACCAAAGATGCACGAAAGAAGCTTGGACCTAAGACAGAGTTGGGAATATTTGTGGGGTACATTGATACACCTCACAGCTATCGGGTGTACTTTCTGACCAGTAGGATGACAGTGGTTCGTAGCGATGTCAAATTCGATGACGATAAGGCCATGCGAGTTTCCCTTGAGAGGGAGCTTGAGCTACATGAGGATGATGAGATTTTATGTTGGGTTGTGTTATATTATTTCCACAACTACGTGCTACTGGGGGGCCACAGGGGGGGAAGCTACCCCACTATCGGGGGGTTTGGAGGGGGGCAATAGCCCCCTTGCATGGGGTTTGAGGCAGTGCCCAAGGAATTTTTTTTTTGGACCCTATATTAGGTGGCTAGAGCTACCTATGGTTTTGTGCATGGATTTGACACATGATTTTGGGCATGATGGTTTTCTGTCCATGGTATTTTGTAGATCCGGTAAGGGGAACTACGATTATGTTCTAATCCATGGTTAATCGATTGGGGTTTATGGATGCTTCAACATGTATATATATGTATTGTAACATCAAAAGGAACATAATGAAAAATCAATCTAGTAGTCCCGATTATGGGATCCACGGGAAAATCTCTATGTATATATGTTTTATGCTTTATTCTCTGATAATTGTTTATTTTTTGTTTTTAGAATTTGTATGTAGGTAACTTCTATACAGGGTTAAAACCTACATTTGGTATCAGAGCTAGATTTTGGCTTCAAGGGGACGCCTTTGTTGTTGAGGGGTTTTTGACTGGGCCTATGGTAGACCTTGTTCAGTGGTAGATCTGCGGGATCGATTCTTGTTGAGAAAGAAGATGGTGAGCAATGAAAAGATAAAGATCGAGAAATTTAATGGTAAAAGTTTTGAGTTGTGGAAACTCAAGATGGAGGATCTACTAGTGGATAAATATCAGTGGATCACGGTAGCTCTAGGTACTAAACCATCAACAATGTCAGTTGAAGATTGGGTGAAGTTGGATTAGAAGGTAAAGAGCATGATATTATTGTGTGTCTCAGATTCAGTATTGCTGAATATATCAAGGGAAGCTTCAGTGAAGGCTTTGAGGGACAAGTTAGGGACATTGCACCAATCTAAGTCTCTAGTGTGTTAGTGTCAGTCTTTGCAGCCTTCCTCCAGTGATCAAACATGCTCTTACGAAGTGATTTTAAGGTGTCAAGGTCAAATTTTGTCATTTCAGTAAGTCTTCAAGCAAAATTTGGTCACTAGGCATTAGGTCTAGGGTTTTCTTTTACTCCTGTCAAAGTTGTCCAAATGTCAATCCATGTCACCATTTAGTCGAGTGTACCTTCATTCAGAGGGTTTTCATTATCATTTAAAGTTCCACTGGGTCATTTTAAACCTTGTTCATGCTTCAGTTGCGCCTAGGTAAGGTTCATTTCCTTCTCTTAGGGTTTTGAAGGTAATTTCTCTTGGATGGTCAAATCATCAGTAAAACTTGTATCCTGATGTTCATACACCTTCCCCTATCCTTAATGTACCTTATTAAACACTTCCCATCACTAAAATCCCCCAAATTCCTCATTTTTGCACAAACACTAGTTTCTTGCTACAACATGACAATTTTCTAGGTTGAGCCTGTGTTTAACCCTTTTGAACCTCTTCCCCTCACTAAATATTTGAAGTTACACTTTCCCCTACTTCCTAATATCCCTCCGTGCTTCCAAAAATTTCCTCAAGAATTTAGAAGCCCCTTATCCCCTTCATTTCGCTTCATTTCGACAAATCCCCTGTTCCACACATCGGGGTAGGTTTTACTCAAATGATGTTTCTGAGCAATTAAAGATGCATTTGGGAAAACGGAGAGAATTTTTTGTCCACAATAGGCCAAGGAAGGAAAACCTCCTTCACCTTTTACACAGGTGTCATGGTCTTAGAGAAATGTCAAAAATACAGTTGCCTCGGGAGAATTGATGCACCTATGGAGTGACCTTGGGAAAATCAAGTTTTCTCCAAGATTAGTTGGCCAAATGACTTTCTTGATGGGTAAAATGATAATTAGACACAAATATCTTTCCAATGAGCTATCATGAGCTCAATTTTGAGTTGAGGAAGCCCTTCAAAAGTTGACTGCAACATCACTCTGCCTTGAGGCAGCCTCATTTGGCACATTTTGACCAGTCTTGGGAGATTTGATTTTTGATAGGGAAAATGAACTCCAAATTAAACAATTCTAGTTCGGTTGGAAAGTAGACTCAAATACCTTTCCAGCAAGCTATCCTTCGCCCAATTTGGACACTGGGAACGCCTCCAAAAGTCATCTGGAAAAGGTCACGACGAACTCAGGGGTCCGCACTTGTCACAAAGAAAAGATGCGGTCAGGTCCGCAGGATACATGACCATTAGGTGCGGGACCGCAGGCAATGTGAAGAAAAAGTGTGGACCTAGACATTTTTGAGCAAAAACAGGCTTTTTTGCCCAATGTGCCATGCCACTTGACGCGCACTTATGATTGGGACATCTTCTGGAGAAAAACTTGATATTTTTGGATTTGTCATGAAAAGGTATGCATGCTCAGGAATGGCCGAGAGATTTCATCAAGTTCTAGGTTGCCTAAAGGGTCAAAAACACCCTAGAAATGACCTCGCTGCCCCTATTTTGACACAAAGGAATCAGTCTTGGGAGATTGAAGTTTTGGAGGGGCAAATGGACACCAAATCCAAAAATTCCACTTGGGTTGGAAAGTAGACAGGCAGGGCTTCCCAACAAGAACACTTGGGCTCAATTTGGACTTCAGGTAGTGCCTCAAAATTAGCTCCAAGGTGGCGTGATGCATACAGATTTTGGCGTGGCGCATAGGGGATTTTTTCCTTTTTTCACTCTTAAGCTCAGAAATTTGCCCAGTTTTGATTCTTGAAGTTATTCTTGACTTTTCATGATGTAATTTGATAACCATGATGTAATATTGGCACATTTTTACTTGTTCTATAAGATTCATTTACCAAAAGGTGAAATGTGAGTGAATGAATCAATTTCCTATCATATAGGGGTAAGTTGTTTGACTACATAGATTTCAGTTCCTTGTTTGGAATTGGTTCAAACATCTCCTAGAATGATGAGATCCACCCCTAGAGGCATGGGAAGGAGTTAGGCTTGTCTATATCATGTAATTTCTTAATCACTTTTCAGGGTTGGACACATGGGATTGCTTGGGCATATCATTGTACATTCTATCTCTGCATTTTTGGCTAAGGAAAGACTAGAGTTTTGCAGCACTGTTTGGGATCCATGTGGCTTTATGTTTTTGATGGTGTGCTTCTCTAAGTAACTGTAAGTTCATTAGTGTTATGTGTATCATTTTCCTGTATTTTCTTCTGGATTTGAACAAATTAGTGATTAAGGTGCAATCCATTAACTGTTATGCTCTGCCTTTGAATTTGTTTAAATTTCCATGTTTTCATCTGTTTAAGGAGAATTCTTGAGACTCTCTTACTCTCCTTAGCTCGTCACCAGTCCGATCTATCCATTCACTCAATTTGAAGCATCAAAACGATTGCCTTCCTTGCCCCAATTAGAACTCTGCAGAAACTGTGCCTCATCCCCGAGCCCAATTTGCCTTTCCCTGTTTCCAACACAAAACCCCCAAAGACTCAAATCAAACCCTTGTACTTCATACCTAGCCTAAAATTAGATTTTATTTCAGTCATCTCGAGCCCTATTGCTTGTCTTTTACCGAGATCGACCCAGAGAGAGCCCTCTCCTGTCCTCGTAGGGCTAGCTATGAGGCTGAGCGTGGTTTGATGTGGACCTAGAACCTTGTCTTTTCAACCTGAGGCAAATCTAGGCTCTAACATAGTGAATAAACTGTTCCTACTGAAAAAGTTGTATAACCTGAAGATGAAAGATGGAGACTCGGTGATAGAGCATATGAATGTATTGAATATTGTGGTAAGCCAGTTATTATCTGCTGATATTAAAATTTCAGATGAAGATAAGTGCATTAGTTTGTTGTGTTCTCTACAAGATTCATGGGATATTTTGGTTGTTGCAATAAGTTGCAATGCAACTGCCTTACAATTTGATGAAATAATAGTATCCTTGTTGTCAGAGGAGATGAGACGGAAAAATATGGAGGGCCGGAATGGTGATGCCTTGTCTGTACAAGGACGTCCCAGAACAAAAACACAAATAATTCCTCGAGTGGGAGATTGAAATCTAGAGGGAGATATAAATCTCCAGGAAAACATGTAAAGGTGTGCTGGAAATGCAGAAAGTAGGGACACTTCCAAAGGGGTTGTAAATCTAAAGCTATTGTTTTGAGGCTTTTGCGATCAGTTTTTTGTGTGTAGATTTCTTCCGGAGTTCTCGCATCATGGATGCGAGAACTTTGAAAGAAATCTACACACAAATCTAAAGCTCCTGAGAAATGAAAGAGATCTAATGATGATCCTTCTACATAGGCAGAAACCACCTCAGATGAAGGTGGGGATGTGTACTAGGCTTCTTCTTCAAGTACACATGTAGATCATGAGGAATGGTTGATTGAATCAGGTGCATCCTTTCACTTCACTCCCCATAAAGAGTGGTTCTACGAGTATGAGAAATATGATGGTGGTGATGTCTTCTTAGGGGATGTCAAGAACATTAGAGTCATTGTTCACATAAAATTCAAGTTGAATTTGCAAGGTGGAAGGATTAGAAAACTTTTGGGTGTTCTGGATATTCCTACATTGGCCAGAAATCTGATTTCTATAAGCAAGCTAGATGATGCAGGTGTAAAAATGGTGTTTGAGAAAGATACTTGCAGGATGTTTCGGGGTGCATTGGTATTAATGTGGGGATTTCATATTTGAACTTTATACAAGATTCAAGGTAGCACTGTTATTGATGGGTGCAATAGTTATGTGGTTCCTGAAAGTGGAGCAGAAAATCTAGTGGTGTCTGGAGAAAAGAACATGCTATGGAATCAAAGGCTTGGACATATTGGAGATAAGGGCCTTTGAATACTTCATGGTAATGGTATTATAGAAGGTATGTCTAATAGCTCTTCGGATTTTGATTTCTGAGAAAATTGTATATATGGGAAGCAGAATCGGGTGAGTTTCCCCTTTGGTTGTAAAATGGAAAAATAGATATTAGAGCTTGTGCACAGTAATGTGTTAGGACCTATGTCAGTTCCATCACTGGGAAAGTTTGTGTACTATGTATAATTTATAAATGAATTCTCAAGGAATACATGTATATATTTCCTCAAGAAGAAATTTGAAGTCTTTGATAGGTTTAAAGAAGTTAAGGCTTTGGTGGAAAGCCAGACAGAGAAGAAGATAAAGGTGCTAAGGACAGATAACGGTGGAGAGTTTTACAAGAAGGAATTTGAAGAGTTCTGTAAGAAGTGTGGTCTAGCATGATAGAAGACTACTCCATACACACCTGAGAAAAATGGATTTGAGGAAAGAATGAACAATATGTTGAAGGAAAGGGCAAGAATCATGCTCAGTAGTGCTAGGTTAGGACATGAATCCTGGGTAGAGGTGGTGGAAACTGCATGTTACCTAGTAAACAGATCACGTTCATTAGCATTGGAGGAGAAGGCTCCAGAAGAGGTATGGACTGGTAAGAAACCTTCTCTTTTGCATATGAGGGTATTTTCATGTGATGCATATGTACATGTTCCAAAGGGGAAAATAACAAAGTTGGATAGTAAATCTGAAAAGTGCATCTTTATGCGGTATACGGATGGTTTAAAAGGTTATAAACTTTGGAACCCATAAACAAGGAATGTTGTGCACAACCGAGACGTGGTGTTTATAGAGATGAAAGATGTTATTAAACATGAGGTCCTACCAAAGGAACCTGAGAAGATAGAGTTTGAGGAGGAAGAGTTAGACTCTACATTAGGAGAGGAATCAGAAGATGAAGAGCCACAAACTCGAACTATGAGAAGATTAGTTCAAGAAAGAAGGAAACCATAAAGGTATATTCCATATTCTTTTTGTTCAAATTTTTCTTTATCTATTACTAATGATGTTCCCAAAACTATGAGGGAAGCGGTAGATTCAGACGATGGCCATGGTTGATGAAATGGTACCTTTGCACAAAAATGAGGCTTAGGATCTAGTGGAGTTGCTGGCTAGAAGGAAGCCCATTGGAAACAAATGGGTGTTTAAGAAGAATATGAATGCGGAAGGAAAGGTGGAGAAATACAAAGCTCGGTTGGTTGAAGAAGGTTATTCACAAGTGTCAGGAATTGATTTTGGTGATATTTTTTCTCTTGTTGCCAAGGTAGCTTCTATTTGATTACTTTGATCTGTTGTTGTTGCTTTTGATTTTGAGGTAGAAAATATGGATGTGAAGACAAAATTTCTTCATGGAGATCTGGGAGAAGAGATCTGCATGAACCAACTTGAAGGCTTCACGGTGAAGGTTAAGAAATAATTGGTATGCAAGTTTAAAAAGTCTTTGTATGGGCTAAAACAGTCACCGAGGATGTGGTATCAGAAATTTGATACATCTATAAGGGCACTTGGCTTCACTAGAAGCAAAGAAAAACACCATGTGTATGAATTTACAAGGTAAGTCCTCAGAGAGAACACCAAAGGACATTGCTTACAAATAGATCACATATCAATACACCAGTATTATTAGCCAGTGCGGCCAGTTCAGGCAATTTATTAATGTAAAAGAAAGAAAATTTACATAAGCTTCTCTAATGAACTGTAACCATACAAATGACCCTCCATGCTCTTTAAATAGAGATCATGGATCAATCGGGTGTTAAGCCATGGATCAAGTGTCAGTAATACCAAGGATAGAATGAACTGTTAGATCACTTCATGTCTAGAACATATCATGACCGTTGGGTTGTAAGTTACAAAATGTACATACTAAATAAACACACTTTACCTAACTATACACTAGATGAATTTATACTTAACTATTTCCTTTGTGACGGAATATCCTAACATCCCCCCTTAAGAGAAACTTGGGATAAGATTGAAGGATGTACAAATATGACACAATAGGAGAAGGAAGGAGGCATTACAGCATACCCACCCTTACTGACAAATTCATGAACTGCATCCATAAATTGAATTTTAGTAAACTTCGCCTCTGTGAGAGCCTCTGTAAAGATGTCTGCAACTTGATCATCGGGTGAATAATATTGCACTTTAAGAACATGGTCATGAATGAGCTTTCTAATGAAGTGCATGTGTAGTTCAATGTGTTTGCTTCCCTGATGTTGGATTGGATGTTTGCATAGTTGAATGGCACTTTGATTATCACACCAAAGTGTAGTTGGATGCTGCTACTGAAATCCAAACTCTGACAGGATCCGACGAATCCACAGGGCTTCCTTACTAGCTTCTACGACACCACGATACTCTTCTTCCACTGAAGAAAGAGAAATGGCACTTTGTTTCTTGTAAGCCCATGGAATAGGTTCAAAACCAAGAGTGAAGACATAACCTGCAGTAGACTTATGATCATCATGGTCACTAGCCGAATTAGAATCAGTGAAACCAACCAATAGAGGAGATTCTTTTGTAATGTAATGAATCCCAAATTCAACTTTACCTCGAACATAATGAAGTATTACTTTAGTTGCATTCAAATGACTTTCATGTGGGTTTTGCATAAACAGAGAAATAATGCCAACATCAAAGGAAAGGTCTAGATGGGTATGGGTTAGATACAAAAGTTTTCCTACAAGCTAACGGTATAAGGTAGCATCAACTTCAGGGGAAGTACATGTGATTGAATGTTTGTCTCTAGACTGAAAGGGAGAAGGGGCTAGCTTATAGTCTTCCATGTGAAAGTGGCATAGAAGATCACAGGTATACTTGGACTGGGAAAGGGAAATACCTTCCTTGGATTGCAACACTTGAAGTCCAGGAAAATAATGCAAGTTCCCTAAGTCTATCATTTCAAACATCTTTTTAAGGCTAGACTCCGCATGGTTTATAAGGTTGGGATTACTATCAGTAAGGATAATATCATCAACATAAAGAACAAGAATGATAAGGGACTTAACCACTTTCTTGGTGTAGACAATTTTGTCATAATGACACCTAGAAAAGCCAGTATCTAAAAGAAAGTTATCCATTTTGGCATTCCAAGGCTGAGGCGATTGCTTAAGACCATAAAGGAATTTCTTAAACTAACATATAAGGCTCGATTTTGTTTGTATAAAGCCAGGAGGTTGTTCCATATGGATTTCTTCATGTAAGTCCCCATGGAAGAAGGTATATTTAACATCCATATGATGGACTTCCCATTTGAAAGAGGGAGAAAGGGAAAAAAGAAGGCGGATAGAGTTCATTTTTGAAATAGGGGAGAAGGTTTTTGTATATTCAATTACTTCAACTTGTGAAAAACCCTTAGCAACAAGACGAGATTTATGGTTATCAAATTTTCCATCTGGTCCAAACTTGGTTCTGTAAACCCATTTGCATCTAACAAGTTTTCCTCCCTTTGGAAGAGGAATAATATCCCATGTATCATTTGCTAATAAATAACGTTATTCTTCATTCATAGCTATGTCTCAATCTGGATGTCCTGAAGCTTCTGCAAAGGTGTTAGGATCATAATTCACTGAAGCCTGAGCCAGTAAAGAAGAGGCTCTATTAAACTGAGAATGTGTATGTCGTTGATGTCTAGAATCACTTGCAAGAGCACTTGCTGCATCCTGAGTACCACAGACCCATTTTGGAAGCTGAGGAGATGAAGGAGGAGCCTGAGAAGGTGGGGGAGGATTTTCACGCTCATTGTCATCATCTGAAGAAGAAATTTTTTTAGAAGTAGAAGGGATAGAGAGAGGTGGCACATCTACTGAAATAGGCTCGTAGGTCAATATATTTTCAACAAACTTTACATCTCTTCTAATGATAACATTTTTTGATTTAGGTGGAAATTCTATATCCTTTGACATCTTCAAAATATCAAAAAAAAATACATTTTTCGCTCTTAGGTTCTAAGGCTCTATGTTTCTCATCGGGAATATGGACCCATGCTTCACTTCCAAAAACACAAAAGTGACTTACATCTGGTTTAATTGAGCTCCATGCTTCTTCTGGAGTGATATTGTTTAAAACCTTAGTAGGAGTGTGATTTACTATGTAATTTGCACAGTTAATTGTTTCTACCCAAAAATTAAGACTAAGCCCTTTAGATTGAAGCATACAATTAGCCATTTCCTTTAAGGTGTGATTCTTCCTTTCATCTACACCATTTTGTTGTGGAGTATATGGAACAATATATTGCAAATGAATTCCATGCTCAGAGCAAAAGTTGTTGAATTTGTTGTTAACATATTCTCCACCATTATTTGATCTTAGCATAAGAAATTGATTTCCAAATTCTTTCTAAACAAAGGCCTTAAAGGCCAAGAACGTGTTAAAGAATTCACTCTTGAGTTTTAAGAAGTATACCCAAGTGCGTCTGGAGAAATCATCAATGAAAGTTAAGAAATACTTGTAGTGAGAGAATGAAACAACTAGAAGTGGACCACATAAATCTTTGTGCACAAGTTGTAAAGAGGCCGAGGCATGCCAAGAGCCACATTTTTCAAAGCTATCCCGATGATGTTTTCTGAGTACACATCTGGAACAAACACCATCTCTGCAAGATACCATAGGAAAACCTGCCACCATATTTTACTTACATAGGTTTTGAAGGGAGTGATAATTTAAGTTACCAAATTGCCCATGCCAAAGTTTGCTCACTTCATTATTATGAGAAAAAAATACCGAGGGAAGAGTTGATGAACCAAATTTGTTAAACTTATACAACCTTGTAGAATCATCAGCAATTCCAGTAGCTAAAATCTGTTTAGGATCTCTGAGGTCCTTAATTACAACATCATGAGGTGAAAATTCAACGGTTTTACCTTCACCTAAGTGAGTTATCCGATATACAGATAGAAGGTTGCTGGATAAGGTAGGAACACATAATAAATCATTAAATTGACCATTGTCTATATTAATAGTTCCTGTCCCTACAACACTAAGAGATCTATCATCGCCAACATATATATTTTTGATGTTACAATCATTTAAAGAAGAAAACATGGCTTTGTTTTTGGCCATGTGATAAGAAGCTCCAAAATCAATGAGCCACTCATAAGAATGCGAAGAAGAAGCATAACCAGACTGAGATGCTTGACAACCACATGCATAAATTGTTTTCCCCAAATATGAAGTTGAAGTTGAAGAGTGCTCCAAATGGATGTTATGCTTCTTCATTGCTACTTCCAAGGTTTCCATCTTTCTAAAGCATTTGGATTCTAAGTGGCCATCATGGTTACAAAAGTTTCAATTTCTATCAATCTTCTTTCTGTTGTTTTTATTTGACTTATCATTTTTTTGGATTGATTTTTCATTTTGAGACTGAAAGTGCTTAGGACCCTTGGTTGGTTTAGGACCATTATTTTTAGGATGTTGCTTCTTAGGATTCTTTGAACTTGGTTGTTGTTCGATAGCTTAGGCTTTCTTAGAAAAGTTTCCAAAATTAAGAAGACCAAGATGTAAGATTTTTCCTTGTTCGCTTATTAAAGAATAAAAAAAGCATCAAAAGAGGGGGACTTGTAGTCTTTTCCTTAAGAAATAAAGGCTTCTCTAGTGGAATAGGTGGAAACAAACACAGAGTAGGTTGGTCCCAACTTAGTAAGAATGGAATAGATAAGGCTGCCATATTCTTTCTAAACCTTAACACCTTTCAAGAGAAGTCTAAGGGTCTTGAACTTGGACAAAAAATATTCAATGGAAGAAAAAATATTGGGGTCCAATGTAAGCAACTCTTTTTCGAGTTGATGGGTTGTAATTTCATTTTTACTTCCAAAAACTTTATTGAGTTGTTCCATTGCTTCATCAGGGGTATCAAGTTCTATGATATGGAATATAAGGTCTGGAGAAATATACATCCCTATCAACCCACGTGTTTGATCTTTCCTATTTTCCCATTTGGCTTGCTTATATTCATATTTAGGTTTAGCCTCTTGGCCTAAGGCTATTTTATAAAGACCTTTACTTCTAAGTAAATTCTAAATGTAGGACAACCATTGGAAGTAGTTGGTGCTATCAAGAATAACTTGGCATGGAATTTCCATTTTAATAGAAATTGAAGCTATAGATGCTAATGGAAATATCTCGAAAAATTAGGCTGATTAAAAAAAACAGCTCTGAAAATAGCTTCCGGTTGAAGAAGTTATGGCTTTTTGAAGAAAAGATGTTGAAGATGTTGACGAGGTACATGAATGTATGGAAGTGAATGATAATGTTATATTTTAAAAAAAATCACCACCCCCCCTTCATTTCCAAACTTTTTTTTTTTTCTGTGTAAAGACTAAGCTATTGTATTAAAAAGATGAAAAAATATTTACAAAGAGGCACTAGCCTCTGAGGATGCATAAAGCCACCCCCTATCAGAAGAACGTAGCAGGTGCATATGGCCACCTGAATTACAAAGATAGAATCCATAGAAGTGAGCATGGGCGAAGCAGTGGCAGGTGGCCCCCTGACTTACAAAAGAGATCCCTTCAAAAGAACAACAGTAGGCATAATTGACTATCCAATGATTCATTGCATGTATTTTGTGGCTTGCTGCTAGTAGCATTGTGGCATAGGAGAGTAGCGGGACCATTGTTTCCAGAGTTCTGGAGACACCACGAACTCTGAAAGGTCCCCTACCCAATAACAAAAAACTGGGCGCCGCGGAAAGAGATGAAACCCCACCAAAACTCCAAAACATGACCATTGAACAGCAGAAGAAACTAGAATTAAGCCTTCGGAGGCTCACCTTGCGCATTGTTGTCTATTTCTGGCGAGAGAGGAAGCCAGTCAGACATGGTAGCATCTTCGGTCACTTCCAGGCGAAAATCCGGTGGATGAACCGGCTGCAGATGCGAGTCCAGACCGAGAACCGGCTCCACAGGATTGACGTCGTCTGGAGGAGGCTCTTCAACATTACCAACCTCCGCAGTCTCCCGGGCATTACTAGTTTGAACCTGCTCCCCAACGTCCTCCTCCTGGCTGGCAGAATCTTCCTCTTCCTCCGTAGCAATTACAGTAATCAGGAGAGAGACAAGAGAATGATTTCTCCGGCACCTGAAGGTGAAGCGGGAGGTATGGACTTGGCTCTCTAAAGGTTCCGACTCCTCTGAGGGAGAAGACGGAGGCGCAACTATGGCCAGCGGCGGAATTGCTCTGGCTTGAGCCTCCTGCCGTCTACTTATCCCCCAAACACCTCCTCTTCTCGGGACTCCTCTTTGTCTCGGTGCCATGAGCAGGGGAAATCTCGAGCTCTTTACAGTAAAAGGCAGAGTGTCAGGACGCAAAGCCTTAACTCTTCCACACAGAACGACCTTAATAGAAGCCTGAACAGAATTATGGGCCCTCCCGATCCCCTTCACAGTCGAGAGCCGAGAGAGCGCAGGCTGGACAGAGGTGAAGCCTCTGCAGCTCCTCACAAAGCCAGAGATCGGCCCCTTTCCACCCTTAACATCAAACAGCATAACAAAATACCGCTCATACCAAACCTGGATCAAATGCGCCATTAAATAGACCTTTGCTTGGAACAATCTGGATACATACTGAACAATCCCCATCGAATCAGAGTACAGGGCGCTTAAATTCGCCTCGCCTGAACCCATCTCCCACCTACAATGTCGTCTCCTCAGCATTTAAAGGTATTACTTCTTCGCAGAGCCACCGAGTGTAGCCGTCCTGGCAAGCCACCTCATGATGCCAGCTGCCCAACGCAACACGCTCATGCGATCATCAAGCTGCCACCCGCATCCGGGCCCCTTCATTTCCAAACTTAATCTAATTAAATCACTTTAAAAAAAAAATATTTGATGCACTTTTATAAATAAGTGAAAGTCACTTTTTCAATGGTACTTTATGAGCTACCCACTAAATTGTAACTTTAATAAAAGATAAAGAGACTTTAGAATTGTAAGTGACTCACTTTTTATAATGGGTGAGAACACTTTCACATGAAGTAACTTTAAAACATAAGTTACATGTGCTTTTGGAAAAAGTAACTCAATAAAAAGAAAGACTTGAACGCAATGCCTCTTTTCTCATAAAGTAACTTTGGACCAAGTGATCTAGTTGAAAAGGTTAGCAATTTTTGGAAAAGAGGAAGGTTTTTTTTTAGTCACTTAAGCTTTGAAGTGCGTGCTTACTTGAGAAAGCCCTTTTTGCCTACAAAACAAAAAACCACACAACCCAACACGGACATGCAAAAAAAGCCAAACCTTATGGCTTGAAGTTAGCTTTCACTGGAAACTAAATATTTTCCTCAATGTTTCTGATTTTCTGAGATCACACTAAGGCACAGTGGAAAAAAGCATATGCATGAGAAAAATCATTCCTTTTTATTTCTGATTTGCCCAGATCACACAAAGTCGCAGGGAAAAAAGCATACACAGAAATAAAAGGTATAGATATAGTAATGAAAAAAGAGAGATAAATAACTAAAATTGCAAATAAATATTGTATAACTCCAAATCTTAAAAATGGCGTAGCTAGGGCTACCAGAAACCTTTTCGTGTGAAACAAAAAGGTTTCCTCACTAGAATAGATGCTCCTAAAACAATAGAGAATACTCTCAGCTCAAAAGCAATCATAAACAATAGATATAGGAAATGATAGTCGGATGGAGTTGTACCAAATTCATATTTAGATCAGCAACGAATGAGAACGTCAAATAGTTGTGATACCATGTAGGAATTTAGAGGGTAAGTTCCTACGATAGAACACCAAAAGACACTGCTCAAAAATAGATCACATAGTAGTACACCAGTATTCTTGATGTGGTTAAAACCCTCAAAGAGGGAAACATTCCACGGCTTGAGCCAATGCGGCCAGTTCATGCAATTTATTAATGTAAAAGAAAGAAAATTTACATCAGCTTCTCTCATGAACGGTCACCATACAAATGACCCTCCGTGCTCTTCAAATAAAGATCATGGACCAATCAAGTGTTAAGCCATAGATCAAGTATCAGTAATATGGAGGAGAGAATGAACAGTCGCATCAGTTCATGTCTAGAACATATCGTGACCGTTGGATTGTAAGTTACAAAAAGTACATACTAAAGAAACACATTTTACCTGACTATACATTAGACCAAGTTATATTTAACTATTTCCTATTTTTTAGAATATCCTAACACTGTTTTTATTTTAAATTAATTAGTGACCGTGTTATTTATCTGGTATTGTATTTGGATGATATGTTGCTAGTTGGAAATGACAAAGAAATTGTCCAGGATTTGAGGACCCAATTGTCCTCCAAATTCGACATGAAAGATCTTGGTGTTGCAAACTATATTTTGGGCATGGAAACTAAATGAGATTGGGCAAAGAGGAAGCTATGGTTAAACAAGAGGAGGTAGAACAATACTATAGAGGTTTAATATGCAAGATAGTAGAAAGGTGAAGGTTCCTATTCCTATAGGTGTAAAGTTATCTATTGAATAGTGTCCCAAGACACAAGAAGAAGAAGAGGACATGCCCTGTGTTCCATATGCAGGTGCACTCGGTAGCCTTATGATACTAGACCATACATTGCACATGTAGTGGGAGTATTGAGTAGGCATATGTCAAAACCACGGAAGGAGCATTGGATAGCAGTGAAGCGAGTTTTCAGGTATTTTCGTGGAACTAGTGATTACAGTTTATGCTAACAGGGAAGACCAGGATTGGACAGAGTTTTGGACATCTGTGGCTTTGTTGATGGAGACTGGGCTAGAGATCTAGATCAAAGAAGATGTACAAGTGGGTATGTGTTTAATCTATTTCGAGGTGCAGTCAGTTGGATGATTAAGAGACGATCTGCAGTGGAATTTTCAACTACGGAGGGAGAATACATGGAAGCCACTCATGTAAGAAAGGAAACAGTTTAGTTGAAGAGATTGTGTTAAAGTATGAGGTTATTACAATGAGCTATAAGGATAGACTGTGACACCCAAAGTGCAATTTTCTTGGCAAAGAACCCTACTTAACATTCAAAGAAAAAGCACATTGATGTTTAGTATCACTTTGTGAGGGATA
The DNA here is from genome assembly GCA_031772625.1 of Pinus tabuliformis. Classification (NCBI taxonomy): domain Eukaryota; kingdom Viridiplantae; phylum Streptophyta; class Pinopsida; order Pinales; family Pinaceae; genus Pinus; species Pinus tabuliformis. The sequence goes on along the minus strand of CM062809.1, from coordinate 407,949,941 downwards.
TGGTTGAGGGCAAAGAGGTGTTGCTGGTAAAGGTGGACATTTTGAAGAATACTGGAGATGCATTGACAAAGTTTGTGATGCATGACTACCCCATGGATGGGCGGGTAACAGGGGGGGCGGTAGCCCACCCCGTATGTTGTGTTAGGCGCTGCCAGGGGATCACAGGAGGGGCACATGCCTCCTATGTTGAGGCTTCAAGGAAGTGCCACAGGAATTTTTTTTTGGACGTTATATTAGGTGGGCGGACCTACCTATGGTTTTTTGCATGGATTTTGCACATGGTTTTGGGCATGATGTTTTTCTATCCATGGTATGTTTTAGATCCGCTCAACGGAACTATAGTTATGTTCTAATGCAGGGTTAATGGATTGGGTTTTATGGATGATTCAACATGTATATATATGTATTTTAACATCGAAAGGAACACAATGAAAAACAAATCTAGTAGTCCCAATTTTTGGATCCAGGGGAAAATCTTTGTGTATGTTTGTTTTATGCTTTATGCTCTCACCATTGTTTATTTTTTGTTTTTATAATTTGTATGCAGGTAATTTTTATACGGGGTTAAAATCTACATTTGGTATCAAAGCCAGGTTTTGGCTTCAAGGGGATGCCTTTTCTACTGAGGGGTTTTTGCTCAGGCTTATGGTAGACCCTGTTTAGTGGTAGATCTGCAGGATCGATTCTGAAGGAGAAAGAGGATGGTGAGTAGTGGAAAGATAGAAATCGAGAAATTTAATGGTCAGAGTTTTTAGTTGTGGAAACTAAAGATGGAGGATTTGTTGGTGGATAAAGATCAGTGGATCGTGGTAGATCTAGGTATTAAACCATCAACAATGTCAGCTAAAGAATCGGTGAAGTTGGATCATAGGGCAAAGAGAAAAATATGATTTCGTGTCTCAGATCCAGTATTGTTGAATGTATCAGGGGAAGCTTTGGTGAAGGATTTATGGGACAAGTTAGGGACTTTGTACCAATCTAAGTCGTTGGTGAATAAACTATTCCTATGGAAAAAGTTGTATAACCTGAGGATGAAAGATGGAGACTCGGTGATAGATCATTTGAACGAATTTAGTACTATGGTAATCCAGTTATTATCTATTGATATCAAAATTTCAGATGAAGATAAGTGCATTAGTGTTTTGTGTTCTCTACCCGATTCATGGGACAGTCTGGTTGTCACAATAGGTAGCAATGAAAATGCCTTACAGTTTAATGAAATAGTCCCATCCTTGATGTCAGACGAGATGAGAAGAAAAAATATGGAGGGCCAGAATGGTGATGCCTTGTATGTATAAGGACAGTCCCAAAAAAGAAACAAAAATAAGTCCTCAAGTGGGATATCTAAATATCTAGGAAAACATGTAAAGGTGTGTTGGAAATGCAGAAAGGAAGGACACTTCAAATGGGACTGTAAATCTAGGAGGAGGCCCAGGTCATTGCCATGATTACTCCTTTTCATCACCAGAAATTTAGGGAGGCCATTGAAATTGAAAAAAGGCCTAGGAATCTTAATAGAGATGACGGCTGGAAAATCAGCAGTTGTTGGATCCCTGCCCTTTCTTCCTAGTTGTTTCCCCCCCACCACCCACCCCCGTTCCTTAGTTGTTCTTTGCTGAAAGGTCCTCTTTGTTTTTTTCTCGTCGTCTTCCTAATCATTTGGTTTCCTCTTTTTCCGTCTCGTCTCTTGAAATTTTATTCAATTTTAAGTTTTTTCACTCCTTCTAAATTAAAAGTTCAAAACTAAATGTTTAAGTGAAATTAATTTGGATTAAACTAACCTAGTAAAGAAGCTATATTCTTTCGAAGTTAATTAATTTCCATTTAGATTGAATTCCTTATAATTAATTATTTAACTAAGATATCTATTTTAACTTTTCTTATTTCATTTGAATTTATTCATTTGAATAATATTAAATGTATCTATTAATAGGTATGGTTCTTAATAATTATATACATACTTTATATTTTTAGGGTACTAAATATAATAACTGACCCTTAGATTAATTAACTAACTATTTGTCCAGGTTATTGGTCATCTTTAGGGTAATAATTATAAGAAATTAGCTTTCTAATGATTTAATTTCCTCCAACCCCTCTTAGTAATTAAGGGACCTTTATATATATATATATATATATATATATATATATATATATATATATATATATATATATATAAGGAGTGAAAATCGTTAATTATCCAACTCCTTTAATTTAGTATGATGTTTTTCAACTAATTTAAATGTTATTTATTTTAATTTTTAATTTTTCTTTTTAATTCATTAATCATTGATAAATGTTTTAGTCAATCAGTTGGTTTCAACAATATTTAATGAACCTATTAATAGGTTATGGTTCTTGACTATTTAATGAATATAACAAAATAACCCTTAAACTAATTAACTAACCATTTGCCAAAAAAAAAAAAAATAATAATAATTAATAATAATAATAATAAATTAATAAAATTTAATTAACAAATTAATTTTGCCTTTCCGAACCCTTGGTCCAATTGCCTAGTCAAATGTAGCCGTTACTTAGCAGCAAGTGGTCCATTCTAGTTGCCTAGTCAATTTAACCGTTATTTAGTCAAATATAGTCGTTGGATGACCTGCTCTCCCTATTTAACATGCAACCTTGATCTGGTTCTTCAACTTGTCCTGAGGATGAACCACACTCGTTGGTTTGAAATGCATTGGCAATATGAATTTGGATGTGATTTTCGCTGAAGACTCTTCTCATAAATCTAAAGCTCCTGAGAAAGGAAAGAGATATGATGATTCTCCTTCTATAGAGGCGAAAATAACCTATGATGAAGGTGGGGATGTGCACTTGGCTTCTTCTTCAACTACACATGTAGATCATGAGGCATGATTGATTGACTCAGGTGCATCCTTTCACTTCACTCCCCATAGAGAGTGGTTCTACGAGTATGAGAAATATGATGGTGGTGATTTCTTCTTAGGAGATGACAGCAAGGATAGAATCCTTGGTTGCGTAAAAGTCAAGTTTAAGTTGTGAGGTGCAAGGATTAGAACACTTCTAGGTGTTCTTGATATTCCTGCATTGGCCAAAAATATGATTTCTATAAGCAAGTTGGATGATGCATGGGTAAAAATAGTGTCTGAGAAAGATACATGAAAGATGGTTTGTGGATCATTGGTATTTATGTAGGTATTCCATATTGGAACTCTATATAGGCTTCAAGGTAGCAATGTTATTGATGGGTGCAACAGTTCTATTGTTCTTGAAAGTGGAGCAAAAAATCTAGTGGTCTCTGGAGAAAACACCATGCTATGGCATGAAAGGCTTGGACATATTAGAGAGAAGGGCCTTCGAATACTTCATGGTAATGGTATGGTTGAAGATATGTCTAATAGCTTTCTGGATTTTGATTTCTATGAAAATTGTATATATGGGAAGAAGAATTGGGTGAGTTTCCCCTCTAGTGGTAAGAGGGCGAAACAAATATTAGAGCTTGTGCACAGTGATGTGTTAGGACCTGTGTCAGTTCCATCATTGGGAAAGTCTATGTAATATGTATCATTTATAGATTACTTCTCAGGGCATACATGGATATATTTCCTTAGGAAGAAAATTGAAGTCTTTGACAGGTTTAAAGAAGTTAATGTTCTGGTGGAAAACCAAACAGAGAAGAAGATAAAGGTGCTAGGGATAGAAAACGGTGGGGAGTTTTGCAAGAAGGAATTTGAAGAGTTCTATAAGAAGTGTGGTATAGCATGACAGAAGAATACTCCACACACACTTGAGAAAAATGGAGTTGCAGAAAGAATGAATAAGACGTTGATGGAAAGGGCAAGAACCATGCTCAGTGGTGTCGAGCTAGGACATGAATTCTAGGTAGAGGTGGTCGAGATGACCTATTACCTAGTCAACATATCACCTTCATTAGCATTGGAGGATAAGATTCCACAAGAGGTATGGACTGGTAAGAAACCTTCTCTTTCACATCTGAGGGTATTTGGATGTGATGCATATGTACATGTTCCAAAGGAGAAAAGAAGAAAGTTGGATAGTAAATCTTAAAAGTGCATCTTTATTGGGTATAAGGATGGTTTAAAGGGTTATAAACTTTGGAACCCATAAACAAGGAAGGTTTTGTACAACTGAAATGTGGTATTTAGAGAGTTAAGAATGTTATTGAACATGAAGTCCTACCAAACGAACATGAGAATATAGAGTTTGAGCAAAAGGAGGAAGAATAAGACTCTAGAGCAGAAGAGGAATCAGAAGATGAAGAGCCACAAACTCCAGCTGTGAGAGGATCAATTCAAGAAAGAAGGCAGCTAGAAAGGTATAGTCCATCTACTTTCTATTCAAATTTTGCTTTATCTATTACTAATGATGATGCCAAACCTATGAGGGAAGCAGTAGATTCAAAGGATGGAAAACTCTGGAAAGAGGCCATGCTTGATGAAATGGTATCTTTGCACAAAAACAAGGCTTGGAATCTGGTCGAGTTGCCAACTCAAAGGAAACCCACTAGAGACAAATGGGTGTTTAAGAAAAAGATGAATGTAGAAGGAAAGGGGGAGAAGTATAAAGCTTGGTTGGTAGAAAACCGTATTCCCAGGTGTTGCTGGGAAAAGTATCTACTCAGAACGCCCCTATCCCACTCTAAGGTGTGACAGTGCCTTAGCAACAAACAAGGAAAACTACTTTCGTATTCTTCTTTATGAAATGTAAACGAAGAGGAAGGATTAACTAACCTGTGTCTTGCGCTAGTTTGTTGATCCAATCGCTCTCCTGTTTGACGGCTTCCAGCTACCTGCTCCCTCGCTTGCCCAGCTTCACCAAGTTCCTGCAAGATCACAGAAGAGGAAAACTACAAGAAGACATAGATTTACATTCATAACTAGCTTAGGATCAGATTTAAGCTAAATATGCAAATATAACAAAACATCATTGATACACAAGCATGTAGAAGAAACTCAAATAGTTTTATTGATATAACAAGAAGATCCAGGAGGAGATACAACCAAGTGAGTCCCGATCTAGCATCTACCTCCCACCAAAGGAATCCCTTCCTCACCTCCAACAAAGCATAAATCACCCAATGCACTGATCTCAATCTCAAAACCAACAGCAATTCTCTGCAAAGTACAAAATTCCCGCCTCTGGATCTCTGGGATGAGGGATCCATATATAGATGTAAGAAGAGAGGATGAGTCAGCTTATGTTTTGACTTGTGGCTTCTCTCTGCCAGTTCTTGCTTCCACTTGGAGGCTGAGAGCCTCTTACTCATCCTTGGTCGAACTCAGTGAGGCAAGTGTCATTGAGGAATATTCTGGAAGCTTCCATTGTCTGTCCACCTCGCAGAATGACACTGCCATTTGGCATTTCTCGCTCAGCGCACCTTGGTAGTGCATTTAGGTGCGTTGCAATGCACCCAGCTAGTGTACTGGGGTGCTATGCAACGCAGGCAGCTAGTGGAGCAGTTGAAATGATCCTGATTTGACTGTTGGTTGACCTTGGTTGACCTTGTTCCTCTAGGGGTAGGAACAACACTTTTAGGGACTTTGGATCCCTTGGATTATGGACATTCCATGCTTAGAGTTGTAAGGCACAAAAATGTCTATAACAGTTGCCCCCTAAAGTATGAGGCTGTTTATCGGGTGAAATGCATTATTAGGAGGATCCGAAGTTCTTTTAATGCTGGGAGGAGACTTGCAATAAGATACAATACAATACATTATTTTCATACTGTTTTCATGATCTAGCTGAGGTGAGAATTCCCATGCTCAGCTTTATAAATTCATTTTATGTACACAGGACAGACAATCGTCTGATGGTAGACTGATGATTTTGATGAAGTCATCATCCTTTTGGTAGGATGATCATCTGTGCTGCAATGCTGTACATGCCAATGTTTTTATTTTTCCAAAATATATATTGCAGCCCGGATGGATGAAACTAGATCCGGGGTCTTCAATCTCGTCCGATCTTCACTCGAAGTACAAGTCGATCCATGTGAGAAATGTTTTGAAGTCGAACATGGAAAGACATCGCTTGATTACCAGTCGATGATGTAAACTGTTAACAAGCGCGAGAGGAATCACCGATAAGCATGATGACCCTCAAGGTACTGCAGTACAATTCACGTGGTGTGAATAAAGGACTTGGCGTCGAACACCACGCAAAATATTTCGGTCAAAGGTCATTGATGTATACCTGTCGCCGGAAGTGAGAAACTTTCCATTGAGGCATGCAAGCTTCAAAGTACTGAACGGGGTGTTCTTAGATCAACTTCTTGGATAATGAGCTGATGTCGACAAGAAGCGATCCGTCAAAGGAGGGCCTTGATGAATCCCACATCAATGAAATGGAACGGAGCAAATGATTTTGATGGAGGTGAAAACGATCTGATGATATATGGTTCAGGGTGGCGGTCATGAAGGAATGAAGTATAATGTATGGTAGTGGATGGGACACGGGTGACTTCTCTGGATGACTTCTCTTGAACATGTCGACGACACTTATGTGATGGATCGGTAGCATTTACCCCAAATGTGGATGGTATGGTGAGACCATGGTGATGTGACCGGTGAATGAAACAACCCAACCTGACTCAGGCACAGAGTGGAAGTGTCTTGTTCAAGAGCGACTTGCTACCAATAAAGATTCTTTGAGTTTCTTCCCAATTTTTCCCCAGACATTGCTGACCAGTACCCCTTTATTTTTGTCAAGCTTGAGGAGGATAACATATGCTTGTTCTATAATTTGCCCTTCGGGCAAACCCATCGCTATATTTTAACGAGCCTAGCGATAGTGAAACTCGTTCTCGTCTAAAGACAAGTTTGTCGCTATTAATGTTTTTAACGAGTCTAACGACAAAGATAACTCGGTCCTTTTTATTTTTAGAGAGTCTGAAAAGGTACATAAAGTTAACTCCGGAATTCCTTTTTCGTCATCTAATCCCTTAAGTCCGAAAAAGTATAAAACAATACAAAAGGGATGAATTTTCGATAGTTTTAACGAGCCGAACAAAACAAGCACTCGATCTTTTTGTGCAATAATCCCTCAGGTCCAAAAAGATTAAAATCTAGAGGAGGGATAGCACTTCTGGTCGCTTTAACGAGCTGGAAGGCCAAAACTCGGCAATCTTTTCATGTTTTACGAGTCAGATGAAAAGAGCTTAAAGAAGACTCGTCTTTTGAGGAACGAGTGATAAAATGGGTAGCAGCTAATTCCAGGTAAGGATTGGAAACTTCCAATCACGGCAGTGTCACAAGGATGGCTAGTGAAATCACTCTTCGCAGCTCTTCCTCAAAATGGGTAAACAATCAAATGGAGGTGAATGATCGGCCAATGGAAAAGTGGAGGTGACGGTGCAAACACGACCAAGGCTTTAATGGCTGATGATGTTACATTCACGGTGGTTATTTACCGGAGGATAGTTCATTTTTTAATGAGCTTAAACGCGGATTGAAACACTTGCTCGGTCTTATGTTTATTTTTTAACGAGCATGAACTATGTGCTAAAACTGCTCGATAATCCAGTCATATGATAAGAATGTCTCATATAAAATGACAACATTTAGATTTTTGCCCCACATCCTTTCTTTATGCAAGTTAGGAAATGACTAATCCTACGAGTTTAAAGGGTTAGCCTACGGGTTTAAAGGGAGGACCTAGAAATTTAAAAAAATAAATAGCCGCCCCTTGCTTACACTCCAAAAGGTTTGCATGCCCCCAGGTATAAAATACGATTTCAAGGTTACCCCTCAATTTGCAGACAAAACATTTGTTCTATCGGGAAAGGCCTACCTCTTTCAGGTTACCAAAGATTGTCTCATTCGCGTTACAAATGAAACGCTTCCTCGGTGATGTCTACCGAAATAAACAAAGGTGAGTGACAATGAGCACCACACACATAACTTTGACAAGAGAATCTTTTTCTAGAATAACCCCTCTTCCACCGATGGACGGGGTACAGACTAGTCATATTCTCCCGCGGAAACCTACCCTATACCCGAAGTTTTCCTGCCGAAGCAGACCAGGATGCATGCCCCCTGGGTTCCAGTCATATCCCTCCGAATTACTCGCGCTCATCGGGAGGACGGACCGTGGGTTGAGACATTTCTTGCGTGAAGAGACCATTTAGGGATGGTATATGACTATTTGCGATGTGTGATCCCGGAAATGAAAGCTGGTCCACGAGCTTGACCACTCTTCCTTCGTGTGGAAAACACATTACTCTAAAGAGTGAGGAGACGATGGCTCCCATGCAATAAATATAGTCTCGTCCAAGGAGTAGGTTATAATCCAAGGGTCCTTGAATGACCATTACGTTCATTTGAACTGTCTTCCCTTTCAATGTTATGGGCACATTGCGGAGTATCCGTAAAGGTCGATTGGTTCCTTTATCAAAGCCTGTCAGATTTCTCATCTCAGGCAAAAGCGATGGCGAACCAAGCGCTTTCCAAGCAGTAGAGGAAAGGATACTCACAGAAGCCCCCTCATCTATGATGGTACCAGCCATGACCATTCTATATATTTGGACGATAATTTTGAATGGTATGCTTGCTGGTAAACGGGGTCTGCCTAGTTGATTCCAGTCGAAGGAGACAACTAGGTTGCTTGGAGGTGGGACCGAGTAGATGGCCGGGTACAACTCTGACAAACTTCCCTCTTGCGGTAAGGGAATGGGTAGATTGCCCCCATGGTCGTCGGAGTCTGTGTTGATGAAGAGAATTTGGATGGTGTCATCCTTATTCTCTCCAGTGACTGTGTCATTCAAAGATAAAACCTCTGAAGGCAAGACCGGGTCAACTGCCGCCTCGACCTTTTGAATTTCGTCGGGTATGGATTCAGCTGGTTCATCTTCAATGACAGGCGCTTCAGCTGACCACTTGAGTGATCCAGCTAGATTGTCAACTAACGAAGGACTCGGCAAGAGTTTTTTATATCCAGGAGGAAGTCGTAACGGTGAAACCGGACGATCATCCAAAACGCTTTTAGCTTCGTCTAAGAAGGAACAATGGTGGATGGCGTGATCGCCTTCGCACAGTTTACAGGGAGATCTAGCTCTCCCTTTTTGTCCTGGGACTTCACTTTCGCTAGTTGACGGTGTGCTTTCAACATGGCCATCAAAGGTTGACGACACCGGATTGTGCAAGTGGGGAGACCAGTCCCTTAGTATCTGAGGGATGCAAGGACAATCTCTGTGAAAGTGGTCTCCCTTGCAAATGACACATGGCGATTTAGGCCTGGTCAGTGCAGTGTGTGGATTTTCGTTAGACGACACTCGTTTGCCCCCATTCGCTTCTGGCTCCTTCTTCTTTTTCTCTTTCTTCTTCTTTTCCTTCTTCTCCTTAGGAACTTGACTTTTGGCTTTTCCAGCCCCATCAAGCGAAGAGGAAGGAGGAGAGGAAGAATTAGAGGAAGTAGAAGGTTGGTGGGTAACTCTGGACTGGTCTAACTGTTGATTCGATTGTTCAGGAATAGTGGTGTTCTGAATGACATTGGTTGAGAAGGGCCAGACTGGCAAGCCAATTGTCAATCCTGGAAGCGACAATGTGGCCATGTGGGGTGCACCAACATCTCCCCAAGAGGAGAAGGGACTAGGATTTCCATCAAGGGGAATTCCTTGGTTGGTAGACTCCATTTTCTCAACCTAAGATCAATGTAGGAAAAGGGTATGAATATTCCGTTTAAAATAAATTTTACGACGCTTGGACACAACTTGTTTTTTCAATTTTAAAGAGTCGAGAAAAAACAAAAGATGACTCTAGTCTCCTTCGATTTTTAATGAGCCTGAAGTGAAAAGTGCTCAGATGGACCTTTTCTGTTAAGGAGTCTGAAAAGGAACGAAAGGGACTACTCCGGAGATCTAGGTAGAGGGTGTGCCAAACCAATCACAAAACTGCAGAATACGTTTTACGGTACGGCAGTCAATCTTCCCGAATGTTGTGTTCGGTGCATTGCGATCAGTAGGGCGGCCGACACGGCTTCCTATGGATAAAAGGTTTTAAGCCTATAGGGGTCTCCCAATATATGCTCGACGGTACATGGGAGCACAATCCGTACTGGCACTTATCGTCTCACAGTGGAGGAATCACCCAACCATCAGTGAGGACAACAATTACCAGGCTTTACGACGCCAGAACACGTCTCTAGCCTAGACCTCTATGTTGTGCGTTAAGTTCCAATGCGTTGTTAGATTCATTCAATTTATTTTAAGTTCATCTTGCTTAGAAGTTTGCCTTTTTGGGTCACCACGAGATGTAGATGTAATTCCTAAATGCAATCTAAAGATGATAAGCAAGCTTTTATCTCTTTTCAACAATGAAAATCCTAGCTACAAAGGGAAAATAAAGACACAATCTTTTCTCAAAGAGCAAAGAGCACACTGTAAATGCACTTTTCCTAAATCAAGCCACACAAAATATCAATATGCAAATGCACATATGCATGTATTTGTTTTCACTTTCTTAATATTGATGCCTAAAAAGAAAGTTGATGTACAAATCTGAATTTGCTTTCAAGTGAAAAACACAAACAAGCTTCTTTTCAAAATCAAAAAGGTAGAGAAGATTACAACACTTTATGATTTTGAAATAAACACTTGTTTAGACACTAGAAAGAGACAAATTCAAACCAAACGCAAAATTAAAAAGTATAATCAACTGTCAACAGCAAAGAAACTATCTCCTAAGATCAAAATCGACACTTACGACAGATCTAAATCTAAGGATGACAGTATGACTATTCTACTTTTCAATGGAAAACTGTAAATGATGTAACAAACACATAAAGAACATCTACAGTCTTTTTGTACAAAGGAGGTGGAATTAAGGCAGAGAAAAGGGGTTTTCAGATAGGTACACACACTGATAACAGGCTGCAAAAATCAGAGATAAAGCTGGACAAAATGAAGCAAAGAACCTCAGCTGCACAGGGCAAAGGCTGATCGGCGCACTTGTTGCACAGAGAAACTGAATTGCAGCGCAGGTAGCCCTCTCGGGACCTGCGTTGAAATGCAGAACCTCTTCACAGAGCCTGCGCTGGGGCAGAAACGAGACTTCTATCCGGGTTCTAGGTCACGGTTTGCAGTTTAATCTATCGATTTTGGCCGAGTAAAAGCAATCAGTAAGGTACAATCAGAGGGATTATTTAAAGGAGGACTAAGAGCTATCACAAAGGGTAATTAGAGCATTTGATAATGGAAAATGTAGTTCGATTGCTACTTCTGTGTTTATGAAACAAACAACAAGAGAAACACAAATAAACTAACTAGACACGATCCCCAGTGGAGTCGCCATTTTGTTGTTGGGAAAAGTATCTACTCAGAACGCCCCTATCCCACTCTAAGGTGTGACAGTGCCTTAGCAACAAACAAGGAAAACTACTTTCGTATTCTTCTTTATGAAATGTAAACGAAGAGGAAGGATTAACTAACCTGTGCCTTGCGCTAGTTTGTTGATCCAATCGCTCTCCTCTTTGACGGCTTCCAACTACCTGCTCTCTCGCTTGCCCAGCTTCACCAGGTTCCTACAAGATCACAGAAGAGGATAACTACATGAAGACATAGATTTACATTCATAACTAGCTTAGGATCAGATTTAAGCTAAACATGCAAATATAACAAAACATCATTGATACACAAGCATGTAGAAGAAACTCAAATAGTTGTATTGATATAACAAGAAGATCCAGGAGGAGATACAACCAAGTGAGTCCCGATCCAGCATCTACCTCCCACCAAAGGAATCCCTTCCTCACCTCCAACAAAGCATAAATCACCCAATGCACTGATCTCAATCTCAAAACCAACAGTAATTCTCTGCAAAGTACAAAATTCCCGCCTCTGGATCTCTGGGATGAGGGATCCATATATAGATGTAAGCAGAGAGGATGAGTCAGCTTATGTTTTGACTTGTGCCTTCTCTCTGTCAGTTCTTGCTTCCACTTGGAGGCTGAGAGCCTCTTACTCATCCTTGGTCGAACTCGGTGAGGCAAGTGTCATTGAGGAAGATTCTGGAAGCTTCCATTGTCTGTCCACCTCACGGAATGACACTGCCATTTGGCATTTCTCACTCAGCGCACCCTGGTAGTGCATTTAGGTGCGTTGCAACGCACCCAGCTAGTGTACTGGGGTGCTAGGCAACACAGGCAGCTAGTGGAGCAGTTGAAATGATCCTGATTTGACTGTTTCTGAGCAGTATCTAGTGGAGAACTTTTGGGAGAAGCTGTCATTGGTTGACCTTGTTCCTCTAGGGGCAGGAACAACACTTTTAGGGACTTTGGATCCCTTGGATTATGGACATTCCATGCTTAGAGCTGTAAGGCACAAAAATGTCTATAACACCAGGTGTGGGGAATTGATTTTGGTGATATTTTTTCTCCTGTTTCCAAGGTAGCTTCTATTATATTACTTTTATTTGTTACTGCTACTTTTGATTTTGAGGTAGAATAGATGGATGTGGAGATAACATTTCTTCACGGGGTTCTGGAAGAAGAGATATACATGAAGCAACCTAAATGCTTTGCGGTGAAGGGTAAGAATGAACTGGTATGCAAGTTAAAAATTCTTTGTATGGGCTAAAACAATCATCAAGGGTGTGGTATCAGATATTTGATACATTTATAAGGGGACTAGGCTTCACCAGAAGAAAAGAAGACCACTGTGTGCATTTTAAATTAAATAGTGACTGTGTTATTTATTTGGTCTTGTATGTGGATGATATGTTGCTAGCTGGAAATGACAAACAAATTATCTAGGATTTAAAGACCCAATTGTCCTCCAAATTTGGCATGAAAGATCTTGGTGATGAAAACTATATTATGGGCATGGAAACTAAATGAGATCAGGAAAAGAGGAAGCTCTGGTTAAACCAGAGGAAGTATGTTGAGATAATACTGTAGAGGTTTAATATGCAGGATAGTAAACCGGTGAAGGTTCCTTTTCCTGTCAGTGTAAATTTATATGATGAACAATGTCCCAAGACACAAGAAGTGGAAGAGGACATGTGCTATGTTCCATATGTAAGTGTAGTCAGTAACCTGATGTATGAAATGGTCTGTACTAGACCATATATTTCACATGCAGTGGGAGTATTGAGCAGGTTTATGTCAAAATGAGGGAAGGAGCATTGGACAATAGTGAAGTGGGTTTTCAGGTATTTGCATGGCACTAGTGATTATGGTTTTGCTACCAAGGAAGACTAGGATTGGACAAAGCTTTGGACATCTGTGGCTTTGCTGATGGAGACTGAGCTAGAGATCTGGATTAGAGAAGATCTACAAGTGGGTATGTGTTTAACATATTTGGAGGTACAGTTAGTTCGATGAGTAAGAGACGGTTTGTAGTGGCACTTTAAACTACATAAGAAGAATACATGGTAGCCACTCATGCAAGCAAGGAAGCATTTTGGCTACAGAGATTGTGTTCAATTATGGGATTAGTACAACGAGTTATAAAGGCTATAATGTGACAGCCAAAGTACAATTTTCTTGGCAAAGAACCCTACTTATCATTCAAAGACAAAGCACATTGATGTTCAGTATCACTTTTTAATGGATATGGTTGAGGGAAGAAAGGTGTTGCTAGTATAGGTGGTCGCTTTGAATAATAATGCATATGCATTGACAAAGTCTATGAGTAGTGAAAATTTTTCCTGGTGTAGATAAACAATGGGCATTGCAAGGCTAGATCAATGACTAAGCCTTCCTGTGGCCCCTTGTGGAAAGAAAAGAACAAGTGGGAGAATTTTGGGTTGTGTTATATTCTTTCCATGACTACCCAACGCATGGGGGGGTAACAAGGAGGGTAGTAGCCCACCCTCTATGTTGTGTTGGGCACTGCCTGGGGGTTACAGGGGGGGTAGCTACCCCCCCTATCGGGGGGTATGCAAAGGGGTGGTATTCCCCCTACACGGGGTTTGGGGAAATGCCCTAGGAATTTTATTTTGGACCCTATATTAGGTGGATGGACCTACCTATGGTTTTGTGCATGGATTTCACACATGGTTTTGGGCACGATAGGTTTCTGTCCATGGTATTTTGTAGATCCGGTCAAGGGAATTACGGTTATGTTCTAATCTAGGGTTAATGGATTGGAGTTTATGGATGCTTCGGCATGTATATATATGTATTGTAACATTGAAAGGAACATAATGCAAAATAAATCTGGTAGCCTCAGTTTTGGGATCCAGGGAAATCTCTGTGTATATATGTTTTATTCTTTATGCTCTCACCATTGTTTATTTTCTATTTTTAGAATTCGTATGCAGGTAATTTTTGTATGGGTTTAAAACCTATGTTTTGGCTCCTAAGGTTGAGGAGCCTCAGACTGATGTGGAGAAGCCACATGTAGAGGATCCACCATCTGGGAGTGGAGACATCTACTGAGGTAGAGTCTTCCATGGAGGGAAGAAAGCACACCGCAGAGGTTGAAAATTTGTTGGATGATGCATGGGAGAATGAGGGAGCACCCACTTCTCAGTGTAGGAAGAGGAGGTCACCTAAGAGGTACACTGGATACATGGCTCTCATGGGCGAATGTGTTGTGACATAGCCATATTCCTTTAAGGAAGTAGTGCAGGAACCAATTTGGGTTGACGCCATGGTGGAGGTGTATGAAACCATAGTTCGTAAGAGTGTTTGGGATGTGGTCCTAAGACTGGAGGACAAGTCAGTGGGGAGCTCCCGTTGGATTTACATGGTAAAGAAAGTTGCAGATGGTAGCATTGAGAAGCATAAGGATAGATTTGTGGCCCATGGATTTTCATAGGTACAGGGGATTGACTATGACGAGACCTTTTATCATGTTGCAAGGTACTCTTCAATCAAATCTATATTGGCATTATCAGCATAGATGGATTGGAAGATACGTCAAATGGATGTAAAGACAACCCTCCTTAATGGCATGATTGAGGAAGAGATGTAAATAGAGCAACCTGAAGGTTTTGACACATTTGACTGTGAGTCGCATGTCTGCCAACTCAAGAGAGCATTGTATGGGCTGAAGCAAGGACCCTGTGCTTGGTACACCAAGATAGACAACTACTTCACCATGTTGAGATTCATGAAGAGTGAAGTAGATGTGAACCTGTATCACATAGTGGTGGAAGGTAAAAAAAAATTGTCATTGTACTTTATGTTAATGATCTCATACTGACAAGTGATGATCAGCTGATGAAATCTTTCAAGGAGGAGCTTGCAAGAGAGTTCGAGATGAAGGAAATTGGGCTCATGCATTACTTTCTTGGCATGTAGGTATGGTAAGGAGATGGGGATTTATTTGTGACTCAGGGAAAGTATGCTAATGAGATACTCAGGATATTCTACATGGAGAGAAGCAAACCCATGGAGACTCCTTTAGCAGGTAATTGGAGGAAGGAGGATGCTACTTCAGGTGAAGTAGTTGAAGCTATTGTTTATAGGAAGCTTGTGCATTCATTAATCTACTTTTTGAACACATGACCAGATATGTGTTATGCAGTTAACCAACTTAGTGAAGTGATGATAAGACCTATCAAGCTATATTGGAAGGTGGCAAAGCATGTGTTGAGATACGTCAGGGGGAATTCTTAGTATGGATTATGGTACAAACAGACAGAGGTATTGAATCTTCAAGGCTTCACCAATGAAAATTGGGCAAGGAGTCCATCCGATAGGAAGAGCACATCAGGAGGGACCTTTAGTATTGGGTCAACAATAATTTCTTGGTAGAAAAGGAAACAAAGATTGGCTGCACTTAGTTCGGCAGAGGCATAGTACATGGCTGCGAGTCAGACAACATGTGAGGCCATCTGGATGAAGAAGATCATGCTTGGTTTATTTGGTCATCAGATGGATCCAACGGTGATTTACTACGATAATCATAGTTGTATCAAACTCTCTGAAAATCAAGTTTTTCATGATCGGTGCAAGCATATTGATATTCGATATCATCATCTGAGAGTTTATGTATTGAGGCGGATTATGTTGTTAGAGTACATTCCCACGGAGGAGCAAGATGCTCACATTTTGACAAAGGAATTGTCAAGATGTATATTCAAGTTTCACAGAGACAGGATCAGGATAGCTGATAAACCCTTTCTTGTTGAGAGGGAGTGTCGAGAAATGGCAAGAAAAAATGTCAGTTTAATTTTTCCTTGAATTAAACTGAGAATTAAAATTGAATTCTATTCTCATAGGAACTTGTAAATAGTTAATTAAGTTTAATTAACTTAATTAGCTTAGGAATTTCGAGTTGGAAGTCTTTCTGGAGTCATGTATATGTTCTCCCTAAGTTTTGGGGTTCTAGTATGAGTTTAAATCGAGTTGGAAATTAGATCACTCAATTTACTAAGTTAAGTTAAGTCAAATTAGTTCTAAATTGTTTTTGGAACTAATAGAGGACTAACAGTCCATTGGTGCAATAATGCATCCACTAGTGCTACTCTAATTAACTGAAGATTTCCTCATGAAAAAATCATGCATGTCAATTGAGAGAAAGACCTAGTTGAGACTAGAGTGTAGAGATAATGTACTATCAGTGGTATTATTTACTGGAGTGTAAGTATCATGCATGCATCAAAGATTGATCCTATGTTTGGATTGCGTAGTTTTGGAAGCATGAATTCCCTTTAAATACTGTCTATTCATTCTAGGAATTAATGCAAGAGATTAGGGCTTCGAGAGCTAGAAAATTGGCTAAGTGTTGGGCAAGAGATAGCTTGTGTGCTCAGAGAGTTGAGTAGACTTGTGCGGAATTGTTGTAGTGAGAAAAAGCTTTGTATCTTCACTCATATTTATGATTTAATGCAGTATAGATAAGCGGGGTTTTGAGCTATGGCTTTCCCTAGTAAAACCTATTGCGTTATGTGCCATTGATTTATCTTCTTCTTGTTCATATTGTCTTCATCAACCTATTAGCTTCCGCTGGTTGAAACTAGAAGTAAATTCTTGTCCGATGCTTTAGTACATTGCATGAGCTTGTGAATATATAGGATTTTCTACAAAGCCATCTTTAGCTTGCACTAAACCATTATCTAGATACATGTTTATTATTTATAACAGTACTCTATTTACATTCCCACCTTATATGTTACGAAGAAATATATAAATTCTTGACGTTGTTGTATCTTTAGACCACTAACTTAAAGATGTTGTAATTATTCTTTATCAAAGCGTGTTTCCTTTTAAATTTTATAGCATAAGTCCACAAATTTTTTTTTTTCCATTTGGACTTGAGTTCTCTTTTGGGCCTCTTGGATGTCAGTTCACCCTAAAGAATTCTAGAATTAATTTTCTTTAGAGTCATCAACCAGAGTATCATATAATTCATTTTAGAACTTGTCTGTATGATTAGAGCATTGAGGCATAAAAAATGCATCGAAAAGTGAATTTTTCCTTTTATCCTCCTTACAACTACCAAGAAATGACATTTCTCAACAATTTAATCTATATTTAATTCAGGAAATAAGGAAGTATAAAAATACAATTTAATATTGCAATAATCCCCTTTAGTTTGAAATTGTATGTTTCTATTTCTATGCTCCCTTTCAACCTAAAAGAATTAAATCAAGTGGCATAAAAATCCCATTCTTTGCCAAACTAAAATATTAAACAAGAAATCCCATGGCTAATTCACACCTTATAATACTAGAAGGTTGTACATATAAGACACTAAACTTAGTAAAAACCTAGCTTAATATTTATCCTTCAATTATGTGCTTATTCCAAGAAGCAATATAAGAATTAAGAAAAAAATAGCAAGATACACTTGATATTTAGTGAAATTTAATAAGAAACTAAATAAACCATAAGCATAACGTTTCATTTGTTTTAAAGTGGAAAATGGTCCTTAGGATTTATCCTCAACAACAATCAAGCCTTGTCCATGATGATGTTGGAACTGAAAAACATAAATATTCCATAAGCATTAAGAAATACTTGTTGTTTGACATGTTTTCATTATTCAAAAATTATTTGATGCTTCTTCTAAACAAAATATTCTACACATATTAGGATAGTTTTAAGGTCTTAAATAGGTCTCCAAAGGAAAATAATAAAATAATAGAATAAGAGATTGCCTTTCAAAGTAAAAAAGAAACAAATTACTTTTTTTATTTGGGTTTTCAAGTTATCTCAACGTAGGCTTACTTAGATATAATATGTAGAAACATTTTGCATCTGGAATTAAATTCCACATCCAAATACCTACTATTCATACTTTTGAGTAGAACAACACTGAAAAGGATTAAACATACATGGAAAACTTGTTTCCTCCTTAGAAACACAAAATTTCAATTATTTTCATTTTTTCTAGTGTGGGTCTTGTCAAAAGTATGTAGAGTAGAACTCATTGGATGGTGAACATAATTATGCATTTAATGGGTGTCCACACTCGACATTTGAGTAACCCTATCAGGAGATAAGCCAAAAATACAATTAATAAAAGTAATTTTCATTGTTTCCTTTCAAAAATATTTATCCCTCGGGATGACATCATCATCTTCAATATTAATGGTTTATTTAAAGTTGATTTTTCTAGTACATCTTTTATTTTGAGGCCAATTTTTGGCCTTAAATTTCTATTAAAGGGCTAAGGGAGATAGTTTCAGAGAATAATTTGTAAAAGAAAAATTTATATTTTTACCTACAAAAACAAAATTCAATAAATGAAATAACGGAAATGCTACAAAGCTTGTATTATTGTTTTATGTTAGGGTGGTCCTTATCTATTATCTTTTCTACCCGAGGATCCTTGCATCATGTTGGTGGTGGAAAAATTGGAAATGTGGTGCAAATGAATGCTTGCACACATGAACATGTGTTTGTTATTTGAAACACGTGTACAGTACTAATCCTACAATCTAAGTTAGTGTTCACCAAACTACTACACACACTTGCCAAATTAATTTTTTAGAAACAAGTGCACATAATGTGTATGTGTTCCTTAGTAGAAGCATGGTCTTACTTAAAAATTCATATAAGTTCCTAAGTACTAGTACATGCATGTCCTTACTTAAAAGCTTCAATCCATACCAAAAATTCTGAAGAAACATTCCTAATAATTTGTGAAGCTTTAAAGGAACCTTCCAATAGTTTTGGTCAAGAGCTCCTAATCCAAAACATAGGTTGGAGTAGAATAATCAAACCCACTTTATGACTCCCCTAGTGTATATGTAAAATGTGTGGACTAATATTACAAATAATATAACACATAACTAACACTAGGACACATATATATTGTTCAAAAATACCTTTTGGCATTGACATCACGAACCATAGGATAGCCCAACAAATGAAACCTTGAAATCATGCATTCATGACATGCGAATCACCTTCAACCTACATGAAATATTAAACCAAAAACAACACTTCAAACCCACATGCATGACCTCCCAGTTTGTATCCTTTACCATTTCGTGGGTATATTGACACCCTTAGGTTTTGGAAAAATAATATCAACCTTAACACATGGATGGAGGTCAACTTGTGTAACTTTCACATTAGATTTGAAAGGGAGCCTCCTTAACTCAACAATGATTAAGGAGTACTCAAACCATGGCATACGATCTCTTTGGTATATTTGTCATTCAAATTGTAATAATGTATGCCTACAGAAGGTTTGAAACACTAAGTATTGGTCATGGGCCATTAGACATGGTCAAGATAAAAAAATTAGGCATTAGGACCTAAGGTAAGATTCCAAGCATATAACTTCAAGAATAATGCCTTTAACCACCACATATAATGCCTTGGGAGTATCATCTTCCTCCTAGTTTAGATATGGGCATTGTTATTCACCAAAAGTGGGTAACCTCTAGGAGAAAATTTTCTCCAAAAAATCCCTTTCAGATAGAAGCAAACAAGCCCTGATATCCACTGAGTAGTCAATATCATGTGCCATTCATATCTCGACCACCTACATCAATCATGTCTCATTGCCCATTTTCCAAGTGAACATATTGTAAGGTGGACATCTAATCCAAAATGTACTTTATTATTTTTGCATTCGAGTGATTATGCATGTTTCTATTTGGGCATTTGGCCTAGATTATGGGGTAACTTGGAAGAAGGAAGGGCTTTAACCATAGGCTTTTTCTCTCACCTTAAATGGGGGGTTAATTTTCAACCCAGGTCCAGTGGGACCTCCCTTACGGGAGCATGGATTTAGGAAGGGAACTACCTAAGAAACCCCTAATTAGATAGTATATTCACATCTCTCCCTTTCCATACTTACCACTCTCCATCTCACATCAGAAAATCAATACTCCACCGCCATTCTTTGGGTTAAATTGATCATTGGTTCATTCGAACATGACACTCATACATTCTCATAGCTAGGTTAAGCCTAGAACATTTCCCTGGGAGGTTGATGCAACTAAAAGAAATGTGAAGAGAATATAATGGCCACGAGTGGAAAAAAAATAGGGAAACTATAAAAAGGAAAAAAATGGCCGGTACTTACAATTATCACATGTGAAAAAATCCAAGCATGAGCACTACCTCCATATTATGGCCATAACTTGATTCCAGGGAGAATGTTTCCCTACCACATCACGGAAAATAACCATTTCATGTCCAAACCCCTAGTGGGTAATGAACTTCCCCACCACTAAGGGGGAAATAACTTCTATACATCATATAGAGCATGCTCTCATTCCTTGGAGCTTCAAAATATAATATAAATAAAATCAAGGAAAAATAAAAGGACATTAGAGTGGTGGAAAAACAAAGATCCCAAGGTAACTCATTCATCCATGATTACTCCAAACTCATGTCTATAGACCAAGGATGTAGAGATTCCTTCATGCTAGTTGGTTTGATCATGCACTTGGCCATGAAGTCTTTCCCCTTTGTTTCATCATTGTTCATGATACCTATTTCTTGAAGGGTGAACCAAGGACATGCTTTTCCCCTTACAGGTTGGAATCACATAATAGGGTCATCTATTAGACACTCCTACCTAGGAAGGTAGCACCATTATGATATTAGAGCCCCAAATTTGAAAGGAAATCCTTATCAGAAATGAAAATTTTCCCATTACTTTCAAGCTTGGTCCAATTAGATGTAAAAATTATTATGTGTATATACTAGTGAATTTGTAGCATTGGATATTCTGTGTGATTGACATGTGGTTTCATAATGTTGCACAAACTTAATTAGGGCTAAATTCCACTAGAGACACATATTGACACCTACTGGTGATGCATGGAGAGCCATGGGATACCAAAAAGTTGTGGAGCATCATTTGTGTCCATGGGAACCTTCAACACCCACAGTGCTCCTGCACTTTTCCCTATATCATTTATGGGATGATACCTGTGGAACAACATGCCACCAGCTATCTTAGGAGTAATACATGGTTAGCTTTTTGATCCAAGGCCCAGATAAGGTTTGTCTCATACCCTGAGACATGTGAAGTCTAGCACCATCACCAGTTCCTTAGTGTTGGATTATGTTGGAAATAATACTGAGAGGGGGGGGGTGAATCAATATTATCAAATTCTTTTCAATATATTTATACTTTGACTTATTCTTTAGATATTGTATGTCAGTACCATAAAATAATGAGCATGAACAAGAAAAACAGATAGTCACACCAAAGAACACCAGATATAAGGTGGAAACCCAATGTGGGTGAAAACCACCTGCTGCAATATGTCTCTATCTTCTTTCAATTAGAAACTCCTTTTACAATGATTTTGTACTGGTGCAGTCCTTTACTAGTACGCAGGCTACAACCTGCAGAGAGCTACAACTCTCTCTCGTTTTCCAGTCTCTCCTGGAAGGGAGCTACAACCCCCCTACTTCTTTTTCTTTAAAGGACCACTTTTCATAAATTTTCAGACTAGATCCAAGAAGATCAAATAATCATCAAGTACATGCAAATCACCCAAACAATCAACCAAAGAGTCACCCAACTTCTCAGAATGCTGTAAACAGAAAGGTAAAACCAGAAATCTAACCCCAGAACTCTGCAGCAATAGATAAAAGATAACCAACAAATGTTTTAGGACAGATCTGCAGTTTTTCCTTATCTGGGCTGCGTGGCTCCGCACCCCGTCTTATGATTTCCAGCATATCCACGCAGAGCACCTTCTACTACACTGCGTATCTCCATACTTCGCCTTCCGTCTCTCTGTGTACCTCTACTGTGCCTCTGCACCTGTGTCTTATGTCGCACCGTGTACCCTTGCTGTGCCTCCACACCTATGCCTTCTGTCCCGCCGCGTACCTCTATGTACCTACGTAGCTACGCTTTCTGTCGCGCCACACGCCTCTGCAACTGAGCCTTCTGTCATGCCGCGTACCTATAATGTATCTTCGCACTTCGCCTTCTGTAGCGTCGTGTACCTCCGCACCTGCGGCTTCTGTCGTGCCACGTACCTCCGCACCTGCACCTTTCACTACACTACGAACCTCCACATCTGAACTCTGAATCACCTACGGACCTTTGATTTGAACCGAATTAGCAGCCCTCCAATGTGCCACTGACAGTCAGATGCATAGTTCTGATCATGCGCCCGTGAGATCACGACTTGATAGATTCACCTTCAAATTTACTTTCATTTAGATCAAGCTTTTAATCATTGATAACCCAATATTTCAGATCTTAAGATATTCAAATTGCAAAGATGCTTTAGCCAAGTGATCTCCTTCCCTATTTATAGTCAAGCCCTTATTCACACCATGGGACAAAACCATCAAAAACCAATACAAGGGATCCAAACTGGGGTTTAATACTTTAGATCCTATACCACGGGCCAAAACCATAGGATCAAGAACGACGGGCTAAATACCACGGGCCAAACATAAGAAACCCCACGTGAGCGTGCTTCTTTGCCTTGACATGAGTGAACTGGGGGACCGCACCTTCTGAACGGATAACCTGCGGGTATGACCGCACTTCCTGGACGGAGAACCTGCGGGTTGCACCTTTTGAACCATTCACCTGCGAACCTCTTAATTTCCATCATTTTGAGAGCCTGAACAGAGTTTTGCCACTTGAGTGAGTTGCCATCAAGTACAACACCTGTACTATAGAGCCATACCAGAATCATAATGCCAACAATCTCCCCATTTTGACTTGATGGCAACCTCAAGATCCTCAACGTCATTCTCCCCCTTTGACATCAAGGGCAAAGGGTTATGCTCCCCCTAAGAACATGCTCCCCCTGACTATAAACCAGATCTGCAAAGAAGAACCATAATCCACCAAACACCATAAATGACCATGAAAGAGATAGAGACATATTGCAACGATATTCCTTCTGTACTTCCTCCATAATGCCAAAAATGCATTATATGCTCCCCATGAACCTGTGCCATTCGATCTTCGACCAATCTGCAACTCAGCAAATGTACGCATATACCCCAGATGAACCTTGCATACAACCAACAATCAGAAGAGAGTCAACAACAAGATGATGCATCAACAACCCCCAGCTTTTGCCTGAGGTATTCAAAGGTCTCCCTGGGCAATGGTTTGGTGAGTATATCAGCAACTTGTTCCTTAGAAGGAACATACTCCATCTTGACCTTTTGTTCAAGCACTTGTTCCCGGAGAAAGTGATACTTGATTGGTATGTGCTTGGTCTTTGAATGCATGACTGGGTTCTTCGAAATGTTGATTGCACTTGTATTATCACATAAGATGGAGATAGGTGGTGTACAAGTGATTTGAAAATCTTGCAAGGTCTGCATCATCCAAAGGAGTTGAGTGCAGTAAGATGCAGCAGCCACATATTCTGCTTTAGCTGTAGATAAAGCAATTGAACTTTGTTTCTTGCTGAACCAAGATACTAATCTGGAACCCATAAAAAATGCACCACCACTTGTGCTCTTCCTATCATCCACGCTTCCGGCCCAATCTGCATCTGTATAAGCATGAAGTGTGAGATCTGTATCTCTAGGATACCATAAGCCATAGTGTTGAGTCCCTTGAAGATATTTGAAAATTCTCTTCACTACCTGAAGATGAGTTTCCTTTGGATTTGCCTGAAATCTTCCAACTATTCCCACTGCATGCATGATGTCTGGTCGGGTACCTGTCAAATAAAGTAGACTTCCAATCATAGATCTGTAGGTTGGTTGATGCACTGTTGCTGATTCATCATTTGCACTGAGGTTACATCCTATGACCATGGGTGTACATACTGGTTTTGCATCTTCCATACCATATTTCTTCAAAATCTGCTTGAGATACTTGGTTCGAGACAAGAAGATTCCTCCTTTATTTTGTTGGATTTGCAATCCAAGAAAATATGTCAGTTCTCCAAGCAAAGACATTTTGAATTCTTTCTGCATCACCAAGGCAAAGCTTTGACTCATAGCTTCTTCATTGCTGCCAAAGATAATATCATCTACATACACAACAAGTATTAGCAATTTGTCATTTTCAATTTTAATATAAATATTGATATCTGCTGATCTTTTGAAAAACCTTGTTGATGAAGATATTTGTCCAAACGATAGTACCAAGCCCTTGGAGCTTGTTTAAGACCATAGAGAGCCTTTTTCAGTCTGCATACAAGATTTGGATCATTTCTAATAATGAAACCATCTGGCTGCTCAATGCATACTTCTTCTTCTAAGTCTCCATTCAGAAAGGCTGATTTCACGTCCATTTGAAATACTTTGAACTTTTGAAAGCTTGAGAGAGCAAGGAACATTCAGATGGCCTCAAGTCTTGCAACAGGAGCAAAAGTTTCTTCAAAATATATTCCTTCTTGCTGGGCATACCCTTTACAAACAAGTCTGGCCTTGTTTCTAATTACTTCCCCATTTTCATTTAACTTATTCTTGAAGATCCATTTTGTCCCTATAACATTCTTATCCTTTGGTCTAGGAACCAACTCCCAAGTGTTATTGTTTTCGATCTGCTCAAGTTCTTCATCCATTGCTTTGACCCAACATTCATCTTTGCATGCCTCTCTTACATTTTGTTGTTCGGTGGAGGAGAGTAATGCCAAATAGCTTGAAGCTTCTGCAATTGTTCTTCTTGTTTGTACACCTGCTTCTTTCTGCCCCAAAATCTGAGATTCTGGATGATTCTTCTGAACGTACCTGGATGGAGTCTTCTCTTCTATCCTTATCTGTTCCTCTAGTGCTCCTTGAGGTTCTTCTTCTTCATCATTCTATCTTTGAGGGTAGTCTTCATTTTCTTCGATATTTTCATGATTTACTTGCCTAGGAATGTATCCTTTTTCATCAACCACTACATCAATGCTATCAAAAATTCTTCCATGTCTTTTATTGTAGCACTTATATGCTTTGCTGTGTGGAGAATAACCAAGAAGAATGCCTTCATCTGCTCTAGGTTCAAGTTTGCCAAGTTGCTCATCAGTATTCTTAATATAGCATTTGCTCCCAAAAATTTTGAAATGCTTTACCGAAGGAGTCTCACCATACCAGAGCTCATGAGGAGTTTGAGTGTTGTTCACTCGAACATTTGTTTTGTTGAGAATAACAACCGCAACATATGCAGCTTCACCCTAGAAAGTTGCGGGAGTTCTAGACTCATCAAGCATAGCATGAGCCATTCGTTGGACTGTTCTGTTCATCCTTTCCACCACTCCATTTTGCTGAGGAGTTCTAGCTATAGAGAATTCCCTTCTTATCCCATGTTCTTCACAGAAATAAAAAAATTCATTTGAGGTAAACTCCCCACCTCTGTCGGATCTGAGGCACTTAATTTTGTAACTTGATTCATTTTCAACCAAGGCTTTGAAGGATTTGAATTTTTCGAATGCTTCGTCTTTGTGCTTCAAAACTCCTAACCAAACAAACCTGGAGAAATCGTCAATGAATAATATCAAGTATTCTTCTCCTCAAGGTGACCTTGTCCTGAAAGGACCACATACATCTGTATGGACTAGTTCAAGAGGCCTGCTGGCTGATCCTTCCTTCTCCAGGAAGTTGGTTCTGGTTTGCTTACCAAACTCACATGATTTTCATATGGTGTTGTCTGGAATTTTGATATCTGGAAGACCACGAACTGTCTGATATTTGCATGCCTTCCTTATTTGTGAAAATCTTAGATGCCCCAACCTCTGGTGCCATAACCAATGTTCATCATCCTTGCTCAAATAGCATTGTTGTTGTCCTTCTTCAAATATGTATAGATTATTTGGAGTTCTTCCTCCTTTGATCATTGTTTTCCCTGTATCAAGATCACGAACACTACATCCATTTGATCGAAATATTACCTCGGTTCCTTGATCGCACATCTGACTGACACTCAGAAGGTTATGCTTCAAGCCATCAACATACAAAACATTTCCAGCTTTGACCTTTTCTTTCAACTGAGTTGTGCCTTTTCCTTTTATAGCCGTAGGAGTATCATTTCCAAAAGAAACTTTCTTTCCCTTTTCTAAAGCAGAATATGATTCAAGTTTTTCTTTATCACCTATCATATGCTTCAAACAACCACTGTCGATGTACCATAGATTTTCCTGTCCCTCTGCATAAAAGGCTATCCCACATCTTTCTGATTGTGGTTCCTTTATTCTTCATGTTCTGGTGCTTGAGGCTTGTTCCTTTGTCTGCTGAAACCTACTCCTGCATTCAGAATCTTCATGACCGAAGTTATTACAAATAGAACATTCAATTTCATTTTCAAGAGCTGAAAAGTTGTTATAGGTCCTTTTTGTAATCCCAGTCATACTTCTTTGTTTTTGAGCTTCTCTAGTCATGATTGTTTTATATGCAACACATTGAGCTACTTTGTGACCAAATTTATGGCAAGAGAAACATTGGCCATTGAAGAAACTTCTGCGGTTATCAAATC
The DNA here is from genome assembly GCA_031772625.1 of Pinus tabuliformis. NCBI lineage: Eukaryota > Viridiplantae > Streptophyta > Pinopsida > Pinales > Pinaceae > Pinus > Pinus tabuliformis. The sequence continues at coordinate 407,923,189 of CM062809.1, read as the reverse complement.
TACCGGCCAAATGATTGTAATTTCTATTGTCATCCATTCTTGAAGCAAATTGAGAAGATTTTACCTGTGGCTGGTTGTAGATTTTGTTCACCCTTAAGACAGATTGCCCCTGGTTTACCTGGTAGTCTTTGTTTGTTCTTGATGTAATTCGTCCCTGCTTTACCTGGTGATCTCCATTGTGCTTTTGCTCATTCCTTCTTGCTGCATCAAGATAACTCTTTGAGGTGGATGCTTGAGATGTTTCTCCATTATACCCCAGACCTGTCTTCTTTTGCGGAGAACGTTGTACATTGATGATCTCATCCAGAGTTTCAAATCCTTTGACAAACTTAAGGTTAATAGCCTTTGTTTTCTCAATTTCTTTTCTAAGGCCAACAATTTCACATTCTAACTTTTCAAGAATTTTTTTTTTTTCATCAATTTGAAATTGTAGAGTATCAATGATCACATTCTTTTCTTCTATACATGTCTTGAGTCTAGAAATCTCTTCATAAAAGCTATCCACATCTATAGCATCCATGTAATCATCATCTTCAAAGGCCATTAAAAGTTTATAGTCATTACCTCGTTCATCTTCATCACTATTTGATAGACCATCACTGTCTTCATGAGTGTAGTAGCTTTTATTATTTGCATTCTGTTTCTTGTTCCATCTAATAGGTTCCTTTCCCTTGTCGATCTTATCCTTATGAGGACATATGGCAGCATAGTGACCTACTATTCCACAAGCAAAGCATTTGAAGGGTAACTTACCTCTGAGCCGTCCAACACCCCGTTGAAGATTTCTGACAAAATTTGATTCTTCTTCTTCTTCTGACCCATGTCCTGATTCATAGTACTCTCCTTTGCCTGAAGCCTTGAAGGCAGCTTCTCTCCTGTCAGATGGACCTCCTTTCCTCATTTCATAAGCAGTTAGAATTCCATGCAGTTGTGACATTTTAAGATGTTGTAGATTTTCCTTTTCTTCTATAGCAGAAACTTTAGATTCAAACTTAGGTGACAAAGATCTTAGAACTTTTTCAACCACAACAGCCTCTTTTATTTCTTCACCCAAATTTTTCATACAATTAACAATCTCATCCACATGAAGAAAATAGTTAGCCACACTTTCATCATTATACATCTTGAGATTTTCATATTGAATCCTAAGGGTTTGAGGTTTTGCACATTTTACCTGATCATCTCCTTCATAGCTCAGAACAATCTTGTCCCATATTTCGTTTGCAGATTTATACTGCATAACTTTCACAAATTCTGATTGAGATAGACATCCTAGAAGAGTATTGACTGCCTTTGCATTTGTTTCATATTTCTTCTTCTCAGCTAGATCAGTAGGAGTAGCTGATGGAAAAGTATACCCTGTTTCTATGATGTCCCAGACTTCTGTACCCAAAGATTGAAGATAGGCAGTAACTCTTACCTTCCAATACACGAAGTTTGTCCCATCAAAAATCGGTAGCCTGATTGATGCTTCCCTCTCGTAGTTGCTCATGATGATAGATCTTCCTTCAAGTGATCAAGCTCCTTTAGAAGGACCGGCTCTGATACCAATTGTTGGAAATAATACTGAGAGGGGGGGGGGTGAATCAATATTATCAAATTCTTTTCAATATATTTATACTTTGACTTATTCTTTAGATATTGTATGTCAGTACCATAAAATAATGAGCATGAACAAGAAAAACAGATAGTCACACCAAAGAACACCAAATATAAGGTGGAAACCCAATGTGGGTGAAAACCACCTGCTGCAATATGTCTCTATCTTCTTTCAATTAGAAACTCCTTTTACAATGATTTTGTAATGGTGCAGTCCTTTACCAGTATGCAGGCTGCAACCTGCAGAGAGCTACAACTCTCTCTCATTTTCCAGTCTCTCCTAGAAGGGAGCTACAACCCCCCTACTTATTTTTCTTTCAAGGACCACTTTTCATAAATTTTCAGACTGGATCGAAGAAGATCAAATAATCATCAAGTACATGCAAATCACCCAAACAATCATCCAAAGAGTCACCCAACTTCTCAGAATGCTGTAAACAGAAAGGTAAAACCAAAAATCTAAACCCAGAACTCTGCAGCAATAGATAAAAGATAACCAACAAATGTTTTAGGACAGATCTGTATTTTTTCCTTATCTGGGCTACGTGGCTCCGCACCCCGTCTTATGATTTCCAGCGTATCCACGCAGAGCACCTTCTACTACACTGTGTATCTCCACACTTCACCTTCCGTCTCTCTGCGTACCTCTAGTGTGCCTCCGTACCTGTGTCTTTTGTCGCGCCGCGTACCCCTACTGTGCCTCCGCACCTGTGCCTTCTGTCTCGCTGCGTACTTCTATGTACCTACGCAGCTACGCTTTCTATCGCGCCACGCGCCTCCGCAACTGAGGCTTTTGTCGCGTCGCGTACCTATAATGTATCTTCGTACTTTGCCTTCTGTAGCGCTGCGTACCTCCGCACCCGCGGCTTCTATCGTGTCGCGTACCTCTGCACCTGCACATTTCACTGCACTGCGAACCTCCGCATCTGAATTGTGAATCACCTGCAGACCTTTGATTTGAACCGAATTAGCAGCCCTCCAATGTGCCACTGATAGTCAGATGCACAGTTCTGATCATGCGTCCGTGAGATCACGACTTGATAGATTCACCTTCAAATTTACTTTTATTTAGATCAAGCTTTTAATCATTGATAACCCAATATTTTAGATCTTAAGATATTCAAATTGCAAAGATGCTTTAGCCAAGTGATCTCCTTCCCTATTTATAGTCAAGCCCTTATTCACACCATGGGACAAAACCATCAAAAACCAATACAAGGGATCCAATCCAGGGTTCAATACTTTAGATCCTATACCACGGGCCAAAACCATAGGATCAAGAACGACGGGCTAAATACCACGGGCCAAACATAAGAAACCCCACGTGAGCACGCTTCTTTTCCTTGAAGTGAGTGAACTGGGGGACCGCACCTTCTGAACGGATAACCTGCGGGTATGACCGCACTTCCTGGACGGAGAACCTGCGGGTCCGCACCTTTTGAACCATTCACCTGTGAACCTCTTAATTTCCATCATTTTGAGAGCCTGAATAGAGTTTTTCCACTTGAGTGAGTTGCCATCAAGTACAACACCTGTACCATAGAGCCATACCAGAATCATAATGCCAACAGATTATAATCACGAATCCACGCCACCAGGAGACCCATGAGGCCCAATTTTCTGCCTCAAACTGAATATTGGATTTTAGGGGATGACTATGAAAGAGATGTATGTTACAACCCCTATATATTTATCTTAGAGGGATTTAACGCTTGTTATGGCATCATTTTTCCTCAATGATAGCCCTACAAGGGTCTATGATTGCATGATGTCAACACCTTACTATATTTTAACTCACATCTATGGATTATTTTATGTTTTCACATTAGTGACACGATTGGCTTGTGACCTGGTTTGTTTTAGCATATTATTTTATAATTATTAGAGGTTATTGAAGGAAAAAAGGGAACTTGGCCTCCTCATATAAATGGAGGAGACCTCATTATAATTTCTCATCATCACATAGTTGGGTATTTTTAATTCTCTCTCTCTTGAGAAATTTTAGCCTTTTTTTCATGTGGTATGATGATTGCACCTCACCTTGCTCTTTCCACAATGGTTGGGAAGATATAGGTATGGATATATGCAAGCCATATATCTCCTCATGCCATAAGGATGATATTCATGAGGTTGCGCTTGATCAAAATTTTATGAGCTTGGTTGTTGAATTCTCCATTATTTCTTTGCATCAAAGAATCTAATGGCTCAAGTTAGGTTTTTCCTTCCCCTCCACATCAACAATCCTTTATGTATGGTCCTCTCATTTTCCTACCTTACACCCTTCTGATTCATCTTGAGAATCTTATAAAGGAGGAAGTGATATTTGGTTGACATATTTCATATTAACTAATAGGTGAAAGAGGTGTCATATTGATCTAATAATATGTTGGTTTCATTAGTTATATGATTATACGTAGCTCATGTATAGTATGCTAGAATTGCATGGTATTGTAGTTGAATTTAATTTCATCTTAGCATGATAAAATTATCATATTTCATGTATATATACCTTGCACTTGGATTATAATATAATTTATGTATTGATTTATTATTTTTATGAAAGATATGGGTGATATGCTATGCGTGCACATGTTCCTAAACAGTTTGATTGTCATGTGCAAGTTATAGGTCTAAGGTCTATGGATATTGTTGGAGTTCTCTTGAAATCCCAATTCAAGTACCCATATCATGCACTCTATGGTGAGCTCATGTCCTAGGTGGAGCCAGATGTTACCCACCAAATGTGGGTAACCCCTACGAGAAGCTTTTCTCTTATTCATCTCTTCTAGCTAATAATCAACAACACCTGATAGCTATTGAGTAGTTGATCTAATGTGCCATTCATATCTCCACCGCCTAAATTACTCATAGGTTTCCTTTCCCATTTTCCAAGATCACATGTTGGAATGTGAGCATCTAATCCAAAAGGTAGTTTATCATTTTACACTTTAGTGCTTATGCTTGTTTGTATTATGGCATGGAATATAGGGTCACTTGGAAGAAGGAAGTAATTTGACCGTAGTAATATTCTCTCACCTTAAACAAGGGGTTAATTTTGAACCCTAGTAGAATATAACCTCCCCTAATGGCCAATGGATTTAGGAACCACTCTACTTTAGAAACCCCAATTGAGATAACATAGTCCCATCTCTCCCTTCCCATACTTACCACTTTCCATCTCACATCATAATCCCTATACTCCACATCCATTATTTAGGTTCAACTAACCATAGGTTCTTAGGGATTTGGTGGTCATATATGCTTATAGCTAGGTTGGGCTTGGAAATTTTCCCTAGGAGTTTGATGCAACTAAAAAAAAAAGTGAAAATAATATAATGGCCACAAGTGGAATTAAAAAAAGGAAATTATAAAAATGAAAAATATGGTTGGGACTTACAAATTAGCATGAGTTCCACCTCCATACTATTATCATCACTTGGTTCCTAGGCCAATTTTTCCCTTCCACATCATGGAAGAGGAACCCTTGCGCATCCCAACCCCTAGTGGGTGATGAACTACCCCACCACTAAGGGGGTGATATTTCTTATACATCATACAAAGAATTCTCTCATTCCTTGGAGCTTTGAGGAACAATACAAATAAAAATAAATAAAAGGTAAAAGGAAATTAGAGGGGTGGAAAAAAATGGCCAAGTTAACTCATGCATCGATGATTCCTCCCTACTCAGATCTATACACTCGAGAGGTGGAGCTTCCTTCATGTTGGGCACTTGGACATGAATTATTTCCTATAAAGCTACATTACTCACATAACTTGTCAAATAATTTTCCTATTAGTGAACTCTTGGTAGCTCTCCCATGAAAAATATACTACTCATTCCATAGGTAATTGTTTAAGTTTTGGTTGCTATGGAATCAAAATCATTGCCTCCTTGGAAACTTATTGGTCGATATATCACATTATAGACTCCACTAACCAAATAATAAGGAACTATTCATTATTAGATTGTGATAGTGGCATTGTACGTCCTTTGATGGTGATCATGTTAAATTTTATCCATATTTTTTATCTTTTCCTTTTGCCCTAATTCAACCTTTTAAGGCCAAGCAGCCAAGCTAGTGCTTGGTGTGAATCACTAGGGAGGAGGAATTTTGGAGTTTGAGAGTCTAACTACAAATAGGATAGTGGTTTCTATAAAATCCCTCCCTTTGGTAGTAATTAACTTCAATTATATCCATGAATTTATTTTCCCTAGTTACTAGCCCTTAGCTAACCATAGTTTGGATTTATCTTCAACTTGGGGATTCTTGAAGATTTCATGTGCCTTGTTCTAGATGAAAATAATTGTTTGGAATCCTTTCTCCTTTCCTTGACCTTTCACCACCCCAACACTCAACCCACTAAATAATATCTAGGTCATGTGCCTCATTTAGTAGTTATCAATCGTGGAAAGAAATTTGTCTCCTATTGGAGCCCTTCCTCTAAAATTGTGCCTTTCCATTGTAGAATTATTTTTGTCACCTCACACCTCAAGCCTAGAATACCTATTAGGTTACCATCCATATACCATTACTCCTACTATTAGTTAAAATCCATAAATAGAATGGGGATTTCGTTGTGGTGATAGTGAGCCACTACCCCATTGTTGTCTCTTGGTCTAGTTTTAGCCTTCTATGGCATCCCTCTCTAAGGCCTCCCAGATTTTGTGGAAATAGGAACCATTCTAAGGTTTGAAGATCTATGTATGAGTTTTAGTGCCTAGAACATGGTTATTAAGGAAGCTTAGTCCTTAAGCCTCCCACCCTACATCTTTATCTCTATATATTCCTCCTTTTGTCTTCTCATCTCTTTCACCTATCTCTTTCTCTTGCTCACTCTCCTCGCCTCTACCTCTCTCTCTATCCTATCATCCCCTCTATCCTCTCTAATTTCCCCCCTCTCCACACTCTACCCTCATGCTATATCTCCCTCTCCCTCCATCTATCACTCTGTTTATCCCACTGACTTTGTTTGGATTTCTCTCCATTTTTTTCCCCTCTCTTTATCTCTCTCTCTCTCTCTCTCTCACACACACACACCTTTCCCTTCTCTCTTTCTTCCTCCCCACATCTATTAAAATGGTTAATACTTATTAGGAACAAGCAATAATTCCTCAAATGGATGCATGTTATTCTCATTTGAAATTTCTTTTGGGTGTGAGTGAGAACTCTAGCATATGTCTTAGCTAATTTAGTTTCCTCCAATTTAGGTTAAGAGTTGAAAACATGGCAATTTGGAATACAAATATATTAAAACCTCCATTTTTATATATGCTTCTCAATAAATTTATTTCTCACATTATTTTTGTATAGGATACACAAATTCATCATTAATGAAACTACAAATGCATTTAGAGTCAACTCTTTAAATTATATATATATATATATAAACTTTTGGAAAAAAAAATAAAAAAAAAAAAAAAAAATATATATATATATATATATATATATATATATATATATATATATATATATATATATATATATATATATATATATATATAAACTTTTGGAAAGTATCCATGCACTAGGTCAATGTGGCCCCCATAATCATCTAAAAATTTAAAGTAAATTCTATGACTAAGGTGTTCAACACCAGTGCGCGCGCACGGACATATATGTGTGTGTGCGTGATGGTTTTGAGCACCTTAGTCATGGAGTTTACTTAAATTTTTTATTGAATTATGTGGGGGACATATTGACCTAGTGCGGGGTTACTTTCTAAGTTTATATATATATATATATATATATATATATATATATATATATATATATATAGAGAGAGAGAGAGAGAGAGAGAGAGAGAGAGAGAGAGGAGAGAATATCCCTGCACTATGCCATTGTGTCCCCCATAATTCTACATAATTTTTTGGTAAAATATATCATAAACATACTCATAAACCATCACGAATAAAAACTTATGAATTATATGTTGGACTAAATATAAAATACTCCTATTAGGAAAATTCAAATTTCACATGGTTATACAAAAATTCCAAATACAATGGTGAGCCATTTCTTAGAGGTAGTTCTAGAAGCTACACAAACCACTCAACCTCTATAAATAAAAATTATATATTCAAAAGGTAATTGAATTTCTGATTTGTGTCCTTTTAGATTAAACTCAATTTCATTGTAAAAGTACTTTAAATAATCCTTTCAAGTTAGTATATTATTGTTTTTCATTATTTTCATTTCCACCAATGTGTTATGAGAGCCCATCATTATCTTTGACTTTTGATATTTCCTACTAGTGATACAATTCATATTTCCATAACATTCTCAATTCCTTACTTTGAACAATCCCTTTCCCCTACACTCCTATGTATCAAATTAGTAACTTTTTTCTTATCACGATTTTATTGGTGAACCATATAAAGGATAACATGTTCCCTACTATTGACTATTTAGATCATTCTCAATTCCTTACTTTGAACCATCCTTTTCCCCTACACTCCTATGTATCAAATTAGTAAGTAAGTTTTTTCTTATCACAATTTTATTGGTGAATCATATAAAGGATAACATGTTCCCTATTATTGACTATTTAGATCATTGGTTGTAAATTCCCTTATATAAAATGATTTGTAAGTGGAGTATAGTATGTGGAACTAATCCTTCTTTGATATTGAACTAAGAATTCCCCTTAGTAATATGAAGATTTGTGAATCATGAAATGAATTCCCATATAAAGATTGAGAAACATGCTATGAACCCTATATTAAATTCATTGGAGTGGACTATTAATGATATTGATTTCATCCCGATTTTGATTTGAATAAAATTGAATCAAATACCCTTCCATCTCTATGGTCTTACCCAATATTCTAGGATTCCATAAATGGACCTCGAGGCTTCAACTTCTTGACCAATATTTTATCATGGTCATTTATAAAAGGTGTTTTAAAATAAAATATTAAATCAATATAGTATACATGTTGAGGAGAGAAATTAGGGGTAATGGAGTCTACATGTATTGAGGGTTATAGAAATGGGCATAAGTAAAAATTAGAGAAGTCAAGTAAACTAGCAATTTTTTTGATTTGAAACTTGTATGGGGAGAGAGGCCCGACAAAGGGATTTTGGGTATTTATTAATATATAGTGAAGTTAGTGTTTTTATTTACCATTGACATGAACAAAATTCCATAGGCTCACTAAGTGAATGATAAAATGTAAATTTGTCTCACCTATATGAAAAGTATGCATGTATTAGTTAGGTGGGTGATTAGCTGTTTTGGTTTTTTGATATTGCTGGAAAGTTGTTAATCAATTTTATATATATTAGTTTTTTAAATTATAAAATTTTTATGTTTGTTAGTTTAATGTATTGTAGATAATACGTTTAATAATGAGAAGGGGAAGTCATCTCGATTAGTTTTCTAGTTTTAATTTTCGTAGTTGTCTTTTATTATAGTTTAACATGGTATTAAATTTGTCTTAAGCCTCTTAATAGAGTGGAGAGTAGAGAGATTATAAGTGTAATATCTTGGATAAGGGATGTGATATCATAGATCTCATTCAATCTACTAGTGTAGGTATTGATTCTAAAAGGGAGATATTATCTTAATAGAGTGGAGAGTAGAGAGATTATAAGTGTAATATCTTGGATAAGGGATGTGACATCATAGATCTCATTCAATCTACTAGTGTAGGTATTGATTCTAAAAGGGAGATATTATCTTCATTGGTTAAAATGCTACAATGAGAACCCTAGCTATGTAATCAGTTGGAAGTGAGGGATATTGAGGCTTAATATGGCTATTTTCTTGAGACACCATAGACAATGTGAGCCATGATATCAATAAAAGGGAGAAATGCACTATTTGGGCATAAGCTTTGATAAAAGTGACTAGGTGGGAGTTTGAATTTTTTCTTTGCCTAAATGAATAATTTTAGGTTGGATCCTTTGGGCTGCTATGCCTGCAATTTTGGTTTGTCCTAGAAAAACTTTAATCTAAGTCAAGGGAAAGTATATTTTTCTTCGAAAATATTATAAAAACAATGAAAAAGGAGTTATTGGGGAGTTTTTTCTTCTTTAAAGGGGTGTAATTCTTTATGTGTTTTCAAAGAATACTTAAATATGCACAACAAATTCATGGAATTATGAATTTTTTAATGTCTTCTAGAAGTATTCTAGAGTGAACACAAGGACCAGTTCTTGTTGGAAGGAGGTGTGAGTTTTTGTGTCTAAAAATGAAAGTGTTCCTACAAGTCTAGCAATGTGAGCAATTGCTGGAGAATAGTGTATTGGAGTCTAGCCAAGAAACAATGTTGGCCATGACTAATTCCAAAAGACGTTAGTTTGTTTGAATGAGAAAAATGGAGAAGAGGACCAATTTTGGATCCAAATTTCGATTGATACTCAATTTTTTAGGAAGATAATGGGAGAACCCAATGCAAAGTAAACTTGGAATATACTGGAGTTAGCATATTCAAGTTACCAAAAGGTGAACACAGAAAATATTTAAAACCTTATGAGAGAATTTGAAACCTTTAATATGAAAGAGATAAAGAATAATGACCCATTTATAATATGACTAATGGGAGTTGTGAATAAGATCACGATTAATGAAGAAAAGACTAAAGTTTAGAAAATTGTGGACAAAGTTCTAAGGAGACTTAGAATTTTGAAATGATTGTCATAAGATAAAAATGTCGAGTCTAACCAAGCAACTCTACAGGCGATGACTAATTCACAAAGAAATTAGTTTTCATAAATGAGAAAAAAGGAGAGTGAGGCCAAGTTTTGGATAAAAAATTTAATTGATGACTCATTTTTTCCCAAGGTAATGAGAGGACACAATTTAAATAAAAATTAGGATATCCTAGAGTTAGCATATTAGGGTAATGAAAAAGTGAAGATAATGAAGCTTCAAACCCTCAGGAGAGTTTGAATCCTTGAATATGAAGGAGCCAAAGAAAATTGACCAATTTATAATTAGAGTAATGGAAGTTGTGAATCAACTCAAGGTTCATGAAGAGAAGACTAAAGATTATAATATCGTTTAAAAAGTTCTCAAAAGACATACTAGGAATTTTGAAATGGTTTTCATTAACATAGTAGAGTCTAAAGATGTATCTAAACTAATAGTAAAAGAATTAATGGGATCTCTTTCAACCCATGCATAAAGAATCAACATGAAAAAGGAATCTACAAAGAATGCCTTCAAAATTTATGAATCCATTGAACGAGATAGAGGTAGAGGAAATGGAGGTAGAGGTGATCATTAGACAGAAGAAGAATACCATCAAAATGGTCAAATTAGCCTAAAATCCTCATAACCATAGGAGGATAGGTAGAAGATGGATAGACAAATCGAATTTATAATGTTACTACTGTGAAATGTATGGATCTATGAAATTTAATTTAGGAAGAAACGATGATATCTAAATAGGGGTAGAGCTAATGTATCCAACACTAAAGTAGGGACACCTAAGACAATGTTCATCTCATGCCTAATCACTAAAGAGGATGACAAGAAGTATATTAGGTTATTGGAAAATGGTTGTAACATATGATAGGTAACCAAATGTTGTTTTCTAGTATTGGTAGCTCTATTCAATATAAATTTACATTAGGAGATGATTACCCCATAAAGGCCTTAGGAAAAGGTGTTATGTTTGTATTAAATGATAAAACTTAGAAGAAATACATTATTGATGTCTTTTATGTATCCAATCTTAGACGTAATGTGATAAGTATTGGACAACTGAGTCAAAATGGTTATGATGTCAGATTCAAGGACTCCACATGCACAATCATGGATAAGTCACCTAGTAGAAATATTGTTGTGAAGATTCAAATGAAAAACAATAAAATGTTTCCATTGAACCTAAGAAGTTTTAATTTGTCATATTCACATGCATAAAATGTTTCAAGCATATGTGAGACCTAGTTGTTGAGTTTGAGGTATGGTTTCCTACATTTTTCAAGTCTTAGTCTCTTTCAAAACCAATCATTAGCTAAACGAATACCTATGTTAAATGAAGAAACATGTCCTTGTGAAAGTTACATTCTTAGAAAAAATCAAAGAGACAACTTTTAATAGTCCTCATATAGAGCCAAGTATTATTTAGAACTTGTTCACACAAATATATGTGGGATAATGCAAACTCGGTCCATTGGTGGAAGTTTTTATTCTCTAATGTTTATTGATGATTTTAATGTGAAACTTTGGTTATAATTCCTCAAAAAAAAATCTAAAAAATACAGAAAGTTCAATTTTTTTAAAGGTTGTATTGGATAAGTGAAGTGGAAAATATGCCAAATTTCTCAAACCATATAAAAGAGGAGAGGATGACTCAAAGAAGTTCTCAAATTTTTGTAAACAATGGGGAATTATAAGGCAACTCACTATCGAATATACTTCAAAAGAGAATGGACTAGTTGAACATGAGAAGAATATCATCATGAATGTGGTGCAAGAGAATAATCAAAACTAAAACCTTTTCCAATGACTTTCGTCCTACGGTTATTGCTTGTTCTGCCTACACACTGACATATATTCAATAAATAGAGTAAATGGAAAAGTTCTTCAAGAAACATGGAGTTGCACAAATTCAAGTGTCTCACATTTCAAAAAATTTAGATGCATTTCTTATGCACATGTACCATAAGGTATAAGGAGACGATTTGGTAGATAGAGTGAAAAAAACATATTCATTGGGTATAACGAATAGTTCAAATCTCATAAATTGTATAGCCTAGTGACCAAGAAATTTCTAATGATTAGAGATGTAAAATTTTCATAGGAGAAATATTGGAGTAACCAAGAAAATTGAAGAATGGAAAATACAAAATTATCTCTCCAAATAGAGGAACTAGTGCAAGTTTTTTGGTAGCAAGTCCCTCCACCAAGATTTCCAAAGTTTGAGGTACAAATATAAGAATAATAACCTAAAAATAGTTCTTCTTCCAAGGGACACAATATAATTAGAGATAAATAAAGAAGCTCATTTTTTTTCATATCCCATTAACTTACTTATTTTGAATAGGATATGAAAGAACAATATTATTAGGTATGGGCCATGAATGAAGAGACCAAAGCCATTGAAAGGTATGAGATATTAGATATTCTTTATCTCCTAGTAGATAAAACCAACAATGGTGCTATGTCGGTATACAAGAAAAATATGGATGAGAAAGTCTAGGTAGAGAAATATATGCCAAGGCTAGTTTCTAAAAGGATTTCTCAACAACCAAGTATTAACTATGGTAAAACATTTTCTCCAATAGCAAGGCTGGATATTAATCGAGTTGTGATAGCCACTGTAGCCTAGAAAAAATGGATAGTTTATTAGATGGATGTAAAGTCAATGTAACACCTATGTTAAACCCCTAGAATGTAAATAACATGTATATGTGGAACAAGGCTGGTAAGACAAGGACATATTTTGAGGGTCATGACACCCATGTGTATGTGTTTATACGTGTTATTGGGATATTGTACCTGTATGAACATGTTTTATATTTAGAGGCTAGAAGGCATGGTAATGTGACTATGTAACACATGCATATCAATAAAATAAATGGCTACAGACCAAAGAAATGTAAACATATATGGGCATTTGAAACTCTATGGATGCAAAATAACCAAGGCCCATGAGATGGCTTTGTTTACTTCTAAGGAGTGAGAAAGAGGAATGCATATAAATAGAGGCATACATGGAATTATAGAAGGGGGGAACATAGAGGTATCAATATAGGGGATTATTGTGAAGGATTCTATGAAATATTAGCATAGAATTATGGTAAGATTGATAAATTGTAGGCCTAGGAGGTTTGTTATAGTTGTGGAACTCATAGAAGCCACATAATTGTTGAATTAAGCTTGTCAAGCTTGGTGCCTTAGCTTCGTGAGGCCCGAAATGGTACTTGGAAGGCTTGTGAGGGAAGTGGAACTTTTGAAAGGAGGCTTTCAAACTTAGTACCTTAGCTTTAGTAGGCTTGGAAGGGTACTTGGAAGGACTGTGAGGGTAGTGGAACTACTAGAAGCCACAACACTACTAGTTGGAGGTTTCCAAGCATGATACCTTAGGAGGTAATTGATGGTAGTACATATGTACCAAGATTTCGAGAAATATGATGATGTTTCTCCATGTAGTCAAATCCCAATCTTAGGGGTGACCCACTATTCAAAGAAAAAAAACATGGTCAATGGTTGGGGAAAATGTTGAAGGTCTGTAGCAAGTTGGACAATTAAAATATAAGTATTATTTCCATATTGTATTTCCATTACAAATGTTAATAAAACATACATGATATTAATTGAGCATGGATAATTATATCAAACATGTTTGTGCATATGTTCTACATTTTAGTATGCATTTTAGTCTATAAATTATCAGGTGAGAAATCCATAGAAAAAGGCGAATTTTTTAGGCCACACGTTTTTAGGGGCTTTGGGCATGGAATTAGGCCTTTAGACTTAGATAAGCTAGTAGTTTGTGGTGTATGTTATAGGAGGCATCAAAACCATGTTTATAACACCAAAAATATATGGGAAAAAGAACAAGTGTAGAGGTATAAAAGGTTTGTTTCTGTACAAAGTGTTTGAAAAAATGTTGCTATGGGGATCCCTACTGAGTGTTTGTCAAAAGGGCCCAAGTGATATTCAAGAGAAATTCATCTTGGGAGATCATTTTTCATTGAATTTAGGATGTTATAGAGCCAACGATGGAGGAATTTGGGGGAACATGGGAAAAATATTGAATTTTATGAGCATTTTTCTGAAAATTTTACGTAAAATTGGTAAACATGGGATGAAGTCCAAGTCAGATGGGAAGCCATCCATTGATCCCTAACAATGCAATATCTAGTGAGCAAGGTCAACTACTAGGACCCCCTTCTAATTAAATTTTAATGAATGTGAGGGGATGTAATTGAAATTTGCACTCCCACCAATATTTATTGATCAATAATCGACTCTCATAGATAAACTGTAGGTATTGACTATGAGGGCACCATCATAGTCAATGTTTAGTAGGATGGGGATAATGATTTGGATTTACACCCAAACTTCCCATTCCAAATCGATGGTTGGGATTAATTACAACAACCCTGTCCCCAATTCTAAACGACTAATAAGGAGTCCATTGTTACTTGTAGTTTTAGTCACTACAATATCACACGAACATGTGTTACATAGTAGGATATGTAGGAGCCATAAAGGATTGAGGAACACATATCATTAATGTGGTATCTCATTTGGACAATTGATGCAACATTCCACATCAGCATGACATCATGATGATCTCATCAATGACATCACCAATAGAAGTACTTAGAGGAAATTTTGAGAATTACACCCAAAGGAGATAAAGGGCCTTGACAAATGTAAAGTGGAATGATGTATGCATACTAAGTGTTAAAGATAGTGGCACAAGTTAGTGTGAGGCCAATGAGTGGAGGATTGTACGAATGCAATGTTAAAGGAGATAAAGCAGGGAAATTTGAGCCTAATGAAAACTACAAAAAAAAAAATGTACAATTGGTTAGTTATTTTTTTTAGTGAATTAGGAGGTAAAAAAGGTGGCAGTATGTCTAAAACAATCATAGAGTACAGTTACAGGTGAACCTAACTTGTCTACAGGAGAAGAAAGGGCATAATGTTAGGCAATTTTCTTGAATTTTTTCTAAATTTATAGGTCATCCACTTGCAGGGCATTTTCGAGGGCTAAATGACATTTTCAAGTAAGGAAAATGTCATGAAAACTAGTAGCACAAGAATATTTTACATATCAGATAAAATATCTCAGAGAGAGATTTCGAATAGCATGCTACGATCACAAAAATGAGTTACTATTAGGGAGTTATGAATGAAATAGTATGAAGGAAAAATAGCAATACTATCACTTCAAAACGATGTAACTCAACAAAGCGAGCTAAATTCAGGTCCCGAAGAAATCAAAGGAAAGCTAAGAGGCTATAAAACCGAACCATAGATATAGATTTGCAAGTTTGGATGCATAATTTATCAACAAATTAGAAATAGTAAGTTGTGACAGAAAAAGTGAAATTGGGTTAAATGGTGTTGTCACTACAACTATATTCCTTAATTTTGTTAAGCAAATTAAGGAGTCCCATCTAAATTTTTCTTATATCACTTTTGATTGTTTTTTATTGCTTGATTTTAAGTAATTTTCCACCTGATTATTTTCTACTACTCCATTGCATCTACTTTTTTGAGAACTTTCCAATGACATATAACATGCTTGATTCTGAATCATGTTTGGAAAGTTATGAATGTTTTAAATAAAGTTATTTCCATTGGTTTGGTCACTAGGTCTGGTGAAATGGAAACTTGTTGATGCATTCTTCCAATTTCCACCTCCACTATCATTGACAAAAAATAAAATCATATACATAAACATTGTGTAACACCCTCCAGGGTAAATTTGCATATAAACAACATAGTAGGAACCAAAATACAATAAACATATCAGCCATCAAAATCGATATATACATTAGTACATTTGCACATGAAAATCAAGGGAATGAATTTTTTTCATTAATAAATGCAATGAACCAATAGGAGATGGGAATACCACATTCCACCCAACCATAGATTGGCTAACCAAGTCTCTCTTTAGCCAATCACCCTCGTGCCAGATTCCAAGCATGAAAATGGGATCTCAGAGAACACATTAATCAAAACTCAGACAGGGCTTGCAAAGACCACCCACCTTAACCCATCAAATAGTGATTCCACCTCACGATCGGACATCACCAAAAACTATCATGATATTGGTCCCCATCTAAGCCTTCTAGGGCTTATAGAGTATTTGTCCAACCAAGGCTTCCAGAACTAGTAACTCAACCCATAGCTTATACATGGCTTCCAGAGTGTTTGTCCAACTAAGGCTTCTAGAACTAGTAACTCAACCCACAACTTATACTGGGCTTCCAGAGCATTTGTCCAAGCAAGGCTTCCAGGACTAGTAACTCAACCCACCAAAGGCTTCCAAAGCGTTTGTTGAACCAGGGCTTCCAGGACTAGTAACTGAACCCAAGTTGTTATAGGGCTTCTAGAGAATTTGTTCAACCAGGGCTTCTAGGACTAGTAACTCAACCCAAGCTGTTGCAGGGCTTCCAGAGCATTTGTTCAACTAGGGCTTCTAGGACTAATAACTCAACCCAAGCTAAGGAAACATGAGAACCAACAAAAACAAAGCAATGAAAGTGTTGTGGCCACAACCAATACCCTATTAAAACATGCTCTAGTAGCATATTTCAATGGGTCCCCTAGAAGTTTGATCTTTCACTTCTCCCAATGATATATTTTTATCTCAGGGATTTTAACTCTATTTTGAGGAAAATATTCAATTCTTAATGGTCAAGAACCCCCTCAAATAAATATCTGTTGCATGATTCATGCATGACCCAGTCTAGCCCTTCATTCATATCCTTCATCGAGACTCTTTCAATCAACATAAACCTTCATGATGCCCTATGCCCACACATGTAACAACCCCCACTCTTTACCCTTCAAAACCTTCCATCACATCTTTATTTCTATTATAACACTTGTGTGATAGAAATACTTTGCAAGCATATGCATAACTTACCCTTTTCACACTTCCTCGGTCTTTACACATCTCTCGATGCATGCCTCCATCGCATATCACTTTTCGCATTGGCAAAGGCTAAAGGTCCATCTCCCTTGAATAATTGTGATGTGATCAAGTCAACCGATTGCATTGCATATCGCAATTGGCAGAACCCAAGGCTAATATATTAAACGTTTCGTGAATGGCGGACCCACCAGGATTATTAAGCGCACCACATCTTATTTCAGGTCTGGAGCCCATCGCATATCACAATTGGCGGAGTCCAAGGCTTGTATATAAGGCGCACCGCAATCTACCAGACCCACTGGGATCATTAACCACAGCATATATATTTTTTAGGTCTACTCCCCAATCGCAAATCGCAATCGGCAGAACCCGAGGCCCATACACAAGGTGTTCCCCGATATGGTGGACCCACCGATATTATTAAGCACAACATATACATTTTCGGGTCTGGAGCCCATCGCAAGTCGCAATCAGCGGAGCCCAGGGCTTATATATAAAATGCGATGCGATATGGTAGACCCGCTGGCATTATTAACCGTGGCACATATATATTTAGGGTTTGGCCTATCGTAAATCGCAATCGTCAGAGCCGAAAGCTTAAACATAAGGTGTTATGTGATTAGCGGACTCGACAATGATTATAGATTTGGGGGTATATTATTTGAAGTCCGACCTTATGGTTCGGTCGCATGTTTTCCCGTGTTTTCCCATGTATTTCGTTAAAATGTTGTGGTCCAGGTTTTCAAAGGAAAATCCCGTGGAGTGGATGGTTTGTGTGTGAAGCATTGTCGAAGCAATCCTCAAGTAAAAATGCATATTGTGGGCAACAAGAATATGTGTCACAGCAGTTTCGGTGGTCTAATAATTATGGTTTCTCTGTGCTGCAAGATTAAATAGAAACTATGGTTGAATGCAAGGTTTGTTCATGAGCATGTTTTGTCATATTTCTCATAATCATGGCTAATATTGAATCATTTTTGCAGGCGAGTTCGAGTAGACCCGGTGGTGGATAAAGTCAATTTATATCAAGATGACACCTCTGCACCACTGGTGTCAATATTACAAAGACATATTCTGCATAAATGGATATGAACTGCCATAGTACATAATGGAGGCATGCGCCATGTCAAGAGGAAGCACAATGTTGATACATCAAGATGTTATTACCTCCAAACATACCTTTAATCATGCTAGATGTGAGATGATGAGTGCAGTGTCTTCAGTTTCCTTCAGGAAATGATAGGGAATAACGTTTGCCCAATATAGGTGTGAAGGGATGACATGCAATCATCCTCTTTTAATCAACATCTATTCATTTCCATAGGAAATGAAGCGCTCCAGTAGATATGCCCTCTATGTGTCAGCAGTTACATTGACTACTCTACGATTGTATATTCTGGTTTGTATACTAAAAAGGGAAGGGAGGTGAAAGGTTAAGGGAGACTGAGGGTTAGTGCCTCCCGAATAAATATTACCTCCGGAGATGAAGGGAGGACTTTTTTTGGGTAGAAAAACTTTTTTTTTATTGTGAATAAAGAAGATTGTTTGGTCGAGAAAGAGCCTTTTTCCAAATATATTTTCCTTTCTTTCATGTGTTTATAATTAGATTGTTTTCACTGGCATAAACATAAATATGTTTTGCTTTTGTGCATATTGATAATAGACTGTTCGGGACTAGTCTTGGTCATTGAAATATGATTTGTTACCATGGTTAATTCATGAAAGGTTTCTGACTCAAAACCTTGTTAAACATCAGTTGCAAGTGTTATTTGTATGGAAAGTAATGTGTATTCCTATATAAGTAATCAGATTGCAATAAAGATTTAATACAACCTTGTTCATCTGTGAACCAGTAATTGATTCATTTGGACTTCGAATCTATATATGATGTTTAATATCTTTTGTGATGCTCCTGCAGGATAGATTAGAATAGCTAGGATTAGCATAAGTAGTTAAAATTAGTGTAGATAGGATTTGATACTTATAGGTTAGTTGTTTCTCTTATTTGATTTAATTGAAGTCTTCCTGTAAGAAGCAATTTTTCAACACATATAATAGTTTGCAGGATCCTTTAAAACCCGTCGGAACTAGCCACTCCAAATGAAAGTAGATCTAATTGGGGTCTACAATCAGGTTAGTTCCCCTTGTTGGCATAGCAAAAACTCGCCCTGTCAACAGAAAGTAAACCCACAATCACCATGGCTATCCAAGAAATGGAAAGTCTAGGCAATCCACTGTCAATCCCAACCATCCTCCATGCCAGTGACAGATCATAACCAAGAAACCACATGCATGTTCCATGAATGCCAAAGCTAGTGAAGAAAACATACATGCAACTCGGTACCTAAAAGAAATCTGATATAGTTTCTAATGTCGATGCCCTCTTGTGATTTCCTACTCTTCCTTAACCTTCTTTCTCCAAGAATCCAAGTATGCCACACCCTCCAAGCGTGCTCCAAGAAAAGTCTAAGTATCCAAGGGTATGCGAGAGAGAGAGAATAATGAGAGAGCTCCCAAAACTGAACTGACAAAAGATTCATAATGAAAGGAAGAAGCTTTCCAACTAATCCTCAGAAGCCTTTTTATTAATAAGGACTCTATTTTCTTCATTTTCCATTATTTTCATTCAATTTCCTCCTCACATGCAACATGTGACCTTTCACCTTCCTTTTCTCCTAAATTCCATTTTTTCATAAATAAATGTGCCAAAATACCTTTTTTCCTCTTTATTTCCTTAGCCATCGCCTTTTCCAATTTCCTTAGCCATACATGACCAAATGAACACCCCGTAGGATGTCTTGCCCACCATCCATCCTGGAATACATGTCCCATCATCCGTGATATTTATATATTTTTACATGGAATTTTCACCAGGGTTGTTACAGAACCATCCCCCTTGGGGGAACACCTTCCTTAGTGTTCAATGACACCTATATCCACATCACTACTGAAAACAAAACATATTGCCCATGGATCTTTATAACATAGCTCATTACAATATTTATAATGAATGACCCACTCAAAGGAAAAACATCATGACAACATGAATAGATAAAAGCCATACCACATATTGGAGCTTTATAACACAATTCATTACGGTATTTGCAATGATATGCACATAAACACATGTACACATTTTATTAACTAGAAAATAAAGCATATGATGCCCGTATCAATTAATAAGGGAATCTAGAGGCTCACACCTCCACCGTCAAAGTAATACTATGATTCGCATCTTTTCGAGGAAGTCCACAATCCACTGTAAGGTCAAATCTTCATCCAATGTCCAACGTTATAATCATGCATCACTTATCCTCTCAGCAAATAGTTACCAACTCATTGTTCCAAGGCACACTCCCAAGGTGCTTCTGATTCCATCTGGCAATGTTATTAACCAAAAAAAATCCATCCGTGACCTTCCCTGCTCTGGTACATAGTCCCTCAGCAATCTGTTCACCCCTTCCGCGCAGTCACTCACTTTCCAAGTTCCACTGGAACCCCCATCTCGGACAATCCATCCCTTGGCAAGGCTTCCTCACATAGGAAGATACAAAAACCAAGGCATATACCTACCTCAACACATAATACTGGTCATAGTATGCTCATAGAAATCAGTGGAAACTATTGGGTACCAGTGTCCCACAATGGCCCTGCTCCTATTGGGTACCAGTGTCCCACAATTACCCTATTTCAATTCCTTTGTTGTTGCTCCTAATTCTTGCAGTCGATTTCAACCACCCAACTAAGCATTTCATGCATTCTTGTACCAAGCACATAACTTCCATTAGATTTAAAATAAATTTAAATAAATTCACATCATACCTCATTGGTAGCTCATCAATAAGGTACATTTGCAATCATGTTCGCTTCCTGTCACAACAAGTCAAACTAGCATATTTGACCAAATCAACATATATAAAGATATCACATCAGGTTAGCTCAAACACAACCATCATAGATCAAAATCATAAATCAACCAAAATCATAGATCATATATAATCATCATATACCATAGTCATAAATCACATGCATAATAAAACTGAAATAAAATGTTGATACTTATCCTTTCATCAATCCCTAGCTTCTACCTTCGTTGATACTTCGGCTCGGTTTCTACACCCGACAAACACCCAGTGCCTTCTCCTCAACCATGTGCATAGACACATAGTGTGCATCACACACATACAACCACACATGACACACAACACCATGCAATACATGCACCTATACCTAACGTACAAATCATACACGTACAATCAGTGTACAACACAGTGCATCATCTATGCCCAATGTGCAATACTACCCAATACATGTAACTACGTAGAGTACAACACAATGAGTACGCATGCCACAATACCATGACTACATGATGCACGTACATAATACCACATAACCATAACACAACATCGACAACATGCATAGAATACCACAAGTATGCCAGTACCATATGTACAACATGTACACAATACCACCAGTACACCACACCACCTGTACAACGTGTGTACAACATCACATGTACATGGCACCACCCAGAAAATGTGTACACAATGCCACATGTACACTACACCACTATACAATGCGTAGACAATACCACATGTACACAGTACCACACACACAACATGTACGTGGCACCACATGTACACAATGTCATATGCACGACATGTACATAGCACCACATGCACACAATGCCACTTGTACAATGTGTACACAACACCACACGCACACGGCACAACTTGTATAATCATGCACACCACACCATATGTACATAGTACCAATGTACGACATGCACGCAACACCACTTGTACATAGCACTGCATACCCAACACGTACATAGCATCATCTATATGCAACAATGCATATCCAACATGTACATACCACCATATGCACACACACCACATATACATAATGAAGACAATACAATATGTATACAAAACTTGATATGAAATGTTTGCACAACCCTATTTGTACCATCCTGTACATAACGTTGCATAAATAACATGTACACAAGCTATGTATACACAACACCACATGTACACACATCATATACGAAACATGTACAGCATACACAGTATATGCACAATAGTAGTACCACACATCCAAAACCATATTGTCCTTACCAAGGAACCTTGCTTCTTGTGCCTTATCCATGCTTACCTTAGCATGTTGCAAACCACACTGCTTTCACTTTTTTGATGTATCCTTCAACATTACCTATCATAACATAAACATAATACAATCACATAATGTCAAATCATAACCACATGATTCTGACCTCGTATATTTTTCGTGACTACTATTCCCAATTGATTCCTCGTAAGACCAAGAACCTCTTCATGTCATTCTCCTGCATAAGCAATCATTCCTCCACAAGAATGATCCCTGACAACCCTATCTAACAGTAACATAGATACATGGATACATACATACATATATAAACATTTGCATAAAAAAATCATGATCCTATCAGACAATGACATACATACATACATACATACATGTATACATATATAAACATTAACATAATCATGATCATAAAAGATTTGCCAGATAACATAAGGTCAAGGTTTAGAGAACTTCCTTTATTCATGCATGACATGCATGATATTGAGAACAATAGTTCCCAAAATAGCGAAGGCATTTGACGCCTCAGATCCATTTACTCTACCTTTTCTAGTTACATTTCTCATGTCTGTACTGTCATGGTCCATTTACCACAATGAAACCGACCAGCCCAACCAACTTTCATAGTCTTACCTTCTGCTATGCTCACCCATACACAGAGCTTCATGTGAGTCTTACATCACCTGTTGGGTACCACATATCTCTCCTCGAGCTATAGTAACTTTCCTCTTTCCCAACCAATTCTCTAGACTCAAAACATAAAAGGAAAGAACGAAAACAAGAAGAAGAAGAAAACCATGAAAACCAATAACAAAATGACTCTGCAACCAAAGTGGCATAGCTGTGCACTAGACACAATCAAACTTGCAAATCAAGTTCAACAATCACAAAAGACCAAAAGCACAAGACTAACAACAAACACCATGACTCGATCCCCATGGTTCCCAAGGAAAGCTCAACGTGAGCCTTCTTTGAGATTCATAGCAACCTCTCTCTTCATGCAATTCCCTGCATCATGCTTTCATTAACACATAACTGTTAGTGCATACATAAACATAACAACACACCAGTGACCTCATCTTTTTGTGCCAAGCACGCTTCTTGCAACTGAACAAATCCATGCCATCTCTCAAGGGATTCCAATTCTTTAACAGATCCACCTATAGCTAAAGACTAGCTAATATACCTATCAAGTACATGTTCATGAATATAGTACATATCCACATAATGTCAGACAAAATCAAGGTTAAGAAGACCTCCTATATGCAAAGCACTCATTCGTTCAAAATTAGGGCTTCCAAACATAGCCAAAGGAATTCTTGCCCAATTCCTTTCTTTTACATGTTTACCTTGTTGGAATCAAGGCTTACTATGTGTTGTCACACCACCCAACTGTTAGTTATATATAAACATCAACTATTACCTTGTCATGCTAATACCAAGCATGTTACCATGCAACTACTCACACATGTCAACCACATGTTCCAAATATCAAGAAAAACATATCTATTAATTTGAAATCAACCGTTACCAAGACTTACAATCATGTCATAATCCATAGTCAACTAATAGTCATTAGTCATAATACTAAAACTATCACCTACTACACTCAAGTACATATCATCTGTCTCAACACATATATTTTAGTACAATCATCTTAAAACAATATCATTTTAACACATACTCATATTATGCAATTCATCAAACATTCATACCATGTTAAATAAATCAACTAGATGACATAATCAATAGTCAAGCACCAAATATATGACATAAGCAACTGACACCTTAATGTATCTCATGGGAGGTGATCTTGTCTGCACAATAAATCTAGTTAGCACAATATAACTTTACAACACCTCAGCTCAAGTACTCATAAGACCATGCTATCCATAACAATATCTAACTAATATGTTCACATCATAAACTCATACATAATTAGCATTCACACATATGCAAAGTCAATCTAGATTAGTATGACACCATATCACAAATATGTCAGTTCAAACCTTAATATCGCAACCATAACCATCTGCATACATCAAACTAGATTAACACAATACATATAACATAAATATCTTCAAGGCAATGAACATAACCATCATGCATATGACCAATCCAAATTATAACATCAATATCTCAATGAAATTACCCTAATCATCAAGTTAATAGCATATAACAACAATGAGCTATATATCATACTCATCAACAATGTGCAACATAATCATCAAGTTATCTAATATAAAACAACAATAGAAATTTGTACAACTACATGTTACCATCATTCTTGACTATTTCGAACATGTGCATATAAACACACTAACCATCTAACATCTATCATGAATGTAACCATAACATCAAATACATGTTCATAAACCTAATGGATATAACCCTAATGCATATAATAATCCTTAACTTACATACATGCATGCCAAACATACACTACCTGTATGATGATCTGCTTTGATCCCAAAGTGTAATGTTTTAACCTCATTATGATGATTTGCAGCCCTTGCTCTATCTCAACTAGCTCATTAGCATCATAACAACCAATAGCATCATGATGACCTGAATTGTACACAATGACTTCACAAGGCATGTTTGACCTACTATACATGCATAATCATAGCCATGGCCATACATGCATAACAACAACCATTACTCCACTGTACGCATTGGCACACGCAACCAACAGTATGCATAAGCAATGGCAAATCAACTACGCCTATGCATAAATGCATGTAGTCGAACATAAGTGATAAATTCTTGTAATCAACCTACAAGACTGATACATGTTATCAAAATATTCAAAAATGTAACCTAACATACAAGGATGTAAGAAGATATCATGAACTCAACGTGTAAGCGACATATAATATTGAAATATGGAAAAAAGAATATTCCAATTTAATTTGTCCTTGAATTAAAATCGAATTTAGTCTTAACAACTACTTGGAAATAATTAATTATTTTATTTTAAATTAATTGGTTGGAGAAATTCAAGTTAGAAGTCTTTCTGAAGTCATGCAAGAGTTATCCATTAAATTAAGGAGATAAGATTGAGTTATATTTGAATTGTAATTAGTTAACTCAGTTTACTGAGTTAAGTCCAGTTAAATTAGTTCCAAACTATTTGAGGAACTAATAGTGAGTTAACAATGAGTTGATTCATTAATGCACTCAACTAGTGCTACTCCAGTTAACTGAAGATTCCCTCATCAGAAACTCATGCATGTCTATTCTAAGAAAGACCCACTTGAGATTAATGATCAAGGACAGTGTATTATCAATTGCATGTGTTTTCTCATGGAGAAAATTCATGCATGGAGTCAAGGATTTATCCTTGAGCATTGCGCAGTTTTGAAGGATTGGTTTTCCACTTGGTAATAGGCTAGTCATCCACAAGAAACAACGCAAGGAAATAGGAGCTTGGAGGGCAGAGAGGAAGGCTAGAGAGAAGCCAAGATTGCTTATGAGCATATGTGAGGATTGTACTGAGAGCTGGCTAGCTGTGAGAGATAAGGCTTTGTATAATTCCTATATATTTCCACCATGTATGATAATACAATAGTGTTGGGTTTTTTAGCTGAGGCTTTCCCCAAAGTATTTTCATGTGTATTGTGCCATTGATTCTTCTTCTTCTGGTTATATAGTAGAAGTAGGTTATAGTATTCTTCTTTGATCTATATTGCATTATCAGGTTAACCTACCATCAGATTTTCTATACGGTATCAGAGCTGTGAACAATATACTAAGAAGAGAATTTGAAGTTTGAAGTTCAGGGTTGTAGGTGAAAACCGAATTGATATCATACATCAAGGTTGGCCAATCATATTTTATGGCTTGAGACTCGAGTATGCCTTGGAAGGTAGCTTGAATTACATAGCATGGAAATATAGAATGGAGGTTGTATTAGAAGACCATGGATTAAAGGAATTCAATGATCGAGAAATCCCAAAGCTAGCTTCAACTAATGTAGAAGAGTTGGGTGAGTGGAAGAAGTGTGTGGCGAAGGTGAGATGGATCATCCTTGATGGAATTCAAGACCATATTATCTCGAGTCTCCATGGGAAGGATACTCCATTTTCAATGTGGAAGACATTGAAGGACCTCTACCAGAATAGTAGCAACCAGAGGAAATTGGTGCTCAAGGATAAGCTTTGAAGAATCAATATGGAGAAGGGTGATACTATTTCCACATATCTAAACAAGCTCACCACCTACAGAGATGAGCTTGGCAGTGTGGGAATTACGACTGCTGATGATGATATGGTGAGCCTTTCTCTCCTTAGCCTTCCAAAGAGTTTGAATAGATACCAGGACTCTGTGAATGGAAGGGATAAACTACCAGATTGGGAACAACTGTGGTCGGATCTTATGCAGAAGGAGATCAGGAGGAGCACACGAGATGGTTCTTCATCCAAGAATGATGATGAAGAAAATCTGGCCTTAGAAAGTAAGGCAAGGAAAGGGAAGGGGAAGGCTTCCCATTTCAAATCAAATTCTTCTCATGGAGGGAGGAAGGGTGACATGTCTAAAGTAAGATGCTTTAATTGTCACAAGATGGGACATTATGTGACTAATTGCCCATCGAAGAAGTCCAAGAAGGGATCCTTGGAAGGATCAAAAGGTGAGGCATTAGCCTCTCAGTTTGAAATGGACTTTACCCTCATCGCATGCATGGTGTCATCGATGATGGGTTGTGTCTGGTATCTTGATAGTGGAACCTCATTCCACATGACTGGTGATAAAAATTTATTCAGTGCCTTGGAGGAGAAAGACCTCAAGATGCACATGGAGATGTGTGACGATGGAAGGTATAGTGTTTCAGGAGTGGGCACGGTTTCCTTTCAGAGGGAGCATGGAGCTTCTCTCACCTTGACAGATGTGATGTATGTGCATGGATTGAAGAAGAACTTGGTATCAGTCATGATGTTGGAGGACAAAGGCTATGATGTTGTCTTTAGTAAAGGAAAGGCATTCCTAAGACACATAGCCACGAGTCAGACGAAGAGGATAGGGATTCGGGTGAAGAATCTCTATAAAGTAGAGGTAGATGATTCTGCAGCATTGAGTACGAAAGCAAAATTGGTGCAAAGCCAAGACATTGGAGAGTTGTGATATAGTTGGTTGGGCCATTTGCATCATGGGGCTTTGAAGACAATGCAATAGATATCTATAGGACTTCTCAAAGGTAAACTTGAGCAAGTTGACACATGCAAAGGTTGTACCTTGGGAAAGTACAACAAGTCTTCCTTTCATGATCGAGACAGTTGAGCAGAGGATATCTAAGAGCAAGTTCATACTAATTTGTGTGGACCATTTTTTATGGCATCCACATTGAAGCATAGGTATTATGTGATTTTCATTGATGACTATTCTCGTAAATGTTGGATTTGTTTCATGTAGAAGAAGGACCAAACCTTGACAAAGTTTTGTGAGTTCAAATATTTGGTCGAGAAAGAGTCAGGGAAGAAGATCAAGGCCTTAAGAAGCGATAACGATGGATAATATGTCTCTCAAGAGTTTAAGGACTTCTATGCAGCGGAAGGAATTAGACAAGATTTGATGGCACCTCATAACCCACAACAGAATGGGGTGGTAGAGAGGAAGAACAAAACTATTGTATGGGCAGCATGGGAAATGGTTCATGACCAAGGCCTACCACTTCACTTATGGGCTGAGGCATGCAACAGAGAGGTCTATTTACAGAATAGAAGCCCATATCGCATACTTGGGATGAAGACACCAGACGAAGCTTTCTCCTGTAAGAGACCAGATGTGGGTCACTTCAGAATCTTTGGCTCATCAGTATATTTCCATGTGACAAAGGATGCACGGAAGAAGCTTGAGCCAACAACATATTTGGGGATATTTATGGGGTACACTAATACAACTCACAACTATCAGGTGTACTTGTCTACCAGTCGAAGGATAGTGGTTCGCAGAGATCTCAAGTTTGATGAGCAGATGGCCATGCGATTTTCCCTTTTGAGAGAGCTCCAATTACAGGCTGAGGAACTGTTGGTTCCTAAGGAGGAGGAGCCTCAGATTGATGCAGAGTAGCTGCATATAGACGTTCTAGGAGTGGAGACATCCACTCAAGCAGAGTCTTCCAGAGATGGATGGAAGTTCAGAAGAGAAGCTGACAAATTGTTGGAGGATGCGAGAGAGAATGCGGGAGCACCATCTTCTCAGGGCAAAAAGAGGAGGTCACCTGAGAGGTACACTGGATACATGGCCCTTGCTGGGGAATGTGTTGAGAATGAGCCATCTTCCTTTGAGGAAGTAGTGCAGCAACCGATTTGGGTTGATGCTATGGTGGAGGAGTATGACTCCATAGTTCATAACAGTGTTTGGGATGTGGTTCTGAGACCAGAGAACAGGTAAGTTGTGAGTTCTCGTTGGCTTTACAAGGTAAAAGAAGCTACTAATGGTAGTTTGGAGAAGCATAACACAATATTTTTTGACCTTGGATTTTCACAGGCGAGGGGGATCATGTTGCTACAATATATTTTGACAGAGGAGCAAGATGTTGACATTTTGACAAAGGCATTGTCAAAGTATAAATTCGAGTTCCATAAAGGTAGGATCGGGGTGGCAGATAATCCCTTTCTTTTTGAGAGGGAGTGTTGAAATATGGAAACAAGAATATTCGATTTTAATTTGTCGTTGAATTAAATTTTGAATTAAAATCGAACTTAGTCTTATCAGCTACTTGGAAATAATTAATTAATTTATTTTAAATTAATTAGTTGGAGAAATTCAAGTTGGAAGTCTTTCTGAAGTCATGCAAGAGTTATCCCTTAAATTAAGGAGATAATATTGAGTTATACTTGAGTTGTAATTAGTTAATTTAGTTTACCGAGTTAAGTCCAGTGAAATTAGTTCCAAACTGTTTGAGGAACTAATAGTGAGTTAACAGTCAGTTGATGCATTAATGCACTCAACTAGTGCTACTCCAGTTAATTGAAGATTCCCTCATTAGAAACTCATGCATGTCTATTATGAGAAATACACATTTGAGATTAATGTTCAAGGACAATTTACTATCAGTTGCATGTGTTTTCTCACGGAGAAAACTCATGCATGCAATCAAGGATTTATCCATGAGGATTGCGCAGTTTTGAAGGATTGGTTTTCCACTTGGTAATAGGCTAATCATCCACAAGGAACAGTTCAAGGAAATAGGAGCTTGGAGGGTAGAGAGGAAGGCTGGAGAGAAGCCAGTATTGTTTGTGAGCATCTGTGAGGATTGGACTGAGAGTTGGCTAGCTTTGAGAGCTAAGGCTTTGTATAATTCCCATGTATTTCCATCATGTATGATAATACAATAGTGTGGGGTTTTTTAGCTCAGGCTTTCCCCAAAGTATTTTCATGTGTATTGTGCCATTGATTCTTCTTCTTTTGGTTATATTTTTTAGCTCGATCTTTAAGCTTCTGCAAATTGATAGTAGAAGTAGGTTATAGTATTCTGCTTTGATTTATATTGCATTATCGGGTTAACCTACCATCAGATTTTCTACATATAATTCATACATAGTCAGTCACATGTTCCAAAAATAAATACATTGTGTCTATTAATTTGAAATCAACATTCACCAATACTAAAAACCTATTATCATACCCCCTTACTATCCATGGTCCACAATAAGGTAGAAGGAGGAAGCTACTATGATGTCCCGATCTCCAATGTCCGATTATGGAATGGGATCTCCAAAGCTCTACTAAATTTAACCATACTTGAAAATAACTTGATTTTGATTTCCTCATATATTTGTATGAGAATAAGCAAAAGAAATTCACTTATTCCACTTGTAACATAATAACTAAAAACATGCCACTTTTCCATATCCTTACATGCAACTTTTCAAATTCCTTGCATGCAACCTTTCAAATTACTTACATGCAACTCTTCAATTTCTTTGCATGCAAATAGGCATATATAATATACATCCATATTATCATACTACAATACTATTACATTTTAAAAAAAATAACATTTACTTAAAACAATTACCATACTTTTACATTTTCTTCAAACAACTACTATACTATTACATTTGCATGTAAGCATTTCTTCAAACACTTTACATGCAAACTAATATAGAAAACTATTTGCATACAAGTAGGCATATATCAACTACAAGAATACTATTACATATCAATACTATCCCCAACCACAAACAACATACTCATTGGGGCATTTTATCAAACAGTTTGTATGCAATTAACCATTGAACCATTTAAGCCTTTCATCCAACACTTTGCATGCAAACTATTATAGTGAATGATTCAATGCATATATCCTAAACTGTAGTAGTAAAATTTATGGACACTAAACCATATGATCAATGGTATTATCCCACACTATGGTTGAATTTTCAACTTCTGAGATTTCATAGATGAAAATCTATAACAAAAATACCAACACAATCATATTTGGTGCACAATTCTAGGAGTATCCATAAATCTTGACTTCCACTGGTCATATATCCCAAAATATAGCGAATAGATGTCTAAATTTTTTATCTCAATATAAGTGGGATTTCTCCTCATTGTGGAAAACATTTCAGCTCCTGAGAGTTCCCATAATAAAAGGTATAACAAAAATGTCATCCTGACCTGTTTGAGGCAGGATTTTAGTAGCATTCAGAAGGCTTGACTCCCTCTACTCATATTGCCTAAAATATTGCGACCCAATATCCGAATTTTCTACCACGTAATTAGTGCTATGTCCCCTTAATTTGGACAATTGTTCAATTTCTTAAAGCATACAGAAGATGAGCTATTGCAGAAATTCAAACATGCCCTGTTTAAAGGTGCATTCGGGAAGGTCATCTTCCTTAGATCATAATTCCTCAAGTATTATGAACCAATATCTGAATTTTTTAATACATTATTAGTGGGATTTACCTTCAATATGGAAAACATTTTAACTTCTAATATGCCATAGAAGAAAATTTAAAACAAATATGACACAAAGGTCTAAAATTTAACCTTTCTTCATCATTTCACCTATCCAGTCCATCCAGTCCAAGTGTTTGAACGATGCTGTGATACCACTCTGTAACACCCTCCGGGGTAAATGTACATATAAAAAAAAATAGTAGGAATAAAAATACAATAAACATATCAGCCATCAAAATCCATATATATATCAGTACATTTACACATCAAAATGAAGGGAATGAATTTTTTTCATTAATAAATGGAATGAACCAACCAAAGATGGGACTACCACGTTCCACCCGACCATAGATTGGCTGAGCCAAGTCTCTCTTCAGCCAATCACCCCTGTGCCATATTCCAAGCATGAATGTGGGATCTCAAAGAACACGTCAATCAAAATTCATCCAGGGCTTCCAGAGGCCACCCACCTCAACCCATCAAACAGTGATTCCACCTCACAGTCGGACATCACCAAAAACCATCATCAGATTGGTCTCCATCCAAGCCTTCTAGGGCTTCCACAGTGTTTGTCCAACCAAGGCTTCCCGCACTGGTAACTCAACCCACAACTTATACAGGGCTTCCAAAGTGTTTTTCCAGCCAAGGCTTCTAGAAATAGTAATTCAAACCACAACTTATACAGGGCTTCCAGAGCGTTTGTCCAACAAGGGATTCCAGGACTAGTAACTAAACCCACCATGGGCTTCTAGAGAATTTGTCCAACTAGGGTTTCCAGGACTAGTAACTCAACCCAAGCTATTACAAGGCTTCTAGAGGATTTGTTCAACCAGGGCTTCCAAGACTAGTAACTCAACCCAAGCTATTACAAGGATTCTAGAGCATTTGTTCAACCAGGGCTTCCAAGAATAATAAATCAAACCAAGCTAAGGAAACATAAGAACCAAAAAAAGAAAAACAATGATAGTAAATCCACAATCACCATGGTTATCCAGGAAATGGAAAGGCTAGGAAATCCACTGTCAATCTCGGCCATCCTCCATGCCAGTGATAGATCATAACCAAGAAACCACATGCATGTGCCATGCATGCCAAAACTAGTGAAGAAATGATACATGCAACTCGGTACCTGCAAGAAATCTGATGTAGTTGCTGATGTCGATACCCTATTGTGCTTTCCTGCTCTTCCTTTTCCTTCTTGCTCCAAGAATCCAAGTATGCCACACCATCCAAGAGAGCTCCAAGAAAAATCTAAGTATCCAAGAGTATGAGAGAGAGAGAGAGAGAGAGAGAGAGAGAGAGAGAGAGAGAGAGAGAATAATGAGAGAGCTCCTAAAACCGAATTGACAAAACATTCACACTGAAAGGAAAGAGCTTTGCAACTGATCCTCAGAAGCCTTTTTATTAATGAGGCCTTTATTTTCTTCATTTTCCATTGCTTTCATTCATTTTCCTCTTCACATGCAATATGTGACCTTTCACCTTCCTTTTCTCCTAATTTCCATTATTTTGATAAATAAATGTGCTAAAATACCTTTTTTCCTCTTTAATGCCTTGGTCATTGCCTTTTCCAATTTCCTTAGCCATACACAACCAAATGAACACCCCCTAGGATGTCTTGCCCACCATCCATCTTAGAATACATGTCCAATCATGCATGGTATTTATATATTTTTACATGGAATTTTCACCAAGGCTGTTACATGTTAATATTAATACTAATGTATTAATATATATTAATACAAGTTATAAATATTATTGTTATGTAATGTAAATTATATATATATATATATATATATATATATATATATATATATATATATATATATATTAAAATATATTAAAAAATTTATCACAATCTATTGTAATTATATATAATATATTGTATTTATACACATTGTATATTTATTATATGTTATATAAACCATATATAACCAAACATATATAATCTAAAATACATAACCCAGATTACGGAAAAAAAAACTTAAAACACATTAACATTACAAGAAAATCATGAAATACATATAAAATAAATATTTATTGCAACACCCTAAGTTTCAAATAAAAATTGTTCAATAAAAAATGCCTCCTTCCATCCCATCTTTTTTCTACTATTGTTTCCACTACATGTTATTTTTCTTCCTCTTTGTTTTTCATGCTCTAGGGCTATCAATATTTGTGGAGTTAGAGCTCCATTAAGGTATGGGGTAGTATATGCCAATATTTGGATTTAAGTAAGTATAAAATCCAATGGATGGCATATATTTCCCCATGCATTAATGAAGTTGTAGCTCCACAAATATTGGTTTACTTCGACTCCCTTGTTAGACAACTAATCCTCAGGGTTAAAGATTGGGTTAGTTTGTATTATGGTAAGTAGTTATTAGAGTCCAAGAAGACCTAGAAACTAATTCAAACGTTTCTTGTATGAATAAATCTGTACACATTATACATCTTTCATTGAGATCAATTAATATACTGTTGATTTTTGTTTCCAGTTTGTGTGTCTTACAGTGGTATCAGAGTGGAGGATAATATGCTTTGTCAAATAAAATGACCCACTAGTCTTGTGGCCATCGAGAGCATTGGGAAAGAGGAGGAGTTTACCTAAAAGTTGTTCTTGGTTTCAACCCAATGCAAAAGATTGTTTGGAAAGTAAATCAGGTACATTGGGTAGAGAAGTAGTGGACAAGATCTTCAAGTTAATGAGATCATTGTGGTAGAACATTTTGAAATTTGACTTTATTTTTCTGCGAATTGAAAGGTATGCTTGACTGCTCACATTTTACCACACTATTAAATACAATGTTGCTATACATATTATGATGCAATCCTTGGATATTACTGAGCCTCTCATGCAAAAAATGACTTGTTCTTTACTGTAAGGCCATATATTCCCACCACGCATGATGTTACTCTGAATGTGGGACATGCATGTGCTCATGCCTCCATTAAAGTTATGTTTCCTTAGAATTAAAAAATGGGTGTTCTTGATTTCATAATATTTTGTGAATTTAGTTCATTTACAAATACCACTCAAAATTTTGGTGAAGTTTTCATAAATAATTACATTACTAGAAAGCTACACGAGCTGAGAAAGAAAAAGTTCGGGCCTGTGGTCGAGAAATTTAATACTGGTCGATTTTGTTTCGAATTCGGTGATCTGTGTGGGAATTTTATTTCTAAGGAATATTGAATGAAACCTTTTGGAATCTGATAGTACATCATTACTGGGAACAGTTGGTGGTGGAAATAAATTTGGAAAATGAACTATGATCAAATTTGAAAATATCCATGGAGAGGAAGGGAGTAAGAAGACGAATCTCCAGGAATTTTTTCTTGGAAAATGAAATTTGAGATGAATAAATAACCAGTTCTTGCGTCGAGCTGCTATTATCATATGCTACAAATAAGTGTCGATCATTGATGTCACGGGAGGAGCTCCGATTGGAATATTCTCATGAAATCTTGGAACGCTGTCTATTTTTATTTCCACTGTAAAAGGCTCATGTGGTAATTAGTCTCGCTGATAGAGGTTTCTATGACAATTAAAATAAGAGGTTGAAATTATGGCCTCATTGTTGTTGGGTGGCAGTGGAAGATCCATGTTCATAGCATGTGTCACCATTTAATACAATCAAGGTAGATAGATCATGGGGAGCCACAGAGGGCCAACAATTCACCACACTGTTTTCCTCAATGGAGTTAAGAAGCTAAAGAAAAAAGATTTTGTAGTTGGGGTAGATGCTGAGATCGAGAGAGAATTCAATGAGAAGTTTTGTCGATGTTATATCATGTCTTTCAATATATAAATTTGAGGTAGGTGACCAAGATTTGATGTTCCCTTTCCAAATTTTATGCATATTAATTTCTTTGAAAGTGTAGAGAAAATGGGTGATTTTTTTTGGTCAAATCTGCTCCTGAAATATAGAATCAGACTATGGATGATCGAAGGTAGAGAAATTTCTTTTGTTGCCATCTTGGATTTAACAGCATCCCACTCTCGATTCACTTGTTGGTTGAAACAATGAAGTGGAAGAAGGTATGTGTTAATTGTGGCGAAGCTTCCTATGAAAGGACATATTTTAAGAAAGCACATTATATAATTATAAAATAAAAGAAAAGCGTGTTGTGGTTATAAAAACTCTTTTGGTATATTAAAGACCATGAGGTCAAATTTTTAGGTTCAAATTCAAGTTCAAATCGGTATGTCTGGTAATTTATTTTTTACAAGATAATTTTGGAGGTTGTGACATTTTGGTTGGGCAGGAAGAAGAGAACATGATTTTGTTTTCCATGGGTCTATTTTGTAGAATTTGCACTTTTCCATGAGCACATCACTATTTGATGAATTTGCAACTCATGATTCATGCATATTAGGTATAACTCACAACAAACTTTAGTTTTCAGATTCCTGTGGTGATCATCGTATGGAGAAAAGATAAAATTCCCTAATTGTGCAGTTGCAACTATATAGCATTATTTATATTTTTATTCTTGAATTTTCATTGTAAACAGGTGTATTTTCAGTAGTAGCCAACACCCCTTTTTCAAAGTTGATTTCTAGAGAAAATGGACAAAGTCGATGATTTTTTATAGTTATTATATAGTTTAATGTCATATTATGTTTTCTAGGTCAGCAAGGACATGCTCTCTGAAATCCAATCATGTTTCTAAATTTCTAAAATCAAAATTGAATTATTGGAGCTAGAGTCAAAGTTATAGTGACACAAAATTTAGAAGAAAAATTGTGATTCTGAACTGGTGTTTGTTCAGAACAATAATTTGATTGTGCTTGATCATCAGTCAGATCAGAGTAATGAAGTGATTTCAAAATAAAATTTGGATGCAACAGAAAGTAATGTTCAAGAGAGAGTATGCAAGAGTCATAAGCCTATCATTCTCAAAAATTTTATAAGACTGTGGGAAGAGATTACACATAATAAAGAAATAACTAGTTTGGGATATAATGTCCTAGATGTAACTTTTCACATTCTACATTTTGCTAAAACTATACAATTATGAAGTGTTGGATTTTTTGATGGTGTTGTTCCAGAAACAAGTTCATAGATGTCAACAGTGTAATAGAGTTGGAAATGTGAAAGATCAATGTTTTTATCTTCACCCATGTGAGCATTGTGGAAAGTGCAATCACCATACAAATATATTTTCCAAAAAAAAGACAACTACAAGATACCAACTAAATTTTGAATGGATTTCTTCTTTGGATTGGATGAAAACAACCAAGAATATTTAGAGGTCATACCAAAGGATATGCTCGAGAGTGATGACCAACCTTCTAGTGACGAAGAATACTTCTCAGGCTGTATCTGACAAGGGGGGAATTTTTGATGGTCTACTAGAGGTTTGACTTCAAGATGTCAAGCGGGCTTGATTCAAAGATCTACATTGAGCTTGAGCCACAACCTATACTAGTTAGAGCCAGAGTTGTGAGACTTCAACTTTTTCTAATTGAGTTTATTAAGTTGTTTGTGAACGAGCACTTCTATATTTGGAATTGTTTGAGGAACTGTTGTGATAGTTCTAGAGTTTGTGGTAACCTTAAAACCACATTTTTGGTTGTTCTGAGAACTACTATGAAGGTTCAAAGGTTGTTGTTGGTTGAGACCTTTAGTTCTCCCATATTATTTTATGGTCATAATTAAAAACCATTTCTTGATAAACATTCAACTCTTGGCTGAGATGCATTTTTTCATGTTTACCTCTCATTCTTGGACTTTCATACATCCCTTCAGATTAAGGGGGGAATGTTAGACAGCTAATCCTCAAGAATAAATATTGGGTTAGTTTGTATTATTCTGAGTAGTTATTAGAGTCCATGAAGACATGGAAACAAATTCAATGGTTTCTTGTATGTATTAAGATGTACACACTGTTCACCATTCATTGGGATCAATTAATATAAAGTTGATTTTTGTTTCCACTTTCTGTGTCTTACTTCCCTTCCACATCACCGCCCACATATTCTGTATACAACCTCACTAATGTCAATTTTTCATGCACCTCAACACTAATCCAATGGCCCATCCATCCTACCTAGCCAGGATACTCTTCGTTGATAATCATAGATCAACTCACTGTTTCTCCATTCCACGCCATCCCCGAAGTCACTCGCATTACCACTAATATGTTGTCCAAATATTGTCAAATATGGAACATCACCAAATTGGAATCAACCACAAAGTATAAACAATAAATTGTATTTGACCCAACAAAAATTAAATATTACTAAACGTTGAACTATTTAATCAACAATGGTTGTTTTAGAATGTTGAAGTTGTCTATTAATCACTTAAAATAGATCTCTCTCTTTTATTGAAAGAGATATATATCTTGAGATTTAATTGAATCTTTTTTTGTTATTGTTTGCAGTGTATGTTTACATGGAAACTTGCACAAAATTTTCTTCAAAGATCATAGTACGCAATGACATGCATGATTTTAATAAGTATTGTTGAGATATGGCAACAAGAAATTCTAGTTTAAATTTGTCCTTGAATTTAAACTGTGAATTAAAATCAAATTCTATTCTCATAACAACTTGTAAATAGTTAATTAAGTTTAATTAACTTAACTAGCATAGGAATTTCGAATTGGAAGTCTTTCTGAAGTCATGTATATGTTCTCCCTAAGTTTTAGGTTTCTAGGATGAGTTTAAATTGTGAGTTCTAATTAGATAAATCATTTTACTGAGTTATGTTCAGTTAAACTAGTTCCAAACTGTTTGTGGAACTAATAGAGAGTTAACATTGAGTTGGTACACTATTGCATCCACAAGTGTCACTCTAGTTAATTGAATATTCTGTCATCAGAAAATCATGCATGTCGCCTCTAAGAAAGATCCAGTTGAGACTAGAGTGTAGGGACGATGTACTATCAGTTGTGTGATTGACTGAGTTGTAAGTATCATGCATGCAATCACAGAAGGACCTATTCTTGGATTGCGCAGTTTTCGAAGCGTGAATTCCATTTAAATATGGGCTATTCATCTTAGGAATTACGCAAGAGATTATGGGCTTGGAGAGCCACTGAATAGGCTAAGGATTTGGCTTGAGCTAGCTTGTGAGCTAAGAGAGTTGAGCATACTTGTGTGGAATTTTTCTAGTGAGAGCAAGCTTTTTATATTCACTCATATTTATGGAATATGTAATACAGATAGTGGGGTTTTGAGTAGTGGCTTTCCCCAGATACATCTTGTGTGATGTGCCATTGATTTATCTTCTTCTTGTTCACATTGTTTTCATCGATCTATTTGCTTTTGTTGGTTGAAAGTAGAAGTAGATTCTTGTCTTGTGCTTTAGTACATTGCATGAGCTTTTGAATCTACAATATTTTGTACATGGTATCGGAGTTGAGAAAAATATACTATAGGAGATTTCAAAGTTTTGAGTTTTGGGTTGCAGGTGAAATTCAAATTTGCAATACATACTTCAGGATCAACATATGGCATTCTATAGTTTGCAGCTTGAGTATGCCTTGGAAGGCAACTCAAATTTTATAGCCTGGAGGGAAAAAATGGAGGTTGTGCCAAAGGAAAATGACTTGAAGGAATTTGTTGATAAAGAAATTGTTAAGACAACAAAATTGATGCACAAAATTTGGACGGATGGAAGAAGTGTGCGGCAAAGGTGAGGAAGATAATTATTGAGGCAGTTTGAGACTAGATTGTCTCGAGTCTCCATGGAAAGGAAACTCTGTATGATATGTCGAAAACATTGACAGACTTGTATCAAAATAGAAGTGACCAAAGGAAATTGGCACTGAAGGACAAACTTCGAAAAATCCAAATAGAGAAAGGCGAGATGATTCCAAAATACTTGACCAAGTTCACTCAATGTCGTGATAAACTTGGAGTGTTGGAATCAAAGTTTCCAAGGATGATATGTTGAGTCTTGCTCTTCTAGGACTCCCAAAGAGTTGGAATAGTTATCAGGACTCTTTCAATGGTCAGGAGAAGCTACCAGATTGGGAATGACAGTGGTCCAATTTGATGCAGGAGGAGATCACGAGGAACACCAGGGATGGCACTTCATGAAAGACCGATGATGAAGAGAAATGTGCCTCAGTGATTAAGACAAAGAAGGGGAAAGGAAAAGCTTCCCATTCCAAATCTGGTTCTTGCCATGGAGGTAAGAATAAAGACATGATGAAATTTAAGTGCTTTCACTATCATGAACTAGGCCATTTCGCTACAAATTGTCCACTCATGATGTCGAGGAAGAAGTCCTTAGGAGGAGAGAGGATTGAGGCTTTGGCCTCTCAATTTGAATTGGACTTTTCACTCATTTCATGCATGGCATCATCAATGATGGGAAGTCTATAGTACTTAGACAGTGGAGCTAAATTGCACATGACTGGCGACAAAGAGTTATTTAGTGACTTGGAGGAGAATGATCTCCAGATTCATATCAAGATAGGTGACGACGGGAAGTATAGTGTTACTAGATTGGGCACGATTACTTTTCAAAGGGAGCATAGGGCTCCACTCACCTTGAAGAATGTTATGTATGTGCCTAGGCTGAATAATAACTTGGTATCTGTTTCCATTCTTGAGGATAGAGGCTATATCATGATATTCTCGAAAGGAAACGTGTTCCTTTGACACATAGCCACAGGTCAAGTAAAGAAGATAGGCATTCGGGTGAAGAATCTCTATAAGTTGGAGGTAGAGGAGTGTGCTTCTTTCAACACAAAAGCAAGAAGGGTGTAGAGCCAAGACGTTGGCAAGTTGTGGCACAGGTGATTGGACCACTTGCATCATGGGGCTTTGAAGATATTGTAGCAGATCTCTATCGGTCTTCCCAAAGGTATGCTTGAGAAAGTTGAGACATGTAAGGGGTATACTTTGGGAAAATACAACAGGTCTTCCTTTCGTGATAGAGACAGTCGAGTAGAGGCTATTCTAGAGTGAGTCCACTTAGATGTGTGTGGACCATTCTTGATAGCATCCACGTCCAAACACAGGTATTATGTTATATTTGTTGATGACTTTTCTCAAAAATGCTGGATATTTTTCATGTAGAAAAAGGATCAAACTTTCACAAAGTTTTGTGAGTTTAAAGCATTGGTGAAGAAATAGTCAGGCAAGAATCTTAAAGCTCTATGGAGTGATAATGGTGGTGAGTATGTCTCAAGTGAGCTTAAGAACTTATTTGCAGTAGAAGGGATTAAACAGGAGTTGACGACACCCCATAACCCTCAGCAGAATGGGGAGGCTGAGAGGAAGAACATAAGCATAGTAGGGGCAGAAAGGCAATGTTGCATGATTAGGGCCTACCACTACACTTGTAGGCTAAGGCATGAAACACAACGATTTATGTTTAGAACCATAGCCCACATCAGATACTTGATATGAAGACACCAAAGGAGACTTATT
Organism: Pinus tabuliformis; assembly: GCA_031772625.1. NCBI lineage: Eukaryota > Viridiplantae > Streptophyta > Pinopsida > Pinales > Pinaceae > Pinus > Pinus tabuliformis. The sequence continues at coordinate 407,882,585 of CM062809.1, read as the reverse complement.
TCGGTAAGAGGCCAAATGTTGATCACTTTAGGATTTTTGGGTTATCAATATATTTCCATGTGACCAAAGATGCAAATAAGAAGATTGAGACGAAAACAGAGTTGGAGATATTTGTGGGGTACACTGATACACCTCATAACTATTGGGTCTACTTGCTGACCAGTAGGATGACAGTGGTTTGTACAGATGTCAGATTCGATGAGCAGAAGGACATGTGAGTTTCCCCTGAGACGGAGCTTCAGCTACATGTGGATGAGGAGCTTTTAGCTACATGTGGGCTTACCAAGTTATATTGGAAGGCGGCAAAGCATGTGTTGTGATACCATAGGGGCACTTCTCAGTATGGATTATGGTACAGATGGACAGAAGGGGTAAAGCTTCAAGGTTTCACCGATGAAAATTGGGCAGGGATTCCAACCAACCGGAAGATCACAGCAGGAGGGATCTTAAGTATTAGGTCAGCAGACATTTCTTGGTACAATAGGAAATAGAGATCGGTTGCACTCAGTTTAGCAGAGGTAGAGTACATGGTGGTGATTCAGGAAACATGTGAGACCATATAGATGAGGAAGATCTTGTTTGGTTTTTTTGGTTAGCAGATGGATCCAACTGTGATTTACTGCGATGATCACAGTTGTAACAAACTCTCTAAAAATACAATTTTTCATGATCGGTCGAAGCATATCGATATCTGATATCATCGTCTTAGAGGTTGTGTATTGATGTAGATAATGTTGTTAGAATAAATTCCCACGGAGGAGAAAGTTGTTGACAATTTGACAAAGTCATTGTCAAGATGTAAATTTGAGTTTCATACAAAAAATATCGAGGTAGGTGATAATCCCTTTCTTGTTAAGAGGGAGTGTTGAGAAATGGAAAGAAGAAATTCCATTTTAAATTTGTCCTTGAATTTAAACTATGAATTGAAATCGAATTCTATTCTCATAGTAACTTGTAAATAGTTAATTAAGTTTAATTAAGTTAATTAGCTTAGGAATTTCAAGTTAGAAGTCTTTTTGAAGTCATGTATATGTTCTCCCTAAGTTTTAGGGTTCCAGGATGCATTTAAATTGTGAGTTGTAATTAGATAACTCAGTTTACTAAGTAATGTTCAGTTAAATTAGTTCCAAATTATATGTGGAACTAATAGAGAGTTAGTATTCAGTTGGTGCACTAGTGCATCCACAAGTGTCACTCTAATTAACTAAATATTCCCTCATCATAAATTCATGCTTGTCGATTATGAGAAAGACCCAGTTGAGACTAGAGTGTAGCGATAGTGTACTATCAGTTGTCTGATTTACTGAGTTGTAAATATAATGCATGCAATTAGAGAAGGACCTATGTCTGGACTAAGCAGTTTTGGAAGCATAAATTCCCTTTAAATATTGGTTATTAATCCTAGGAATTACGCAAGAGATTAGGTGCCTAGAGGGCTACTGAATAAGCTAAGGATTTGGCTTGAGCTAGCTTGTGAGATATGACAGTTGAGAATACTTGTGCGGAATTATTCTAGTGAGAAAAACCTTTGTATCTTCACTCATATTTATGAAATATGCAATACAGATAGTATGGGTTTGAGTAGTGGCTTTCCCCAGATACATCTTGTGTTATGTGCCATCAATGTATCTTCTTCTTGTTCATATTGTTTTCATCAATCTATTGGCTTCCACTGGTTGAAAGTAAAAGTATATTCTTATCCTTTGCTTTAGTACATTGCATGAGCTTGTGAATCTACAAGATCTTCCATAAGTATGACTATGGAAAGTATAGTATCAATATTTTGGGAAGCATATTAGATTGAAAACCTGACTAGAAATGTTGAATAAAATGAGAGGACTAATAGAAAATGAATTTTGTTGAAACCATTTCACTTCTATTTTCGAGTTGTTTGAGTTAACTTCAAACATTTGAATTAAAATATCTTACTAATTTTTTTGCAACATACTTTAATTTTGATGGAATTATAAAATGAGAGAACCTTTTGCAAGGGATGGGGGCTTCCTCCTTCAGAGAGGATTACAATAGGAAATTTTTTGTCAATTTTTCGTTTGACTCTAGGATCATGATTTTCTTAGGGAAGACCTTTTCTAGAAACTCATTTCTTGCATGAGGGGGAGAGTGGGGAAGGGGACTCATCATTTCTCTATGACGAATTTTTTGACGTGGAAATCAGAGGCCAGTGGTCTCTTTGAAAATTTCAGCGAACTAAGAGTGAAATCAGAGGCCAAAGGTTTATTTTATGTATTCAAAACTATGTTTTATTAATATTATTTATTTTTGGATACGCTGGTAGAATTTTTAACTAATAAATTACATTCCATATTTTTCATGTCTGTTTGTATAAATGTCCATTTTAGTCATATTATGGAAGATTTGTTAATATGCGATTCTTGATCAGTTATCAGTGTTGAAAAAATGTTATTTATTGTATGTCTATGGTATATATTTGAATTAAAATATATTAAACAATCATAATCATTTCCATTTACGACTCTTAGTGGGTAATCTCAACTTACATATTAATTCTTTACAACTGTGATGACAGTTCTAGATACCACCAACATACATAAAGGGGATCTCCCTGATATGAGGTCCCAATTAAACTTCAAACCATTTGGTGTAGCAATCCCATCTGGAAATATGGCCCGACTATCATTTACTTAAAGATTTTGATTTTATTTTGCAACTAGCATGAAAGAGTAACACACACGTGCTTTTGAATATGTAAGAGGGTGTTCCTTCTAAAATGTTCATTTGTAGATGTACCAAGGTCCTTTAACTATGAAGGAGATGTTAGCTTCCTATACCAATAGGTTTCATATATCATGATTGGTAGGGGAAATTCCAAATATGTTCTGCTTTGACGATGCAAAGGTCCCATATTTGTGTGTAAAAACACATCTGTAAACAATTTTGTTGATGTCCTACTTGTTGATGGGTGATCCAACAGTTTAATCTGGATCATCCCATGTTTAAATTGATGTTGTAGAATACAGAATGAGAATCTGTCCAAACAGTTTAATCTTGGCAGATTAATTGTTAGGTAGAGAATAAAGGTGCCCAACTGCTTAATCTGGGCCATTGGAAGTAATAAGGATAGTTTTAGATAAAAATGCATTTGAAAAAGAAAAAGAGAAGAGAAATTGAGGGTTTGCAAGTCCAAATGCACCCTCCTGAAGTAATAAAAAATGTTAGGTACTAATATGGGTAGGTAGACAGGGGTTGCAAAAGCTTGATTTCCTTCATGTTGCTGGCCTTGACAAAGAAAGCATATATTGGCAAGAACAGAGATATCTACTCAGCATCTTGATAACAAAGCATGGAAGCATGTCTAACTTCCCCATCATTCCCCCAAAACCTCTTTCTAACATCACCTCAGTGGACCAGTGGGATCTCCCCATCCAGTCCTAACATCACTATAAGATTGTAGTAACATCAAGCCAAGGTGTTGGTTTCCATTGCACAAAGAAAGCCACATTTCCTGTGTAAAATCATTCCTCACTCTCATATGCTTCCAAACCTAAGTTTACTTCTTAAACTTAGCCTTCAGTTCTTCTTTCACACTTTAAATCCATATTAACTTCTAATCTTACTATATAACTCCCTAACTTTTCCCTTTCCCCTATTATTATAGCATTTATATGCAAAAAAATCCCAAAATATGTATCTATCCTCCCCTTGGGAAATTTAGCCATATACCCTAAAGTGTGAAAGTACAATGAAAGTCGAATTCTAAAGTAAATTGATGTTCATACTATATTCGGGGATGAAATTAACATTTGGTTGATTTAATAGCCCTAACCTGCCTTACAAATTGTAAATTCATGTTCCTCCCGATTGTTTTATAAATTTTTGCAAAAAACCCACACAAGCCGTTTATCCAATGTTTTATATCTCGGCGCATTTTACCAAAAAACAAAAAAATAATTAAAAGGGTCACCGGGTCCTACCATATCGCACTGGCATTTTCACTGTCCATCATCCGTCGGATCTGGGCCCTCCCATCCGACGGTCCTCTGCGATTTCAGACACCTCCGCCGTCCAACCTTTAGCGCCCGAAATTGTCAGTCGGCTGACGTATTCCCAGCGGTGCGTGTCAATTTCTAATTGTATCGGGCGACTTCCGACAAATACCGGGCCTGAACCAAAAGCGGTTCGATAAAACCACTTACCGCCTTTCCTTTCCAGCCCATGTCAGCATCACGTCAGCGTTACGTCAGCAAGTCATGTCAGCTCCCATTTACCTGTCAATCCGACATGGCCGCCCCGTCACTCATCCACCTCAGCCCAGTCACACGTCACCACGTCATCCCACCATACCCGTACCTGACCAATGACGTCATGCTGATGTCATTCATAAAAAGGCACCAAAAATCGATTTTTTCCATATTTCGCAATATAGTCATGTTATTCCTCATTTTTCTTTGGAAGAGTTTTCTGTCGCCTGTGTTAACACCCAGGTTGTTCCCTATGACTCCCAAGGGAATACGACCGGGGTAACCACTAACCAGTCTTAGGATTGCAGCTTCTAGCCAAGCTGTAATCAGAGAGGGCTCTCTCTTTAAAGTTTAGCTCTGTTTTGATAGTATTTTAGGCTAGCTATGATATTCAGGCTTTTGTTTTCGGAATGTGTTTGGTGATGACTTTAGTTAACATGTATATGTTTCTCACTAGCATGTCCTAGTCCATTGGGCATGGAGTCAGTGGTCCTTTAGTTTGTCTGAGATACTGTGTGATACCTTAGTGATGATGCAGAGCCAGATTTGTGTCTGAGGAAAAACGTTCATAATAGTTATTAAGTGGGGTGTATCCAGTTTATGTAAGGCATTTAAGAATCTCACAGAAAACTGCTAAAGAAAAGAAGGTAACAATATCAATCTAGAAGCAATGAAGAATTTCTAGTTAACATTGACACATATAGAATTAATAGACACATGAGCAATTAAGAATTCATGTACATCGTTAATCCTGAAGACAAACATTCACAACGGTAAAAATTGAGCACAAGGTGTAATAAAACAAATCCCGTACTATTCTTTTTCTTCACTGCTAGCTTAGTACAACATGAGTATGGTTTGATAAACATAAGAAGACAAGAAACAGAGATTGAGGAAAACTTGTTATTTCATCAGACAACACAGGAATTCTGCATCAGCACATCTAGCATCATCCATACATCAAATACTTCAGGAAATCACTGAGCTGGTCCGGCCCTCTGTATTAGATAAACTGAAAGTATACAATAGATTCTCCTTAGAGTCGAAAATCACCAACCCCTTATGCGTTACTAAGGGGAGTATTTATACAAAATTTACATGTAAAAAGATCAAGAAAAGGAGTTAATGGCTCATAAATGTTATGCCAACTCCTGGAGCTTGGTAGCTGAGAAAGTAAAAGCTGCAGTAACTTTTTATTGCTTTTAGCTGTCAAAAATAGTCAGAAATTGATGACTTGGTGGGTGTCGAAGTCGGCTGAGGCTAAGCTGTCCAAATATGCGCATTTGCTTATCCTTTAGGCTAGCTGTCATTGTCCTTGTGCTGAGTCACCCTTTCAGCTGCCTTTATTTCTGACTTTGTCATGCTGTTTGTTTTGTAGTGACCTGGAGCTGGCAGTGGCCGAACAACTGAGGCTACCGTGGCAAAATCTGAAGCATCGCTTGCCACCAATCCTCCTTAGGCATTTGATGTCTCCGAATTTTAATCAAGGTCTCATCGACCTCTGTATACCTATAAAGGTTAGGAGGAGTTTCAAACAGATGATTTACCTCATTTTCAATGAAGAACAGGCCTTCAAGTTTATCATACAAGCTCTGTCCTGTGGGGGGCCCTATTTGCTCAGATGTACTGCCAGATGCAATAATTTGAGTTTCAATGGAGGTTGCCATTCTGTTGGAAAATTGATCTCGAGAGATCAGTCTTCCTGCACCACTTAGGAGGCTGGGCAGTCCCTTTGCTTGTACCACAGCCATCTTAACTTTATATTCCTCCACCTCAGCTTGTATCTCATAGCACTTCCTCTCCACAGTTTGTACATAGTTCCTGAGAGTTAGTACTTTCTTAGCAGTGAGGACAGCCTCGGTTCTGTTGGCAATGCCTATGGCTGCAAGTTCCTCCTTTTCTTGCTTGTTCAGGAAGTCTATCATCCTGTTGGCCTGTTCTCGCTTATCTCCCAGTGTTGTCTTGGCCTTATGGATTTCTGCTTGTGCTTGGCCCATTAAGTCCATCTGTTCATGTATTGTTTTGATTGACCTCCATTTTTGACCGATGGAATGGCCAATTTTGGCCCATAGAATCCTCTTTATGTCGGCCATGGCAGTCTCTAGATTCAGTTCCTTCTCTAAGGCCTTTATCTTGTCTTTTAGGGCCTTTATTTCTCTGCCCTGCTCCGCTACAGTTACTTTTGACTTGTCATATTTGGCATCCAGTTCTGCCAATTTTTCCTTGGCCTTCTTTATTTCATTGGCCTGGAGCTCCATTTCCTTGATGGCCTTAGTCAATTCTTCTATACTTGCGCTGGCATCTGGAGCTGTTGTTGTTCCTGCTGCTTCTGTTGTGGGGGCCACTGCTGCCCCTGAAGTTGTTGCTGTTGTTGAAGTAGTTGGAGGAGCTTGGGAAGTGGATTCTCCCTGTTTATCTTGTAATGCTCCTTCCAGCTCTTTCTCCAAATCCATGATCCTCTGGTCTAGCTGCATTATGAGGTCTAATTGGTCATCAACCTGTTTTTGCTTTTGAAGCTCTGCGGTTTGAGGGTGCTCTGTGGGCTGCAGCTTCAACCTCTTCTTTAATGCATTCAGGTCATCATCTTTCTTCTTCATAAGGGCCTTCACACCCTTTGGATCACTAGGATCATGTCCTAGATCAATGATGATGTCCTCAAGAAACTTTATTCTATTGTCTTTGGCCAAGGAGGACATTCTCTCAAAATCCAACTGTGTATTGGTGTTTTTCAGGGACTCTTTTAGCTCATGGGCCATGGTTGCCCTCTCCACCAAGGTTGCATAAACCATTTCTCCAGCTTGCTTGTGGAGTTCTATTTGGTCCATGGGATGGATGTCTTTGGCCATGACCTCCACCCTTGTCTTCACAAAATCTGCAGCCGACTTAGGCTGCGGTATTGTAGGCTTAAAGTGACTGAGGATTATTTTTTCCTCTTTAATGTCATACACAGACATTAGCCTTTCTTGCTGGGCTGGTGTTGCATCTATAAATTGCTTGTAGACCTCAGCCCTCAGCAGATCATTCTGAGCTTTTATTTGTTTGAAAGAAGCCTTAGTGCTCTTGGGCTTCTTGCTCTGCTGGGACGAGGAAGACACCTCCAAACCAAGTTGCAATCCTTGCTCCTGCTGAAAGGAGCTTGTCCCTGTGTGCTGGCTGCCCTCCCTGTTTTTCCTTGAGCTGTCAAGGAATTCTTCAGTGATGTCTTCTACCTCTGGGGAGTCTAGCCTTTGCCTTTTGGCTCCTAGTTGTTGGGAGGATCCACTAATTGGAGTGGACTCTTCTCTATCTCTTTTCATACCCCTTTCTTCATGTGCTGGGGTCTGCAAACTTGGAGCAGTCAATGGCTCAGTCTGTGGAGGTGGAGTTTGCATTACATGAGCTACTGGTAGCCCCATTTGTTGAGGGGCAGTCTTCTCTTGCTGCTGTTCTATTTGCTGCCCTTGTTGGGGCTCTTGATGTTGCTCATTTGCAGGGGCAGGCTTTTCTTTCATTGTTTCCTCCTCTGCACCCATTATCCCTTTGCCTTTGGCTGTAGCTAGTGCTGCTGTGGAAGGTGCTTGTGTGACTGGTGCAGTCCTTGAGGCCGAGGTCCCTTCTCCTGTTGAATAAGGCTGCTTGAAAGGTACCTGCTGCACAGAGTCTAGGTCAATGGTTTTTTCAAGCTCCTTCATATTCTTTAGCATTATCTCTTCTTCAGTTAGCTTTTCAACTAGAGTACCCTGCTGCCATTCTTGCTGGTTAGCATATCTTTCAATGTGTGGGTATTGACAATGCATATAACCTAGAAGCCTGTATTTGTTTCTTCTGGCAGTAATGAAGCCCTCAGGGTCATAAGGGACCCACCCAAAACTATATGATAGTTTATATTTGTCCTTGAGGATGAGGTCAGCATCTTCCCACCCTTCTTTCTGATTCATGATGAAGGGGACCAACTGGTGTTTGAACTTGAGGTGGGCCTTCTTTTTGGCGCTGTGGAAGTGGGTGAGGTCGGATTGAATCAGCTGCCTGTAATACTCCAAGGCAAACAACCTCATAGGCACATATTTTGGGAGCCTGTATGGACAGAGCTCACAACCATAGACTCTGATGACTGTATGATCCTCATATAGGTACCAATCACCTATTTTACATTTTTTGGAAAACTGTAGAGCCTTCTATATCTCAGTTGACATTCTGGGAGGAGGGGACCTCATCAATAGGCAAGAGACTGGATACAAAAATTGGTCAACAAACTCACAATAGGAATAGGGTGAGTTTGTGACTTTGTGATAGACAGAGGTCCAGAAGATCACAGATCTTCTTTCCCCTCTATAATCCAGCTTTTTGATATAGCATGGAAAAGCCTCAGACTGATAGTACATAAAGAGGTGATAGATATAGGCCGAGTACTTGAAGACCCCCTGTCTATCCACTGCACCCAACTGATCATGGATTTTGTTAGCTATAAACTTGGCAAAGTTATATTTGCGGGCAGGGGGTTGGCCTGGGCTGTAAACAGCTAGTAATACTAGCATTGTCTCATCCACATGTTCGCTGGTTCTGTATCCCAGCACATAAGCAATCATGTCCAGGAGTAATCTACCTACTTTAGTGAAGTAGACATCCAAATAAGGAGGTGGCCCTGCAGGTTGGCACTCAGGTCTCATGAATGTCCTGGTGACCTTTTGAATCTCCTCACTGGTCATCTTGGCACCAATGTCCAGCAGATAGTTCATGGAGAATGGGATTAGCAGCTCTGTCTGATCAAAATGTAGCATTTTGTTGATGGATTCAGGATTAATGTAAAAGAGGATCCTCCCAGATGGAGTGCTAATAGCTCTGTGCTGCACATCATAGTTTTCAGCACATAGGCGAATGATTTCAAGGAAGACATTTACAGATGGGAGGCAATAGTATGGCAGGTTTGACTCCCATATCCCATATGTATCATGACCATTCAGGTAATCTTCTCTTAACTGCCTGAAGGTCTACAGAAAGTCTCTGTTTCCCACACAGTCTTCAATAAGGTAGTCCTTGTCAGCAAGAGGCAAGGACTGCAGGTCTTTATTGGGTGGATTTAATGGAGCAACACTGAGAGCTGTGGGTGCAGGGGCAGCCATTGTATGATCTGACTTTGAATAAGGTGAGTGCAATGGTTTGCAAAGTTCTTCAGAGCTTAAATGATAGGCTAACTGCAGACAATGTCTGAAATGTTTTTTTTTTTTTTACAGTGGAAAAGCAGGCTTGTTTCTGCAGTTTTTGGTAAATTCACAGGGGTTGTGAATTGCTAGGGGTAACTTTCAGAGGGTATGCAAGGTTTATTCTGGTAAGAAACTGCAGCTGGTCTACACCCGGCAAAAGGGAACAATGCTGGGCACCTTGGGGACGAATTTGCAATTTTGGTGCACGAACTTGACTGTTTCAATGTCGAATTATAGGGCTGTGGCAATGCAGGTTGTTTTAGCTCTTATTTAACTAACAGATAGTGATTAATTGTGGAACTTGACAGGTGTTTTAATGGTGAATTTGCAGAGAAATGGTATGCATGGGCGAAAATAGGGGAATTATGGTGAATACCTGTAAAAATCGCTCAGAAAGCCTGTGGGCCGAACTGTGAAGGCTGAATGTAGCTTGGTTGATGAGTTGGCACGGCCGCAAGTTTGAATTTGGAGGTCCGGAGGCGATTTGGCAGTAAACCAGCGGCAACGGCTATGTCTTTTTTGCTCGAAAATGTCATAAAATGGCCCAAACCACGGCTTTTAACGACAAATTCGGAAAAATAGAGTAATTGGTGCCTTTCCGCCGATGACGTCAGCATGACGTCATGGCGGGCCCGGGTACGGAGGTGAAGTGGGCGCTGAGCTGGCGGCCAGAGTGGACTGACACGGTGGCGGGCGGATAGGGTGGCAGGGCTACGTGGAGGGCCACATGGTGCGGGGGCGGGGGAGGGTGCTACGTCATGATGACGTATGCATGACGTAAGGGGGAGGTGGTAACGGGGATGGTGGTAAGCGGTTTCCCCGCACCACCTTTGGGTGAAGGCGGTATCGGGGAGGGGGGCTCCGAACAACCCCGCCGCCTGCCACGCATCCCGGGTACGGCGCCCAATACCGCCTTTCCCCGGACGTTAAAGGGAGGCAGGTCGGGGAGCGAAATCGACCGCCCACCGTTAGATCTGGGCGGCGGAGATCGGACGGCTGGCGGGTAATGCCGACGGTCGCGCAACTTTCTGGGTTGGGTCCCGCCCATTATTAAAATATTCCATTTAATTTAAATGCGCGGAACCTTAGGATAGAAGGGTTTTGGTGGGTTTTTCAGGATTTTTGGGTTTTTCAAGGGTTTTTTATTAGGAAAAAGAGGTTAAGAGTGAGTTTAGCAGGGGGAAGGGGGTTTTCTATGGCATTTTTGAGCAGAGGGAAGGTGAGGGCTTAGGAGGAGGTTATCACTCCAACCAGAGGTTGAAGCAATCCCATTACAGGGTTGACCATAGTCCCTGTTGGACTAAAGTCCCCCAAGACTAACTTACTTAGCTATAGTGCTAAAGAGGGAGGATATTTATACAATGCTGGGATTTATACACCATAGTGTTATAATAGTAGGGAAAGGGGGACATAGGGGATTTAGATAATAAAAGTTAAGGGTTAATATGGATGAAAAGGTGAATGAGGAGTGAAATCACTAAGTTTATTTGAAAACCACTTAGCTTTAAGAGTAGATCAAAATGAAAAGATTTTTAGACAGGAAATGTGGCTTTTAAAGGCATAAGAACCAGCATAAACCTTCAATTCTTCCATGAATCTTAGCTGATTAAGGGATGTTAGTAAATGAATGTGAAAGGGAAAAAAAGGGAAGTTAGACATGCTCCTTAGCTTTGCTGCACATGATGTAGAAGAGGAGCCTCTCCATCCATTGATTTGCCTTTGTGACCAGGTTATCAAACCCTCCATTTGAAAGGAATTATATTTCTGCAACCCCATCTACTTACACATCTATTTCCTAGCATTTTTTGTTACTTCTTGGAGGGTGCACTTAGACTTGCAGACCCTCATATGCCTTTTCTTTTCCTTGGCTTTTTCCTTTTGATTTTCTAGCTAATACTACCCTTATTGCTTCCAAGGCCCCAGATTAAGCAGTTGGGAGCCTTACTTCTCTACCTAGCTACTGGTCTGCCAAGTTTAAACAGTTTTGACAGACTTCTTCCTCTATTCTACAACAGAAAATTGAGAGATGGCATGATCCAGATTAGGCTGTTGGACCATCCATCAAAATTGAGTCCACATCAAGCTATGTACACACATTGTCTTCTCTTGGAAATATGGGATCTTTGCATCATCAAAGCAGAGCATATTTGGACCTTTCTTTGCCAATCATGAAATATGAAACCTATTGGTATAGGTAGCTAACAGTGGCTCCACTTGGGGATGGTTTTTCTTCTTGAAAGACCAAGAAGAGCAGGTCAGAATGCCTTGGCCCTTGATCCATTCTGGCCAAAATTTGAAAATTCTGCCTTTTGTATTTCAAAACTAAAAGCTATCACCTCTGTGGACTTTCTGGCATGTAAAGCCCCTTTCTGTTTATTTATAGTGACTTCTCAAACTGAACTATTTATCTGCTGAAAGAAAATATATACAGCTGATTATGTACAAGGGACAATTAGGCTGCACTCATGGATGGTAGTCAAAATAGTGCTTCAGCATCCTGCCATTCACAGGACCTTCACCTAAGTCAGTGCCATCCAAATTTTCCAAAAAGTAAGTATTATTTCCCTGTATTGCTTGAACAGCAAATGGTCCTTTCCAAAGGGAATCAAACTTTCCATGTTTTCCTTTATCTTCCCTTCTGGAATCCCACTTAAGGACTTTGTCACCAACTTTGAAATCTTCTGCCTTGGTCCTTCTATCAAAAGCCTTTTTTAACTTTTCTTGTAACACTTGCACTCTGCTGTAAACTTGTTCTCTAGTTTGCTGCAAACATATTATTTGATTTACCCTTCTTTGCATGTCATTTGGTTCAGCTTGACTTTCTTGCAGTAGTTTCATAACAGGAACCCCTAGTGATGAAGGGAATTTGGCGTCTAGCCCATAGACTAACTCATATGGGCTGACCCCAATTGATCTCTTGGTTGTTAGTCTATCTGCCCATAAGGCATTCACAAGATTCTTGTGCCAATTCTTTTTATTTTCCTCCAATACCTTCTTTATGATGTTTACCACGCTTTTATTTGATGATTCAGCAAGGCCATTTCCTTGAGGATAGTATGCAGTTGAATGGCCCAAGGTAATGTGAAACTTGTGGCAGAAATTTACCATCTTCTTAGATCTGAAGGCAGCAGCATTGTCTGTTATTATTTTATCAGGACAGCCAAATCTAGAAAAAATATTGGTCTCAAGGAACTGAATGATAGTGGAATCATTTGCTTGTCTGCATGGAACAGCTTCAATCCATTTAGTAAAGTAGTCCGTAGCTGTCAGAATCCATCTATGTTGTCCTGAAGATGAGGGATGAATTTCCCCAATGAAATCCAAGCCGCATTGTTGAAAAGGTCTCTCTGTTGCAATAGGCCTCAAGGGAAGTGGCAGTAACTGTCTCTTTCCCCCAAACACTTGACATTTATGACATGAGGTGGTGAATTTCTTGACATCAGAGAACATGGTGGGCCAGTAGTAACCAGCCCTTAGTATTTTATCCACAGTGGACTTCCAGTACAAGTGTCCACCACAATCACCTGCATGAAATTCTTTTATGATATTGTTAGTTTCATTCTCAATTAAGCAGTTTAACAATATCCCTTCATGGTTTTTCCAAAGTAAATTTCCATCCATAACACAGAATTTAGAAGCTTTCATTTTTAGGAACCTACACTTAGTTCTGGACAATCCTGGTGGAGCACACAGGTTTTGTAATACATAACATATATCAAAATACCAATGGGATTGTTCAAAGGCTATATTGATCTTTGGAGTCGCCAACTCCATTTCATTGTCCAGCTAGTTTATGTCTAAGGCTTGGAAATTTGCTTCTGTCATTAGTTTGGCCAAACCTTGCCCTTTTATTAGTTTTGTAGGTTTAATCTCAATATCAAATTCCAAAATGTTGGCAATCCATTTTCCTCTTCTGCCTTCTAAATTTTCTTGAGTGAGTATGTCTTTTACAATTGGACTTGGCACATAAGCTATAACATGGGAATAGAGGATATAAATCCTAAAGTCTTTAATTGCTTTGACCAAAGCATAAGCTTGTTTTTCCATGATCTGATATTTTAGAGGTGCATCTCTAAGAGCTCTACTGAAGAAAGCAATTGGTTTCTCATTTCCTTGGTCATCTTTTTGTAATAGAACAACAGCAATAGTATACTGAGAGGCAAAAGAGAAAATGATAAACTCTCTATCAAATTGAGGATTTGTTAAGACTGGGGTTTGGGTAAGGGCCAATTTTATACCTTCAAAGGCTTGATTTGCTTCCACTGTCCATTTCACTTTTGAATCCTTTTTTAGTATGTTGTTTAATAATCTGATTAATTCTGCTAAGTTTGGGATAAACCTTCTTAAGAAATTAATCTTCCCTAAGAAGGCTTGCAATTCTTTAATGTTTCTAGGTAGGGGCATTTGCAGGATAGATTGTATCCTATCTGGGTCAATTCTGATGCCATCCTTTGAAATGATGTGGCCTAAGAGCTTTCCTTCTTCCATACCAAACAGGGACTCCTTTGGATTCAATGAAATTCCATATTTCCTGCATTTTAGGAAGATCTGCCTTAAGTGCTTCAAGTGTTCTTGGTCTGATTTTGAGAAAGGTGTAAGGTCATCTAAGTAAATGACAAGAAAGTCATGAATCTCCTTGGCAAAAGCAATGTCCATTGCTCTTTGAAATGTTGCCCCTGCATTTTTCAATCCGAAAGGCATTTTCACATATTTGAAAGTTCCCCATGGGGTTGTGAATGCAGTTTTGTCCTGATCATCAGGGTGCACAAGGATTTGATTAAAACCTGAGAATCCATCAAGTAATGAGATCCTTGATGCTCCTACCACTCTTTGGAGAATGTGATCCATCTTAGGTAGGGGATAGTTGTCTTTGAGGGACACTTGGTTTAGATTTCTCAGATCAACACAAAGTCTTATTTCACCAGTTTTCTTTCTTGTAGGCACCAAATTGGAGATCCAATCAGAAAACCTGAGTGGTGCTATGATACCAGCTTTAAACATTTTTTGTACCTCTTTCTCAATTGCAGGGAGAAGTATAGGGTTTATTCTTCTCAATTTTTGCTTAAATGGCTTTTGATTTGGCTTGAGAGGGATTGTGTGTTGGATAACAGAGATGTCATAGGATTTTAAGTCCTCATAACTCCATGCAAAGACATCTTGGAATTCTTTGAAGAGGTCAATGTATTTGGGCTTCTGATCAGGAGCTAGGGATGCAGATAATTTTATTATCCTGGGTTCCTCCACGGTTCCTATGTTGCATTCTTCAATAGCAGAGTTAAGGGGCTGCATTTTTGGCTTCCTAGGGACATCATTTGAATCAAAAATATCCTCTAGTGGAGCTAGGCCTGTTGGTAGAAAGTTGTCTTTCAATTGTATAACTTCAGCCTCAGCATCAGCCATTTCTTCACAACCAATTTGTTGAATTTGTAGTATATTGTCTTTGTTGAAAATTGTTGGATGTAGGATTTGGTTAGCTGTTTTGGGTGATATTGGCTTATGATTCTGTTGATTAGGTATTTGTGATTGACTTGCTCTTTCAGTGTCAATATTTAGTCCTACAAATTCTTGTTGCAAGGTCAAGAAATTATTTATTTGTGCATCATCTTCAAATACTTGCCAGTCCTTGACATTGTTTGGGACAGAAGGTCTGTGTTTTACCTCAGCTGTGAAGCAATGGTGGGGCTCAAAAGGTAGCTTGCAGGTACTTGCAAACGTGGCCAAGCTATGGGCATGCAGATTATGGGTTCTAGGAATTTTGGTAATCTGAAATTCAGTGAAGGAGTTGAGTATTTCAGCAACAGTAGTCCTATAAGACCTCAATCTTTTGTCATTAGTGACAAAATTTCCCTTTACTTGTTGGATGACTAAATCTGAATCTCCCATAATTGAGACCTTTATGGCTTGTAAGGACTTTACTAGTTTAAGGCCTAGTAAGAGAGCTTCATATTCTGCCATGTTATTAGTGCATCTGAAATTTAGTCTATAGGCTCGGCCTTCTGCATGACTGTTTTGTTTATTATGTATCCAAACTCCAGCTCCTGCCCCTAGTTTATTTACTGACCCATCAAATTCAAGGAACCACAGGATATTTTGTTCTAGGGAAGAGTTGATGACCTCTTCATGAGCTGGAATTGTAAGTTGAAGTTCTGGTTTGCCCTCTGGTTTGTCTTTTAGGACTGTCTCATCTCTTGATTGGATCAATTTGACTTCTAGAGCAGCAGTTTTGTTTGATGATTGATCAGCCATTATTTCTGGGGTAACATTTGGTTGATTGATGTCCTGCTGTTGTTTAGGTGTCTCAGTTTCTTCATTGTTTATAAGACCTGTGTTGTCATTGAAGAGAATGTATGAGTCTATATCAGAATGAACAGCATATATAGGAAAATTTTGAGGTTTTTCTTCACTGCTGACCATGTATTTCATAAGTGTTTCTCTGTATAGTCTTTTTGGTTGCCCAAAGACAGAGATAGTGGCATATGACATGTCTAACTGCAAAGAACCTTGGAGTTTAGCCCCCCATGACCTTGATAACAGCATCCCATACTTGGGTGGGATGTCAGCCACTACAACATCCATCAGGATTGTTTTATTGGGATATTGGACGAGTGAGACACAGAGATCTTTTATGAGACCTAAACACTTAACTTGGCTGGAGTCAAATGAGAATAGGTCCTTATATGGCCTTGTTATATCTAGATTTAATCTTTCCATGACTGATTTAGGCATCAAATTGTGAGAGGCACCTGAGTCAAACATTGCATTGTGTAATATCTTATCATGAACATGTAAACTAACATAAAAGGGTAAGATACCTGCAACAACTGCTTTTCCATCAACTTCTGGACCGAAAAGCAATTCTGGGGTGTCATCTAACACATTCACATTATCTTTATTACGAGTTAGCTGAAGGGACTTTTTGATTTGTTGCCTATAAATGTCATGTTTGGCCAGTTCTGAGAGGGGAACAGATAGCTTCAATTTTCCAATTTCAGCTTCTAAGTCAAAGGATCTATCAGATTGGATCTTGGTGTTGTGAGTGGCAGCCTTTTCTTTGTTAACCAGGTCTTCCTCTTGTTTTTTATCTTGATCTGGAAGCTTGTCCTTCTTACTCATTTCTTGAGAGGTATTACTTAGGTTGGGCTGCAAGGGTGAGGGATCTACTGGCTGCTGTTTTGAGGAAAAGGTTTCAGCTATTTCCTCAACGGTTACCTCATCTGTATTTGGACCAGTTTTGTTACTTGGTTCTGTGACAATGGCTTGCTTCGGCTACTGGCTATCCTTTGTTTTTTCAGGCTATGTTACATTTATAGTTCTACTCCTTAGCTTATATTGTTTATGAACTTCATAAACAGCTGTATCATAGCCTTGTTTAAAGTCAAATGACTCACCTGACCTAGTTTGGAATTGTTGAATATCATCATCCTCATGATCTTCTTGACTTAGAAAGACTTGTTGCTCTTCATTCAGGCCCATCAGGTTGATGTGGGTGTCATCTATTTGTTCATCTGAAGTGGATGCCTCAGTATAGTTTTCCTGAAAAGGAGGTCTTATGTCTGGGTCAGAACCGGTCTTGCCAACATTTGGGTTTTGATTTCTCCTAAAATTTGGATTTCTGTTAGGGTTGTTTTGTGGTGCTTCCCATGATGACTTTCTCTCAACTGATTCTACTCTATCTCCCAACCTCTTCATACCAGTGAGTATTGCATCCAATTTTTGATCAAAAGCTGAGGGTTCATCTTTGAAGGTGGTTCTCTTTTCCAATCTTGCCCTGTTTCTCTTGGCAATTAGGTTAGCCTCCACTATGACAGCAACCTTCTGGGCTTCTTCAAGAGTTTCAGGGGCTCTTTCCTTTAACTGATATGCCATATCAGGGTCAAAACCATCAGGGAATTTGTACAAGGCCAAATCAAGAGGAGGTCTTAAATTTTGTGGTATTGCATTATATACATTGTTGAACCTTGCACAATACTCCAAGACAGTCTCTTGGGGACCTCTTTTGATTGTATCATATTCACCAAGTATGTGTAAGGGATCTTTCTTCTTCTCCCATCTGTTAGTAAAGGCTTGATAAAGCTCATTAGGAGTTGTGATGGAATTTGCAGTCAGGGATCTAAACCAAGCCCTTACATCCCCTGTCAAGCTCTGGATAAAGATTCTCATTCTTATACTATCATCGTCTATTTCATAGTTCTCAAAATGGTCTTGCATCCTCCTGGCATGCTGAATTGCTGAGAAAGGGCCAGTGGAGTCAAAATATGTGATCTTGGATTGGTACTCATGAGGCAGAGCTGCTGCATTAGCAGGCAGCTGCAGGGGTGCATATCTATTAGCCATGTTTATAGGATTTATAGGATTTATTGGGACAACTGGGATAGTATGAATGACCGGTACTATAGGGGTGATGGGGACAGTGGAAGCCACAGTGTTGGTCAAGGGGATATGTGCAGTGGATGGAGGTGTGAAAGAAGGACTTTGAGAGGTTGATGGTGAACTGGGGGAATCAAGAGTAGAACGAAATAGAACCTTGATTGGAGTTAGAACCGGTTCAGGGTTAGCTGTCTCAGGGCTCAAATCAGTAGGATCTCCCTGCCTTTGTTTCCTCCTGATAAATTTGGGGATTATGTTGGGGTTTTAAAAAATAGCTGGTGGATTAGGGTCAGGATTTGACCTAGTGTGCCTGATTTCCTTTTTAGGAGCCAGCTTCTGAACTTCTTTTTGGTATTTTTAAGATATTTTTTAGGACTGTTTTAAGGGACTGCTCAAGCTTTTTAAAAACCACTGTCTTAGCAGACAACAGTTGAAAAACAGTATGCTCAGGTCCCAAGTGGAGTCGCCATTTATGTTAACACCCAGGTTGTTCCCTATGACTCCCAAGGGAATACGGCCGGGGTAACCACTAACCAGTCTTAGGATTGCAGCTTCTAGCCAAGCTGTAATCAGAGGGGGCTCTCTCTTTAAAGTTTAGCTCTGTTTTGATAGTATTTTAGGCTAGCTATGATATTCAGGCTTTTGTTTTCGGAATGTGTTTGGTGATGACTTTAGTTAACATGTATATGTTCTCACTAGCATGTCCTAGTCCATTGGGCATGGAGTCAGTGGTCCTTTAGTTTGTCTGAGATACTGTGTGATACCTTAGTGATGATGCAGAGCCAGATTTGTGTCTGAGGAAAAACGTTCATAATAGTTATTAAGTGGGGTGTATCCAGTTTATGTAAGGCATTAAGAATCTCACAGAAAACTGCTAAAGAAAAGAAGGTAACAATATCAATCTAGAAGCAATGAAGAATTTCTAGTTAACATTGACACATATAGAATTAATAGACACATGAGCAATTAAGAATTCATGTACATCGTTAATCCTGAGGACAAACATTCACAACAGTAAAAATTGAGCACAAGGTGTAATAAAACAAATCCCGTACTATTCTTTTTCTTCACTGCTAGCTTAGTACAACAAAACAGAGATTGAGGAAAACTTGTTATTTCATCAGACAGCACAGGAATTCTGCATCAGCAAATCTAGCATCATCCATACATCAAATACTTCAGGAAATCACTGAGCTGGTCTAGCCCTCTGTATTAGATAAACTGAAAGTATACAATAGATTCTCCTTAGAGTCGAAAATCACCAACCCCTTATGCGTTACTAAGGGGAGTATTTATATAAAATTTACATGTAAAAAGATCAAGAAAAGGAGTTAATGGCTCATAAATGTTATGCCAACTCCTGGAGCTTGGTAGCTGAGAAAGTAAAAGCTGCAGTAACTTTTTATTGCTTTTAGCTGTCAAAAATAGTCAGAAATTGATGACTTGGTGGGTGTCGAAGTCGGCTGAGGCTAAGCTGTCCAAATATGCGCATTTGCTTATCCTTTAGGCTAGCTGTCATTGTCCTTGTGCTGAGTCACCCTTTCAGCTGCCTTTATTTCTGACTTTGTCATGCTGTTTGTTTTGTAGTGACCTGGAGCTGGCAGTGGCCGAACAACTGAGGCTACCGTGGCAAAATCTGAAGCATCGCTTGCCACCAATCCTCCTTAGGCATTTGATGTCTCCGAATTTTAATCAAGGTCTCATCGGCCTCTGTATACCTATAAAAGTTAGGAGGAGTTTCAAACAGATGATTTACCTCATTTTCAATGAAGAACAGGCCTTCAAGTTTATCATACAAGCTATGTCCTGTGGGGGGCCCTGTTTGCTCAGATGTACTGCCAGATGCAATAATTTGATTTTCAATGGAGGTTTCCATTCTGTTGGCAAATTGATCTCGAGAGATCAGTCTTCCTGCACCACTTAGGAGGCTAGGCAGTCCCTTTGCTTGTAGCACGACCATCTTAACTTTATATTCCTCCACCTCAGCTTGTATCTCATAGCACTTCCTCTCCACAGTTTGTACATAGTTCCTGAGAGTTAGTACTTTCTTAGCAGTGAGGATAGCCTCGGTTCTATTGGCAATGCCTATGGCTACCAGTTCCTCCTTTTCTTGCCTGTTCAGGAAGTCTATCATCCTGTTGGCCTGTTCTGGCTTATCGCCCAGTGTTGTCTTGGCCTTATGGATTTCTGCTTGTGCTTGGCCCATTAAGTCCATCTGTTCATGTATTGTTTTGATTGACCTCCATTGTTGACTGATGGAATGGCCAATTTTGGCCCATAGAATCCTCTTTTATGTCGGCCATGGCAGTCTCTAGATTCAGTTCCTTCTCTAAGGCCTTTATCTTGTCTTTTAGGGCCTTTATTTCTCTGCCCTGCTCCGCTACAGTTACTTTTGACTTGTCATATTTGGCATCCAGTTCTGCCAATTTTTCCTTGGCCTTCTTTATTTCATTGGCCTGGAGCTCCATTTCCTTGATGGCCTTAGTCAATTCTTCTATACTTGCGCTGGCATCTGGAGCTGCTGTTGTTCCTGCTGCTTCTGTTGTGGGGGCCACTGCTGCCCCTAAAGTTGTTGTTGTTGTTGAAGTAGTTGGAGGAGCTTGGGAAGTGCATTCTCCCTGTTTATCTTGTAATGCTCCTTCCAGCTCTTTCTCCAAATCCATGATCCTCTGGTCTAGCTGCATTATGAGGTCTAATTGGTCATCAACCTGTTTTTGCTTTTGAAGCTCTGCGGTTTGAGGGTGCTCTGTGGGCTGCAGCTTCAACCTCTTCTTTAATGCATTCAGGTCATCATCTTTCTTCTTCATAAGGGCCTTCACACCCTTTGGATCACTAGGATCATGTCCTAGATCAATGATGATGTCCTCAAGAGACTTTATTCTATTGTCTTTGGCCAAGGAGGACATTCTCTCAAAATCCAACTGTGTATTGGTGTTTTTCAGGGACTCTTTTAGCTCATGGGCCATGGTTTCCCTCTCCACCAAGGTTGCATAAACCATTTCTCCAGCTTGCTTGTGGAGTTCTACTTGGTCCATGGGATGGATGTCTTTGGCCATGACCTCCACCCTTGTCTTCACAAAAACTGCAGCCGACTTAGGCTGCGGTATTGTAGGCTTAAAGTGACTGAGGATTATTTTTTCCTCTTTAATGTCATACACAGACATTAGCCTTTCTTGCTGGGCTGGTGTTGCATCTATAAATTGCTTGTAGACCTCAGCCCTCAGTAGATCATTCTGAGATTTTATTTGTTTGAAAGAAGCCTTAGTGCTCTTGGGCTTCTTGCTCTGCTGGGAGGAGGAAGACACCTCCAAACCAAGTTGCAATCCTTGCTCCTGCTGAAAGGAGCTTGTCCCTGTGTGCTGGCTGCCCTCCCTGTTTTTCCTTGAGCTATCAAGGAATTCTTCAGTGATGTCTTCTACCTCTGGGGAGTCTAGCCTTTGCCTTTTGGCTCCTAGTTGTTGGGAGGATCCACTAATTGGAGTGGACTCTTATCTATCTCTTTTCATACCCCTTTCTTCATGTGCTATGGTCTGCAAACTTGGAGCAGTCAATGGCTCAGTCTGTGGAGGTGGAGTTTGTATTACAGGAGCTACTGGTAGCTCCGTTTGTTGAGGGGCAGTCTGCTCTTGCTGCTGTTCTGTTTGCTGCCCTTGTTGGGGCTCTTGATGCTGCTCATTTGCAGGGGTAGGCTTTTCTTTCACTGTTTCCTCCTCTGCACCCATTATCCCTTTGCCTTTGTCTGCAGTTGGTGCTGCTGTGGAAGGTGCTTGTGTGACTGGTGCAGTCCTTGAGGCCGAGGTCCCTTCTCCTGTTGAATAAGGCCGCTTGAAAGGTACCTGCTGCACAGAGTCTAGGTCAATGGTTTTTTCAAGCTCCTTCATATTCTTTAGCATTATCTCTTCTTCAGTTAGCTTTTCAACTAGAGTACACTGCTGCCATTCTTGTTGGTTGGCATATCTTTCATTGTGTGGGTATTGACAATGCCTATAACCTAGAAGCCTGTATTTGTTTCTTCTGGCAGTAATGAAGCCCTCAGGGTCATAAGGGACCCACCGAAAACTATATGATAGTTTATATTTGTCCTTCAGGATGAGGTCAGCATCTTCCCACCCTTCTTTCTGATTCATGATGAAGGGGCCCAACTGGTGTTTGAACTTGAGGTGGGCCTTCTTTTTGGCGATGTGGAAGTGGGTGAGGTCGGATTGAATCAGCTGCCTGTAATACTCCAAGGCAAACAACCTCATAGGAACATATTTTGGGAGCCTGTATGGACAGAGCTCACAGCCATAGACTCTGATGACTGTATGATCCTCATATAGGTACCAATCACCTATTTTACATTTTTTGGAAAGCTGTAGAGCCTTCTGTATCTCAGTTGACATTCTGGGAGGAGGGGACCTCATCAATAGGCAAGAGACTGGATAAACAAATTGGTCAACAAACTCACAATAGGAATAGGGTGAGTTTGTGACTTTGTGATAGACAGAGGTCCAGAAGATCACAGATCTTCTTTCCCCTCTATAATCCAGCTTTTTGATATAGCATGGAAAAGCCTCAGACTGATAGTACATAAAGAGGTGATAGATATAGGCCGAGTACTTGAAGACCCCCTATCTATCCACTGCACCCAACTGATCATGGATTTTGTTAGCTATAAACTTGGCAAAGTTATATTTGCGGGCAAGGGGTTGGCCTGGGCTGTAAAAAGCTAGTAATACTAGCATTGTCTCATCCACATGTTCGCTGGTTCTGTATCCCAGCACATAAGCAATCATGTCCAGGAGTAATCTACCTACTTTAGTGAAGTAGACATCCAAATAAGGAGGTGGCCCTGCAGGCTGGCACTCAGGTCTCATGAATGTCCTGGTGACCTTTTGAATCTCCTCACTGGTCATCTTGGCACCAGTGTCCAGCAGATAGTTCATGGAGAATGGGATTAGCAGCTCTGTCTGATCAAAATGTAGCATTTTTTTGATGGATTCAGGATTAATGTAAAAGAGGATCCTCCCAGATGGAGTGCTAATAGCTCTGTGCTGCACATCATAGTTTTCAGCACATAGGCGAATGATTTCAGGGAAGACATTTACAGATGGGAGGCAATAGTATGGCAGGTTTGACTCCCATATCCCATATGTATCATGACCATTCAGGTAGTCTTCTCTTAACTGCCTGAAGGTCTGCAGAAAGTCCCTGTTTCCCACACAGTATTCAATAAGGTAGTCCTTGTCAGCAAGAGGCAAGGACTGCAGGTCTTTATTGGGTGGATTTAATGGAGCAACACTGAGAGCTGTGGGTGCAGGGGCAGCCATTGTATGATCTGACTTTGAATAAGGTGAGTGCAATGGTTTGCAAAGTTCTTCAGAGCTTAAACGATAGGCCAACTGCAGACAGTGTCTGAAATGTTTTTTTTTTTTTTTACAGTGGAAAAGCAGGCTTGTTTCTGCAGTTTTTGGTAAATTCACAGGGGTTGTGAATTGCTAGGGGTAACTTTCAGAGGGTATGTAAGGTTTATTCTAGTAAGAAACTGCAGCTGGTCTACACCCGACAAAAGGGAACAACGCTGGGCACCTTGGGGACGAATTTTCAATTTTGGTGCGCGAATTTGACTGTTTCAATGTCGAATTATAGGGCTGTGGCAATCCAGGTTGTTTTAGCTCTTATTTAACTAGCAGACAGTGATTAATTGTGGAACTTGACAGGTGTTTTAATGGTGAATTTGCAGAGAAATGGTATGCATGGGCGAAAATAGGGGAATTATGGTGAATACCTGTAAAAATCGCTTAGAAAGCCTGCGGGCCGAACTGTGAAGGCTGAATGTAGCTTGGTTGATGAGTTGGCACGGCTGCAAGTTTGAATTTGGAGGTCCGGAGGCGATTTGGCAGTAAACCAGCGGCAACGGCTATGTCTTTTTCGCTCGAAAATGTCATAAAACGGCCCAAACCGCGGCTTTTAACGACAAATTCGGAAAAATAGAGTAATTGGCGCCTTTCCGCCGATGACGTTAGCATGACATCATGGCGGGCCCGGGTACGGAGGTGACGTGGGCGCTGAGCTGGCGGCCAGAGTGGACTGACACGGTGGCGAGCGGATAGGGTGGCAGGGCTACGTGGAGGGCCACACGGTGTGGGGGCGGGGGAGGGTGCTACGTCGTGATGACGTATGCATGACATAAGGGGGAGGTGGTAACGGGGATGGTGGTAAGCGGTTTCCCCGCACCACCTTTGGGCGAAGGCGGTATCGGGGAGGGGGGCTCCGAACAACCCCGCCGCCTGCCACGCGTCCTGGGTACGACGCCCAATACCGCCTTTCCCTGGACGTTAAAGGGAGGCAGGTCGGGGAGCGAAATCGACCGCCCACCGTTAGATCTGGGCGGCGGAGATCGGACGGCTGGCGGGTAATGCCGACGGTCGCACAGCTTTCTGGGTTGGGTCCCGCCCATTATTAAAATATTCCATTTAATTTAAATGCGCGGAACCTTAGGATAGAAGGGTTTTGGTGGGTTTTTCAGGATTTTTGGGTTTTTCAAGGGTTTTTTATTAGGAAAAAGAGGTTAAGAGTGAGTTTAGCAGGGGGAAGGGGGTTTTCTATGGCATTTTTGAGCAGAGGGAAGGTGAGGGCTTAGGAGGAGGTTATCACTCCAACCAGAGGTTGAAGCAATCCCATTACAGGGTTGACCATAGTCCCTGTTGGACTAAAGTCCCCCAAGACTAACTTACTTAGCTATAGTGCTAAAGAGGGAGGATATTTATACAATGTTGGGATTTATACACCATAGTGTTATAATAGTAGGGAAAGGGGGACATAGGGGATTTAGATAATAAAAGTTAAGGGTTAATATGGATGAAAAGGTGAATGAGGAGTGAAATCACTAAGTTTATTTGAAAACCACTTAGCTTTAAGAGTAGATAAAAATGAAAAGAGTTTTAGACAGGAAATGTGGCTTTTAAAGGCATAAGAACCAGCATAAACCTTCAATTCTTCCATGAATCTTAGCTGATTAAGGGATGTTAGTAAATGAATGTGAAAGGGAAAAAAAGGGAAGTTAGACATGCTCCTTAGCTTTGCTGCATATGATGTAGAAGAGGAGCCTCTCCATCCATTGATTTGCCTTTGTGACCAGGTTATCAAGCCCTCCATTTGAAAGGAATTATATTTCTGCAACCTCATCTGCTTACCCATCTATTTCCTAGCATTTTTTGTTACTTCCTGGAGGGTGCACTTAGACTTGCAGACCCTCATATGCCTTTTCTTTTCCTTGGCTTTTTCCTTTTGATTTTCTAGCTAATACTACCCTTATTGCTTCCAAGGCCCCAGATTAAGCAGTTGGGAACCTTACTTCTCTACCTAGCTACTGGTCTGCCAAGTTTAAATAGTTTGGACAGACTTCTTCCTCTATTCTACAACAGAAAATTGAGAGATGGCATGCTCCAGATTAGGCTGTTGGACCATCCATCAAAATTGAGTCCACATCAAGCTATGTACACACATTGTCTTCTCTTGGAAATATGGGATCTTTGCATCATCAAAGCAGAGCATATTTGGACCTTTCTTTGCCAATCATGAAATATGAAACCTATTGGTATAGGTAGCTAACAGCCTGCATGCCATTTTACGTCGTTTTCGCCAACCTCCAGAAATTTCAACCCTGAGCTACTGCCGCCGCAGATTCACCACTGTCAACACCCCCCCGGCTGCGTAATTTCCAGGTATTTATCATTCCTCTGTGCAACCTGGTTTTCAGTCCTCCACTGTTAAAAATTCAAATTAACCAGTCAATTTCCCCTGCAAAATTAAACTAAAAGTCTATCAGAGGGGCATCCCGGCTCTAAAACCGTTCAATTCCCGTACTCACTGCACCATTTTAGCTCAGACCCTTTGTCCAGCATTTCTCACTTCGCAAGGCGAACCACTGCATTATAACTCATCCTTTTCACCTCTCTCAGCAGCATTTTACCTCTGTTTCACCCAATTTACCCCTTTTCTCTCTGCAAATTACTTTATCCATCAAAATTCGTTGCTCAGTGTTACCTTTGTTCAAAAGTCAAGTACAATTCAACTCCAAGTGACAACTAAGCAATGGAGACCCCTGTGGCATTGAATATTGCACCCCTGAATGCCCCACATAAGGACCTAGAATGGTTGGCCCTTGCTGACAGGGATTATCAAATGAAGGAAACGGTTGAAATAAGCAACAAATACCACATAGAAACTGTTTGTGAGCTAAAGAGAAAACACATAAGTGGTGCTGATGAAATGGGCATCTGGGAGTCTAGCTTGCCCATCTATTATCTTCCACAAGTGAATGTATTCCTAGACTTCATCCATCAGTGTTGTGAAAACTATGACCACACTCAAAGAGCAGTTTTGGCCCCATCTGGGTCTGTTTTATTTCACATCACTCCTCAATGTATGAATGAGATGCTAAGCTTTGAGCCAACTAAGCCTCTGGTGCCCCTTTCTATGAATTTTCTGCTCAAACAAGGTACCAAGATGCCCAGCTCAGAGGTCACAAGGATTGGCCAATTGTTCATGCTCCCAGATTACCAGCCCCGGCAACCTCCTCCTTATCTACATGTCTGGTTCAATGAAACAGGGAGGCTGCTAGTAGACATGATATCCTGCATCTTAGGATTCAATACCAGTGAGTATGTGGATGAAAAAATCTCGGTAATGCTATCCATGTTCACTCCAGGACAGCCTCCTGTTGTCCAGTATGATTACGCCACATTCATTGCTGACAGAATTCATGAGCAATTCATGAATCTAGGGAGAGAGAGAGAGTATTTAAATACACCTCATACATATATCATTTGATATTATACAATCAGCCTGACAGTTTCCCTATTTTCTTGAAAAAGCTGGATGCAAAAGGAAACAGGAGGTCAGTGATATTTTGGACACGAGTCTGTCACCATATCTTTTACTCTCCATACAACTACTATGATTTCATTGATCTGTTCATCCATCCAGCCTTGTCCTTGCTGCAGAGTTCTCCTCCTCCTAGACTCACCGATGAAATGCAGAAGATCCTCCAGCTTTCAAAGAACTATAGCATTGGAGATTGGTACTTCTACCAAGACCACACAGTAATCAGAGTATATGGCTGTGAGATAGCCCCATACAGACTGCCAAAGTACGTTCCAATGAGACTTTTTGCCCTAGAGTACTTTCGGCAATTTGGCAATTCAGACATGGTACACTTTCATAGCAAAAATAAGAAAGCACGGCTGAAAATTAAGCACCAACTAGGTCCATTCATTTTTAATAAGAGGGAAGAAGCTTGGGAAGAGGCAGACAAGATCCTAAAAAGCCTCCAGCTCAAAAAAAGCTTCTATTGGGCACCATATGACCCTAATCATTTTATAAGCCTCAGAAGAATCAAGTATAGGCTTGCTACCTATGATCACTTTAGCATTCCACAAATTGAAAAATATGCTAACCAACTAGACTGGATAGAAGGCACATTAATGGAGGATTATTCTGAAGAAGAATTAGCAGAAAGAGCAATTAAGAATTTAGACAAGGCAGTTGACTTGGAATATTTTGGACAGGTTTGGTCTCCAGCCCCTCGGCATCTTGGAGAAAGTGCCTCATCTTCCACTGTTCCTCAGCAGTCTGCCAAAGCAACTGGTCAGGCAGCAAACATAGCTAAAGGCAAAGAAGTACAACAAGAGGAGTCACTTCCCAATTTGGAGCAGCAAGAAGAAATGGCTGAAGCACCTGCCTCCACAGAGCAGCAAACCCAAGAGCAAATCCCTCCAAGGCAGGAGGTAACAGTTGAAACTACAGTTTTACAGACACCTGCAAAGAAGAAAGAATGAGGAAAAGAGATAGGCAAGAGTAAACTCCTCTAACTACCTCAACAAATCAACCAGGGGAAAAGCGACAAAGGCTAAATCCCTTCTCTGAGGAGGAAATGCCTGAAACACCAACTGATACTATGCTCCCTCCTAGCATTGAAACATCGGTCAACTCCTTACAGCAAGAGCAAGAAATGCAACAAGGAGCAAAAGTAAGTTCTTCAAGGCAGCGGACCAAGGCAGACTCTAGTATCAAAAAGCAGTTCACAGACATAAAAGCAAGAAATGAGCCGGTTAGATACCAACTCTATAACTAGCTGCTCAGAATGGCACCAACCAATCAAGAAAGGCTCATGTCAGCTTATGATATTCAAGAAGGAAAAATGACTCTTGGTCATTTTAGGCCTACTGTGCAGCAACCTCAATCAGTTGCTTACTATATTAGAACCAATTTGGAGGTTTTGGCTAAAGACATCCACCCCATGGATCAGATTGAGCTACACAAGCAAACTGGGGAGATGGTCTACTCAACCTTGGCTGATAAAAATTTGTTGGCACAAAGGTTACAAAATTCTCTACACAATACTACTGCTCAGCTAGAACTAGAAAAGGCATCATCTCAAGCCAAGGACAACAAAATCAAGTCCTTGGAAGAAATTATTATAGAGCTAGGACATGATCCAAATGATCCTAAGGGTGTGCAAGCCTTGATGAAGAAAAAAGATGAGGATATAGCAGCTTTGAGAAAGCATATCAAACTACCACCTACCCATCACCCTCAGACTGAAGGGGTTGTAGAACAAAAGAAAGATCAAGATGTGGTTGCTATACTCTTGACCTTACATAAGAGATTGGTGGAAAGAGAGGGTGCCTTGGAGGTAGCATTAAAAGCAAGACAAGGAGAATTACCAACTCAGCCAGCATAGACATCTACAGCCATTGAAGATATGCCTCTTGTAACTACTTCAGCTGGTCCTCCCACCGGAAAAACATCAGAGGCAGGCCTTTCAGGCTCAGCACCAGCATCGGAAGTGACAGCACAGGTAGCAGCATCAGAACGGGTACCTAGCCTCAGCATGTAGAATATGATGAAGGAGCTTGAAGCTCTAGAAGTGCAGATGGCTGAACTGAAAGAGGCTAAAGAAAAGTTAGCCAAGCTTGAAGAAAAATATGACAAATCCAAGCAGAATTTGGCTGAAAGGGTAAGAGAGATAAGAGCTCTTGAAAAAAGGATCAAGGAATTAGAAAAAGAGCTTGCTCTGGACAAAACTATAAGTGAAATCAAGAAGATTCTATGGGCCAACATTGGTCAATCCATTACAGACCAATGGCAGTCCATTGAAACTACCCATGAACAAATGGATCTCCTAAGCAGGGCAAAAGCAAAAAATCAAAGAGCGTGGGCATCCCTAGGGAATATGCCTGAAATAGCCAATAGAATGATTCAAGTTATTAACAATGGAACTGGCCTTCAGCTAGCAGGAATGGGTATCAGAAACAACACTGATACCATTTTACTAATAAAGAGGGTGCCTACCTTGAGGAATTATGTGCAGACATTGAACAGAAGGTGTCAAGAAATGCAAACAGAGGTAAATGAATTTATTGCAAAAATCACAGCATTGCATAACAGAGGTCTTCCCAGCTTGGTAACTAGTGCAGGAAGGTTATTATCACATGAAAATTATGCCAAGAGGGTCAACAATTATGCAACAAATCAAATAACAGCATCCGCAAGTAGTTCAGAGGAAACAGGGCCGCCATCTAGGCAGACTCTCTATGAGAAGTTACAAAATTTGTCTTTTATTGAGCATGAGATCAAACACCTTTTTGAAGTGCCTCCAAATTACTACAAATACACTGAAGTTGATGAGACTCTGATTAAAATATAGAGGCACCAATTACCTACTGAAGATTGGTGGAGAGGCATGATAGAAACATTGCTTTGATAAATCAAATTTTGTTTGAAGTCTTTTTGATCAATCTCGAGTCAGCATTTTCAAAAGACTCACATGTTCAATCTACCTGGCCAGCAATAGAAAGAAACAGCTGGATAACAAGGATAGTGACTTGGCACAAATGAATGAGTGCAGATGATGGGGCTAAAGTAGCCACGCCGTGACAAGGCAGCAAAAGGCGAAATTCCTCGAAATGGATGCAAAGCACTCAGCCGGCCCAGTTGGTTGCAAAGTCAAAGAACTCTAACAGAAATAAACAGCTATTGTTTGTCTAAAATTAATAGCAATAACTGTTGTATCTGCTATTTTTAGAGAGTTGGTAAGAAAATTATGAGTTAATGACTCATCTTTCAGATATTTTGTGAAACACTTTTGTATATATACCCCCACGCACAACTTATTTGGGGTTGTTGATTTTATTCTGGAGAGCTCGGCTGTATCTACTCAGAGTTGAATACAAGAAGTTGTTGGGTTTCTCAGTTTGGCTTTGCTTGGACATGTTGTGATGAGATTGCTGGCTACTGCAGAATTCCCGTGTTATTTCATGATGCAATAAGTTTTTCTGAACCGTTTTTTGTCTTTTCTTTGTTTACAGAAACCATCTATGTTCTATGTTTGATACTCTTAGCAGTAAGGAAAAAGAATAGTTCAGGATTTGTCCATTGAGGCACCCTAAACTCAATCTTTGTTGCTAATTATGTTTTCTTCAGAACTGGTTATAAATGTGGAATTCTTAAATGGTCCCATTTACTCTAACTTTTCATGGTGTAATCTATTGAGGAATTCTTAATTGCTCTTGAATAGCATTCAACCCTTTATTCTCCTTTTCACAGTGAAAGAAATCTTCATTGCCTTTCATTGTGTGGGTTCTTACTTTTTTTCCTTTAAATCAAATGTTTGTTTCATGAATACCTGTCTGGCTCTGTAGTGACACTATCTTTATCACATACTCTAAGCGACACACAATTATGGACTCCCATTGCCCAATGGAATAAAACTCTCTGAATATTGCATGTCCCTCTTTTAGAAGATATCATTCAACCAAACTTCAAACAAAATTCAGTGTTTCATAGCTAGCCTAAAATTCTCAAAACAAAGCTAAATCAGAAAGAGAGAGCCCTCTCTGATTGCAGGTAGGCTAGGACCTGCAATCCAAAGATTGGTTAGTGGTTACCTCGATCGTATTCCCTTAGGATTCAAAGGGAACAACCTGAGTGATAACATTATTGGCGACTCCACTGGGGAGAAAAACAATTTTTTCAACTGCTGCCTACTCCTTAATGTTGTAGATAAATTCTGAATGACAGCCAGAAAACCTTGGAAACTATTTTTGCTTTGCATTTGCAGGAGTATATAAAAGTTTCTTCAATCAATCTTTATTTAGTCTTAAGTTTTGTATAGCTGTTTCAAATTTGATCAGTTCCTTGCTAGTTCTAAAGGCATTCCTAGAAAATATCAAAACGTATTCGGAAGCTGGCTCCCAAAAAGAATTCTCGTTATACAAGGTCCAACCCAGATCCAAATCCTCCTGTTGCTTTTGAAAATCCGAACCTAATCCCAAAGATCCTGAGGAAGCAAGAGAAAGTAGAAGATTTTGCTGACAATACTCCTAAAACAGTTAACCCAAGCTGTGTCCCAACTCCTGTCAAGGTTTTATTTCGTTCATCCCCTGCTTCCCCTTGTTCATCATCCACATCTCAAAGCACTCCTTCTACACCTCCATTTCCTGCACATACTACCACTACCACTGCAGCAGTTACTGCTTTTCCAGTTACTCCTATTATCCCCATTGTTCCAGTTGTCCCCTTTGTTCCTGTTGTTCCTTTTGTTCTTGTGAATATGGCTAATAGATATGCGCCCTTGCAACTACCTGCTAATCCTGGGGCTTTACCTCAAGATTACTAGTCCAAAATCACATATTTTGATAGCACTAGTTCTTCTACAACCCTTCAGCATACCAGGAAAATGCAAGACTATTTCAAGAATTATGAAATAGACGATGATAGTGTGAGGATGAGAATTTTTGTTCGAAGTTTAACAGGTGATGTAAGAACTTGGTTCAGATCACTTGCTGCAAATTCCATAACTACTCCTAATGAGCTTTATCAATCCTTTACCAACAGATGGGAGACAAAGAAAGACCCCTTACACATACTAGCTGAGTATGACACAATTAGAAGAGGCCCACAGGAGACTGTTCTTGAGTATTGTGCAAGATTCAATAATGTCTACAATGCAATACCACAGAATTTAAGGCCCCCACCCAACCTTGCCTTGTATAAATTCCCTGATGGATTTGACCCAGATATGGCCTAGCAGCTAAAGGAAAGAGCCCCTCAAACCCTTGCAGACATGCAAAATGTTGCTGTTAGTGTAGAAGCCAGCCTAATTGCCAAAAGAAATAGGGCCAGAATGGAAAGAAGAACCACCTTTAAGGAAGAACCCTCAGCCCTAGAGCAAAAGCTTGATGCTATTATCAGTGGCATGCAAAGACTAGGAGACAGAGTAGAAAGTGTAGAGAGAAGAGCTTCATGGGAAGGACAACAGTCCAATACTACAAGGAACCCAAATTTTAGGAAAACCCAGAACACAAATGCTGGTAGGGCTGGCCTGGAGCAAGACATAAGACCTCCTTTCCAAGAAAACTTTACTGAAGCATCAACATCAAATGAGCCAATAGATGACACTCACATCAACTTGATGGGCTTGAATGATGAGCAACAGGTTTTCCTAACACAAGAAGACCAGGAGGATAATGATATCAAACAGTTTCAAACCAAGTCAGGGGAGTCATTTGACTTCAAAGAAGGCTATGACACAGCTGTCTATGAAGTTCACAAGCAATATAAGTTAAGAAGCAGGATCATAGATGTCCCTGAACCTGCCAAAACAAAGGATACCAAACAGCCCAAGATGATAAAGGAGAAGGCTATCCTCGTAGAACCAGTTGACAAAATAAATCCTGACCCAAAAGAAGTAACAGTAGAAGATGTGACTGAGATATTTCCCTCAAAAAAGCAGCCATGGGTAACATCTTCTTCACAGGACAACCCTGATAATACCCCTCAGAAAGCTTCCAAAACAGATATACTCCAACAGGAAACTGACAATCAAGACAAAGTCACTAAAAACACGGTTGAAAAAGAAAAGTCTGTCACTCATAACATCAAATTTCAATATGAAAAACCCTTTGATCTTGAGGTAGAGATTGCCAAATTGAAGATAACCATTCCTCTCTCAGAACTCGCCAAATATGATGTGTATAAACAACAAATTAAAAAGTCCCTTAAAATGTCTGAAGATAGAGATGATGTTAATGTACTGGATGACACACCTGAGTTGCTTTTTGGACCAGAAGTTGATGGAAAAACAATAGATACAGGCGTCTTACCCTTTTATGTCAGTCTACACATCCATGACAAGGTTTTACACAATGTAATGTTTGACTCAGGAGCCTCACATAACCTCATGCCTAAATCTGTAATGGAGAAACTAAACTTGGACATTACAAGACCATACAAGGACTTATTTTCATTTGACTCTAGCCAGGTCAAATGTTTGGGCCTGATCAAAGATTTGTGTGTTTCTCTAGTCCAATACCCAAACAAAACCATCCTGATGGATGTGGTTGTAGCCAATATCCCACCTAAATACGAGATGCTATTATCAAGATCCTGGGGAGCCAAACTCCAGGGATCCCTCCAATTAGACATGTCCTATGCCACTATTTCAGTCTTTGGGCAACCAAAGAGACTGTATAGGGAGACATTGATGAAATATGTAGTGAGCAGTGAGGATAAACCCCAAAATTTTCCTATTTATGCAATTCATTCTGACATGGATTCTTTTATCCTGTCTAATGATGATGCTTGCCCTATAGCTGATGATAAACCTTTGGCCCTGGAACAAGAAACACTCACAATTAAGCAGTCAGTTGTCCAAAACCTTGAAACTGTTTTAGAAGATAAATCACATAAAAAACAAGAATCTCAATTGTCCATTCCAAATTCAACTGAGCCTCCTAATACTGTTCAAAATCAAGGCATCCTCTGGTACCTTGAGTTTGATGGCTCAGTTAACAGATTAGGAGCAGGAGCAGGAGTGTGGATCCACAATAGGCAAAACAATCATGCAGAGGGTCGTGCCTATAGGTTAAATTTCAGATGCACTAACAACATGGCGGAGTATGAAGCCCTCCTATTAGGGCTCAAATTAATCAAATCCTTACAGGCAACAAGAGTGTCAATTCTAGGAGATTCTGACCTGATTATTCAACAAATGAAAGGCAGTTTTGTCACTAATGACAATAGATTGAGAGCATACAGATCTGCTGCAACTGAAATACTTAACACTTTCACTGAATCCCAACTTACTAAGATATCAAGAACTCATAACCTCCATGCACACAGTCTGGCCACTTTTGCTAGCACTTGTAAATTGCCCTTTGAGCCTAATCACTGTTTCATAGCTGAGATAAAGCACAGACCTGTTGTTCCAAACAATGTCAAAGACTGACAAGTATTTGAAGATGATACATAGATAAACAACTTTTTAACTTTGCAACAAGAATTTCCAGGTTTAAATATTGATGCTGATGCTGTAAATGACTCACAACAACAAAGCAATCAAGGTCAAACAATTATATCAGCTAAAACAGCAAGCCAAATACTTCATCCAACAACCTTTGATAACAAGAATGTGCAAGAGCTTAAACAAATCAATCTTGATGAAATAGCTGGAGCAAAGGCTGAAGTTATTGAATTAAAAGACAATTTTTTACCTATAGGTCTAACTCCTTTGGACATTTTTGACTCGAATGATATTCCTAGGAAACCTAAGATGCAGCCCCTAAATGCTGCCATTGAAGAATGCAACATTGGAACAATTGGAAAACCCAAGATAATAAAACTATCAAAGTCTTTGCCCCCTGATCAGAAGCCGAAGTATGTGGACCTCTTTAAATAGTTCCAAGATGTGTCTGCATGGAGTTATGAGGACTTAAAATCCTATGATACTTCAGTCATTCAACATACTATTCCTCTCAAACCAAATCAAAAGCCTTTCAAGCAGAAACTAGGGTGAATTAATCCGATTCTTCTCCCTTTAATTGAGAAAGAGGTAAAAAAATTGTTTGAAGCAGGTATTATAGCACCCATTAGATTTTCAGAATGGGTTTCCAATCTTGTTCCTACAAGGAAGAAAACAGGTGAAATTAGGCTTTGTGTTGACTTAAGAAATTTGAATCAAGTATCCCTCAAAGACAATTATCCCTTACCCAAAATGGATCACATCCTCCAAAGGGTGGTGGGGGCTTCATGAATTTCATTACTTGATGGGTTTTCAGGCTTCAATCAAATCCTGGTCCACCCTGATGATCAGGATAAAAGAGCATTCACAACCCCATGGGGAACATTTAAATATGTCAAAATGCCTTTCGGACTGAAAAATGCAGGAGCTACCTTTCAATGGGCAATGGATATTGCCTTTGCCAAGGAGATACATGGTTTCCTAGTCGTTTACCTTGATGACCTTACCCCTTTTTCAAAATCAAACCAAGAACACCTTAGACACCTAAGGCAAATATTCATGACATGTAGGAAATATGGCATTTCCTTAAATCCCAAGAAGTCTCTCTTTGGTCTAGAGGAGGGTAAGTTGCTAGGTCATATTATTTCAAAAGAGGGAATTAGAATTGATCCAGACAGAATTCAAGCCATTCTAGAAGTCCCACAACCGAGAAATATAAAAGAATTGCAAGCCTTTTTGGGAAAAATCAGCTTTTTAAGAAGATTTATCCCAAACCTAGTAGAATTGATAAGGCTGCTCAACCACATGTTGAAAAAAGATTCCAAAGTGAAATGGACGTTGGAGGCCAAACAGGCCTTTGAGGGCATCAAGACCGCCTTGACTCAAACCCCAGTCGTTACAAGCCCCCAATTTGATAGGGATTTCATTATTTTCTCCTTTGCCTCCCAACATACTATTGCTGTTGTTTTACAGCAGAAGGATGATCAAGGGAATGAGAAGACATTGCCTTTTTCAGCCGAGCCCTGAGAGATGCACCCTTGAAGTATCAGATCATGGAAAAGCAGGCCTATGCCCTGGTTAAGGCCATTAAAGATTTTAGAATTTATATTCTATACTCTCATGTCACTGCTTATGTGCCAAATGCTATTGTGAAAGACATATTGACTCAAGAAGGGCTAGAAGGCAAAAGAGGCAAGTGGATTGCTAGCATTCTTGAGTATGATATTGAGATAAAACCCACTAAGCTGATAAAAGGACATTTTTTAGCCAAATTAATGTCTAAAACAAGCTTTCAAGCCTTAGACATCAATGAACTGGACAATGAACCGGAGCTGGCAACTCCAGAGATCAATATAGCCTTTGAACAATACCCCTAGTATGCTGATATTTGTTATATATTACAAAACCTGTGTGCTCCCCCAGGGTTGTCCAGAACTAAAAGCAAATTTTTAAGAATGAAAGCTTCTAAATTTTGTGTTGCAGATGGTGCCTTATTCTGGAAAAATCATGAAGGTATATTGCTTAATTGTTTAACTATGAATCAAACTGACAATGTTATGCGAGATTTTCATGCAGGGGATTGTGGAGGACATCTGTATTGGAAATCTACTGTGGAAATCAAGAAATTTGTTACTTCATGTCATAAGTGTCAGATATTTGAAGGCAAAAGAAAATTACTGCCATTACCCCTTAAGCCCATTTCAACAGAGAAGCCTTTTCAACAATGGGGCTTAGATTTTATTGGGGAAATTCATCCTTCATCTTCAGGATAGCACAAATGGATCCTAACAGCCACAGACTATTTTACCAAGTGGATTGAGGCTATTCCATGCAGACAAGCAAATGACTCCACTATCATTCAGTTCCTTGAAATTAACATTTTGTCTAGATTTGGTTGCCCTGAAAAGATCATTACAGACAATGCTGCAGCCTTTAGATCCAAGAAACTGGTCAACTTTTGCCATAAGTTTCATATCACTTTGGGCCACTCCACAGCATACTATCCTCAAGGCAATGGCTTAGCTGAATCATCTAATAAGAGCCCTATTAACATCATCAAGAAGATATTGGAGGAAAACAAGAAAAATTGGCATAAAAAGCTTGTAAATGCCTTATGGGCAGACAGATTGACGACCAAGAGATCTATTGGGACCAGCCCATATGAGTTGGTTTATGGTATGGAGGCCAAGTTTCCCTCATCACTAGGGGTTCCTGTCATCAAGTTACTTCAAGAAGTTCTAGCTGAGCCCAATGATATACAAAGAAGAATTAACCAAACTATCTGTTTGCAGCAGACCAGAGACCAAGTGTACAACAAAGTTCAGGTTTTACAAGAGAAACTCAAGAAAATCTTTGACAAAAGAACCAAAGCAGAGGATTTTTTCATTGGGAATAAAGTGCTTAAATGGGATTCAAGAAGAGAGGACAAGGGAAAACATGGCAAATTTGATTCCCTCTGGAGAGGGCCCTTTGTTATTCAAGCAGTGCAAGGAAACAACACATATTTTTTAAAAAATCTGGATGGCACTGAGGTTGAAGAGGGCCCTGTAAATGGCCGAATGTTAAAGCACTATTTTGACTACTTTCCATGTATATAACCCAAGGTTGCCTTGTACATTAATAGTTGTTTTTAGTAGTTTATTTTCAGCAGGCAAATAGAGTTCCAGTTTCACAAATTTTGGGAATGATCAAGGGAAAAGGTACTACTTCAAGATTTTTTGTTTTGCCTTGCAAAGCTCCAGTTTTGGTCATCTAGAAAGCAAAAGTTCCTGATTTTGGCAAAGGGCAAGGACCAAGGAATTCTGACCTGCTGTTCTTGGTCTTTCATATGGAAAAACCATCCCCAAGTGGAGCCACTGTTAGCTTCCTATACCAATAGGTTTCATATATCATGATTGGCAGGGGAAATTCCAAATATGTTCTGCTTTGATGATGCAAAGGTCCCATATTTGTGTGTAAAAACACATCTGTAAACAATTTTGTTGATGTCCTACTTGTTGATGGGTGATCCAACAGTTTAATCTGGATCATGCCATGTTTAAATTGATGTTGTAGAATACAGAATGAGAATCTGTCCAAACAGTTTAATCTTGGAAGATTAATAGTTAGGTAGAGAGTAAAGGTGCCCAACTGCTTAATCTGGGCTGTTGGAAGTAATAAGGATAGTTTTAGATAGAAAGGCATTTGAAAAAGAAAAAGAAAAGAGCAATTGAGGGTTTTCAAGTCCAAATGCACCCTCCTTGAAGTAATAAAAAATGCTAGGTACTAAGATGGGTAGGTAGACAGGGGTTGCAGAAGCTTGATTTCCTTCATGTTGCTGTCCTTGACAAAGAAAGCATATATTGGCAAGAACAGAGATATCTACTTAGCATCTTGATAACAAAGCATGGAAGCATGTCTAACTTCCCCATCATTCCCCCAAAACCTCTTTCTAACATCCCCTCAGTGGACCAGTGGGATCTCCCCATCCAGTCCTAACATCACTCTATGATTGTAGTAACATCAAGCCAAGGTGTTGGTTTCCATCACACAAAGAAAGCCACATTTCCTGTGTAAAATCATTCCTCACTGTCATATGCTTCCAAACCTAAGTTTACTTCTTAAACTTAGCCTTCAGTTCTTCTTTCACACTTTAAGTCCATATTAACTTCTAATCTTACTATATAACTCCCTAACGTTTCCCTTTCCCCTATTATTATAGCATTTCTATGCAAAAAAATCCCAAAATATGTATCCATCCTCCCCTTGGGCAATTTATCCATATACCCTAAAGTGTGAAAGTACAATGAAGTCGAATTCTAATGTAAATTGATGTTCATACTGTATTCGGGGATTAAATTAACATTTGGTTGATTTAATAGCCCTAACCCACCTTACAAATTGTAAATTCATGTTCCTCCCGATTGTTTTATAAATTTTTGCAAAAAACCCACTCTAGCCGTTTATCCAATGTTTTATATCTCGGCGCATTTTACCAAAAACAAAAAAATAATTAAAAGGGTCGCCGGGTCCCGCCGTATCGCACTGGCATTTTCACTGTCCGTCATCCGTCGGATCCGGGCCCTCCCATCCGACGGTCCTCGGCGATTTCGGACCACCTCCGCCGTCCGACCTTTAGCGCCCGAAATTGTCAGTCGGCTGACGTATTCCCTGGGGTGCGTGTCAGTTTCTGATTGTATCGGGCGGCTTCCGACAAATACCAGGCCCGTACCAAAAGCGGTCCGATAAAACCGCTTACCGCCTTTCCTTTCCAGCCCATGTCAGCATCACGTCAGCGTTACGTCAGCAAGTCATGTCAGCTCCCATTTACCCGTCAATCCGACATGGCCGCCCCGTCACTCGTCCACCTCAGCCCAGTCACACGTCACCACGTCATCCCGCTGTACCCGGACCTGACCAATGATGTCATTCATAAAAAGGCACCAAAAATTGATTTTTTCCATATTTCGCACTATAGTCATCTTTTTCCTCATTTTTCTTTGGAAGAGTTTTCTGCCGCCTGCATACCATTTTACGTCGTTTTCGCCAACCTCTAGAAATTTCAACCCTAAGCTGCTGCCATCGCGGATTCACCACTGTCAGCACCCCCCCGGCTGTGTAATTTCCAGGTATTTACCGTTCGTCTGCGCAACCTGGTTTTCAGTCCTCCACTGTTAAAAATTCAAATTAACCAGTCAATTTCCCTTGCAAAATTAAACTAAAAGTCTATCAGAGGGGCGTCTCGGCTCTAAATCCATTCAATTCCCGTACTGACTGCACCATTTTAGCTCAGACCCTTTGTCCAGCATTTCTCACTTCGCAAGGTGAACCACTGCATTATAACTCATCCTTTTCACCTCTCTCTGTAGCATTTTACCTCTGTTTCACCCAATTTACCCATTTTCTCTCTGCAAATTACTTTATCCATCAAAATTCGCTGCTCAATGTTACCTTTGTTCAAAAGTCAAGTACAATTCAACTCCAAGTGAAAACTAAGCAATGGAGACCCCTGTGGCATTGAATATTGCACCCCTAAATGCCCCACATAAGGACCTAGAATGGTTGGCCCTTGCTGACAGGGATTATCAAATGAAGGAAACAGTTGAAATAAGCAACAAATACCACATAGAAACCATTTGTGAGCTAAAGAGGAAACACATAAGTGGTGCTGATGACATGGGCATCTGGAAGTCCAGCTTGCCCATCTATTATCTTCCACAAGTGAATGTATTCCCAGACTTCATCCATCAGTGTTGTGAACACTATGAACCCAGTCAAAGAGCAGTTTTGGCTCCATCTGGGTCTGTTTTATTTCAAATCACTCCTCAATCCATGAATGAGATGCTAAGCTTTGATCCAACTA
The DNA here is from genome assembly GCA_031772625.1 of Pinus tabuliformis. Taxonomy (NCBI): domain Eukaryota; kingdom Viridiplantae; phylum Streptophyta; class Pinopsida; order Pinales; family Pinaceae; genus Pinus; species Pinus tabuliformis. The sequence continues at coordinate 407,842,691 of CM062809.1, read as the reverse complement.
AGCCTTTGGTGCCCCTTGCTATGAATTTTCTACTCAAACAAGGTACCAAGCTGCCCAGCTCAGAGGTCACAAGGATTGGCAAATTGTTCATGCTCCCAAATTACCAGCCCCGGCAACCTCCTCCTTATCTACATGTTTGGTTCAATGAAACAGGGAGACTGCTAGTAGACATGATATCCTGCATCTTAGGGTTCAATACCAGTGAGTATGTGGATGAAACAATCTTGGTAATGCTATCCATGTTCACTCCAAGACAACCCCCTGTTGTCGAGTATGATTATGCCACATTCATTGCTGATAGAATTCATGAGCAATTCATGAATCTGGAGAGAGAGAGAGTATTTAAATACACCTCATACATATATCATTTGATATTATACAATCAGCCTGACCGTTTCCCTATTTTCTTGAAAAAGATGGATGCAAAAGGAAACAGGAGGTCAGTGATATTCTGGACACCAGTCTGTCACCATATCTTTTACTCTCCATACAACTACTATGAGTTCATTGATCTATTCATCCATCCAGCCTTGTCCTTGCTGTAGAGTTCTCCTCCTCCTAGACTCACCGATGAAATGCAGAATATCCTCCAGCTTTCAAAGAACTATAGCATTGGAGATTGGTACTTCTACCAAGACCACATCGTAATCAGAGTATATGGCTGTGAGCTAGCCCCATATAGACTGCCAAAGTACGTTCCTATGAGACTTTTTGCCCTAGAGTACTTTCGGCAATTTGGCAATTCAGACATGGTACACTTTCATAGCAAAAATAAGAAAGCACAGTTGAAAATTAAGCACCAACTGGGTCCATTCATTTTTAATAAGAGGGAAGAATCTTGGGAAGAGGCAGACAAGATCCTAAAAAGCCTCCAGCTCAAAACAAGCTTCTATTGGGCACCATATGACCCTAATCATTTTATAAGCCTCAGAAGAATCAAGTATAGGCTTGCTACCTATGATCACTTTAGCATTCCACAAATTGAAAAATATGCTAACCAACTAGAGTGGAGAGAAGGCACATTAGTGGAGGATTATTCTGAAGAAGAATTAGCAGAAAGAGCAATTAAGAATTTAGAAAAGGCAGTTGACTTGGAATATTTTGGACAGGTTTGGTCTCCAGCCTCTCGGCATCTTGGAGAAAGTGCCTCATCTTCCATTATTCGCTAGCAGTCTGCCAAAGAAACTGGCCAGGCAGCAAACATAGCTAAAGGCAAAGAAGTACAACAAGAGGAGTCACTTCCCAATTTGGAGCAGCAAGAAGAAATGGCTGAAGCACCTGCCTCCACAGAGCAGCAAACCCAAGAGCAAATCCCTCCAAGGCAGGAGGTAACAGTTGAAACTACAGTTTTACAGACACCTGCAAATGAAGAAAGAATGAGGAAAAGAGATAGGCAAGAGGAAACTCCTCTAACTACCTCAACAAATCAACCAGGGGAAAAGCGACATAGGCTAAATCCTTATTTGAGGAGGAAATGCCTGAAAGACTAACTGATACTATGCTCCCTCCTAGCATTGAAACATCAGCCAGCTCCTTACAGCAAGAGAAAGAAATGCAACAAGGAGCAGAAGTAAGTTCTTCAAGGTAGCGGACCAAGGTAGACTCTAGTATCAAAAAGCAGTTCACAGACATAAAAGCAAGAAATGAGACGGTTAGATACCAACTCTATAACCAGCTGCTCAGAATGGCACCAACCAATCAAGAAAGGCTCATGTCAGCTTATGATATTCAAGAAGGAAAAATGACTCTTAGTCATTTTAGGCCTACTATGCAGCAACCTCAATCAGCTGCTGACTATATTAGAACCAATTTGGAGGTTTTTGCTAAAGACATCCACCCCATGGATCAGATTGAGCTACACAAGAAAACCGGGGAGATGGTCTACTCAACCTTGGCTGATAAAACTCTGTTGGCACACAGGTTACAAAATTCTCTACACAATACTACTGCTCAGCTAGAACTAGAAAAGGCATCATCTCAAGCCAAGGACAACAGAATCAAGTCCTTGGAAGAAATTATTATAGAGCTAGGACATGATCCAAATGATCCTAATGGCGTGCAGGCCTTGATGAAGAAAAAAGATGAGGATATAGCAGCTTTGAGAAAGCAGATCAAACTACCACCTACCCATCACCCTCAGACTGAAGGGGTTGCAGAACAAAAGAAAGATCAAGATGTGGTTGCTCTACTCTTGACCTTAAATAAGAGATTGGTGGAAATAGAGGGTGCCTTGGAGGTAGCATTAAAAGCAAGACAAGGAGAATTACCAACTCAGCCAGCACAGACATCTATAGCCATTGAAGATATGCCTCTTGTAACTACTTCAACAGGTCGTCCCACCGGACAAACATCAGAGGCAGGCCTTTCAGGCTCAGCACCAGCATCAGAAGTGATAGCACAGGTAGCAGCATCAGAACAGGTACCTAGCCTCAGCATGTAGAATATGATGAAGGAGCTTGAAGCTCTAGAAGTGCAGATGGCTGAACTGAAAGAGGCTAAAGAAAAGTTAGCCAATCTTGAAGAAAAATATGAAAAATCCAAGCAGAATTTGGCTGAAAGGGTAAGAGAGATAAGAGCTCTTGAAAAAAGGATCAAGGAGTTAGGAAAAGAGCTTACTCTGGACAAAACTATAAGTGAAATCAAGAAGATTCTATGGGCCAACATTGGTCAATCCATTACAAACCAATGGCAGTCCGTTGAAACTATCCATGAACAAATGGATCTCCTAAGCAGGGCAAAAGCAGAAAATCAAAGAGTCTGGGAATCCCTAGGGAATATGCCTGAAATAGCCAATAGAATGATTCAAGTTCTTAACAATCACACTGGCCTTCAGCTAGCAGGAATGGGTATCAGAAACAGGACTGATACCATTTTACTAATAAAGAGGGTGCTTACCTTGAGGAATTATGTGCAGACATTGGACAGAAGGTGTCAAGAAATGCAAACAGAGGTAAATGAATTTATTGCAAAAATCACAACATTGCATAACAGAGGTCTTCCCAGCTTGGTAACTAGTGCAGGAAGGTTATTATCACATGAAAATTATGCCAAGAGGGTCAACAATTATGCAACAAATCAAATAACAGCATCCGCAAGCAGTTCAGAGGAAACAGGGCCCCCATCTGGGCAGACTCTCTATGAGAAGTTAGAAAATTTGTTTTTTATTGAGCATGAGATCAAGCACCTTTTTGAAGCGCCTCCAAATTACTACAAATACACTGAAGTTGATGAGGCTCTGATTAAAATACAGAGACACCAATTACCTACTGAAGATTGGTGGAGAGGCATGATAGAAACATTGCTTTGATAAATCAAATTTTGTTTGAAGTCTTTTTGATCAATCTCGAGTCAGCATTTTCAAAAGACTCACATGTTCAATCTACCTGGGCGGCAATAGAAAGAAGCAGCTGGATAACAAGGATAGTGACTTGGCACAAATGAACGAGTGCAGATGACGGGGCTAAAGCAGCCACGTCGTGACAAGGCAGCAAAAGGCGAAATTCCTTGAAATGGATGCAAAGCACTGGGCCGGCCCAGTTGGTTGCAAAGTCAAAGAACTATGACATAAATAAATAGCTATTGTTTGTCTAAAATTAATAGCAATAACTGTTGTATCTGCTATTTTTAGAGAGTTGGTAAGAAAATTATGAGTTAATGACTCATCTTTCAGATATTTTGTGAAACAATTTTGTATATATACCCCCACGCACAACTTATTTGGGGTGCTTGGTTTTATTCTGGAGAGCTCAGCTGTATCTACTCAGAGTTGAATACAAGAAGCTGTTGGTTTTCTCAGTTTGGCTTTTCTTGGACATGTTGTGATTAGATTGCTGGCTACTGCAGAATTCCCATGTTATTTCATGATGCAATATGTTTTTCTGAACTGTGTTTTGTCTTTTCTTTGTTTACAGAAACCATCTATGTTCTATGTTTGATACTCTTAGCAGTAAGGAAAAAGAATAGTTCAGGATTTGTCCATTGAGGCACCCTAAACTCAATCTTTGTTGCTAATTATGTTTTCTTCGGAACTGGTTATAAATGTGGAATTCTTAAATGCTGCCATTTACTCTAACTTTTCATGGTGTAATCTATTCAGGAAATCTTAATTTCTCTTGAATAACATTCAACCCTTTATTCTCCTTTTCACAGTGAAAGAAATCTTCATTGCCTTTCATTGTGTGGGTTCTTATTGTTTTTCCTTTAAATCAAATGTTTGTTTCATGAATACCTGTCTGGATCTGCAGTGACACTATCTTTATCACATACTCTAAGCGACACACAATTATGGACTCCCATTGCCCAATGGAATAAAACTCTCTGAATATTGCATGTCCCTCTTTTAGAAGATATCATTCAACCAAACTTCAAACAAAATTCAGTGTTTCATAGCTAGCCTAAAATTCCCAAAACAAAGCTAAATCAGAAAGAGAGAGCCCTCTCTGATTGCAGGTAGGCTAGGACCTGCAATCCAAAGATTGGTTAGTGGTTAGCTCGGCCGTATTCCCTTATGAGTCAAAGGGAACAACCTGAGTGATAACAGGAGAGAAAGAAAGCCTCTAAAATATAATTAATAGTACTAATCTAGTGTAGACACATGCACATAAATGAGAAAGAACAGTTAGACATTAAGAGAAGTAGTTCACATAGATGCAACGATATTTAAATCATCACAATACATTTCCAACGAGTTAAGCACCAAATCATCAAAATAGTTCAATTAACTCAGTGCATACGAAAACCAACATAAACCACAAACATTAGAAGAATAGTCTCAAAACATCTATGATTCATGCATGAAAATGTTTTGGCCGAAAGGCTTTAAGTATTAAGAAAAGTTTCCAAGATACATAAGTACAATGAACACCACTAGCTCTAATAGTGGAGGGTTATAGCCACTACATGCTCCCCAAAAGTAGTATCTTTGTCCCTCTAATGACTATGGGAGAAGCCAAGGTTAAAAGTCCTTTTGTTGAGTAATGGGGCTCCTTTCATAACTTGAGGAATGACCTTTCATATCCTCATGATTCTTGACTCTCCAACTTCTAGTGACCTTTAGATTTCTAAAACCCTTAGACTTCCAAATGAATTTTGGAATTACATATAACTCTTGGAATTACATGTCTTTTGGACTTCTCTGCATGGCTCTTTTGTCCATACATGACTCTTGGACTTTTTCTCCTTTTTGTTTACGATAATTACACTATTACATCATAACATCCACATCGTCATGTGGTGAGGACATGACAAGTCACTATCATTGATGACTTCAACTCGTAGAGACTGATGACATGCACTTTCCTTAATAGGTGACATGGCTTCCAATTGTGTCTCTGATATCACATAAAACTTCCATGTCATTGATGTATTCACCCTCCAAAGGGTCTATTAGCACATGGAGTCTTCATATTTCTTTAATTGTTAATATTCCAATTTGTTATTCATTCTTGAATGCTTCCTTTAACTTCCCTTATTTCCTGATCTTCTTCATGCATCCTTGCCATGTTTCTCCTAAAATACCTATAACTGCAATCAATCATGTCAAAAAAACATCATCTTGAAAAATATCCTATTTTGACATTTTTCATGCAAATTTCCTATACATGTCTTAAAAATGTGCTTGGCAGGAGCAAGGAGAAGTTTTGGGTGCAAGGGAGCACTTTCAAAGGCTGAAGCTCTAAAGATATGATTCTTTAGGGATTTAAGATGAATTCATGTGCTTAAGAAGAGAGAGACAAGTTCAAGGGAGGGTAGAGGCCATAGGTTCGATGGTCAAGGTAAGTGAATTTGAGCTTCTGACACGTGCTATGTGCTCAATGGAGATGAGAAGGGCACATGGCACAATGTCGCTTGAGGGCTTCGAGATGCAGTCATGCAATCAAGAAGCCAAGGATGGCATAGGGTGCACTGATGAAGGATTAAAGGTTTATGATTTAGGGCTTCAAATTCTACTCATGCACTCATAGAGGGCGTAGTTGTTTCAGTCAAAGGAGAGCGCTCAAAGGAATACTTGGTTCTTCAGGGTGTAGTTCAGAACAAGGAAGAGGAATTCTACTTAAGAGTGTTATATTCCCTCTTGGAGGGTGCAGGGAACCCCTTTTGAGCAATGAATGGTTCCCACTCAAGGCTTAAGAGTTTGATTTTGTACTCCTTACCTTAATGGGTTCACTTGTGTGACAAAAATTTGCCTAAGTGTAGAGGATAGGACTAAGGGTGAACACAATGAGTATAGACATGAAATCATGTGAAACACATACCAACTCATTAATAAAACTTAGACATGCTTAAATAATCATAAATATACATCAAAATGGAAGTTTACAAACACTCCCCAAGTACAACTTACAAAGTGTGTGCAACTGCAACTGAAAGTGTCATTTTCTAATGAACAAAATTGTTATGATGATGAAATGTACTAGATATGTTCTAATCAATGCGACGAAACTTAAGAATGTTCAAGAACACTTGAAACATATAGAAGGAATTGAATGACACTTTAAGACCAAGGCTACACTTTATGTGACAATGAGGTACTCACCAAAATTTGAGTGTAGTGAAATTGTGGAGGGTGTTGTAGTAGAAACAACACTTGCTGGTGCGTTGCATGAACTTTAGCTTCTCTGGTTAGGAATGTGTTTTTTAGTTAAAGGGTCAACCCTTCATGAATTATTGATTTGCTAATTATATTACATAGACTTCCACCTTTTGAACCATTTATAGACATAACGCTTCACTTCACCTCACTTGGTTGAACATAGGAAGATACACCATATTGCAATTATTTCAAAGTAGGAATGGGTGATAGGTAAGGTGAACTTAAGATATTCAGAGTAGTAATTTCATCTCTATTTTTGCTTTGCTACCAGTAGACCTGGAAAATATCCTGATGGAGTCACTTCAAGAGCACAAGCATTTCTTTTCTTCTAGTACGCCTAGACATTAACTTGACGAAGTCACTTTCTTCACCTCAGTACACAGGAAGCATTTCTCTTATTTCACCATTTATTTATTTATTTAATAGGAATGTGCTTCGAAACTTATTATTTTCAATGGGTGGAAGAGAGATGCTGACTTATTGACAGAAGAGGAGGTTGCCCCTTCATACAAGTATTTATATAGCTTATGATATTTCTTTTTCACTTTATATTTTCCCATTTTTCTTTCATTACTAGATTGGATAAGAATGTAACACACCAAGTAAATAGACACCAAGTTAAGTAGTTTGGATACTATAATAGATGCATATTTAATAGGTTCCCTCAAGGTTTTCCTTTTGGATGTAACATATTTTCTGTCCAGTCCTAGCTCAACCTATGGCATCTTCCCAAACAAATAGGGAGAACAAACAGATAGTCAGGCATTGTGGAACAAGTCTATAAGTACACAACTAGTTCCAGAGCCATCATGGATTCTATAACCATCAAAATATAAATTCCAAATATTATTAACTATTAAACTCCTTCCTATATTATTACTACTACTATGTACATCTATATTACAGGATTCATTAGCACCTGTTGGAGTTCAAGGAAGGAGCTCCAACTGTGTATGAGGTAGGATGGCTGATGGTTGTGCTTGATAACATATGTGACTAGTTTACAAGAAGCATTTTTCAAAGATTAAATCAACAAAGACAATAAGCTCATTACGTCCCTCTAGTGGTGTCACAATATATTTCATGTATGGTTCATTCTCCACTTGAATCTCATTATTTCTTCCCTTAAATGGAAGCCATAAGTGTGAACAATTTGTAGCAAAGAACCCTTGTGATTTATTAGACCAATATCTACTAAGGATTATGCCATAGGGTTTAGGGATTTCCACACTTACAATTTTTATACATTGGTGTACTCCGTGGTCAGATGATAATTGGATAATAATGTTCTTGAGTTCACCAATAGCTTGTAAAAGATATTTTTCCAGATGGATGATTTTCACATCAATTTTATTTGGTTTAGATTTAATTTTCTTAGTAACAAATAATGGCATTAAATTCACAGATGCACCTGAATCGGCTAAATAATTGTGGAGATTATAGTTAACAAATTTGTAAGTTAGTAGAAAAGTGGGGCAAAGATTATTAGCATCTAAAGTTACGATGTTAACGAGAGATTTGGAAGTTCCAGAAGGCTTACCAGACACCTTTTAAGAAGTAGAAGCTTTGTCACTTGATGAAGGTTCTGAAAGGCTTGGACAAGTAGTTCACACTCGCCTGCTACCTTTACAAGATCAAAGATGGAAATGTTGGCACAATCTCTCTTCAACTATTCAACGATATTATACTCAATCACTTCACTTTTAGTACGAAGTGTTGAAATGTTTGGAGGAGTAGCTCTATTTGACACATTGAGAGTAATGAACTTGTTTTTACTACTGGTAGAAGTTTTATTAGAAGTAGTAGATTTCCAAACTTACTTTCTGCATTTTGAGCAGGATTGGCCGGTGATGAGATCCTTCTTAACAATTTCTCCTTCAATCTATGTCTTTTCACCTCTTCAGAAATGGGCCCTTGGATTCTCAAACTATATCAACCATTCTATTTTTGAGGAGGGGCTTCGCTTTGTAGTGGAAATTCAACCCTCTTCTTGTAAGTATTGAGAATAAAATCAAAACCATCGACTGCATGTCCAATACCTGTGCTTTCCTTATTTGTTGTAGGTTTTTTCATTTGTTCTGTATGCTAAGACTTCTATTCTTCTAGTAAAGTATCAACAATATGCACTGCTAGAGCATTCATGTTGTGGTTCCACTGTGGGAATGCTTTCTTTGAATGTCATTCTTGATGGAAGGAACAATATTATCCATGCCTATACTCTCAATATTCAACACAATGTTTGAGCTCTTAGAAGATTTAGCCAACATTTTGTTGTTGTTATTCCTTGTAAATGGGAAAGAGTTGGGGGCCTTGCTACTTGTAGAAGCTTTGCTTGACCTTCTCTTTAATTCTAAAACTTCGTTAGTGAGTTCCTTTAAATATTTCTGAAGATTTCAATATCTACAAAATCCTTTTCTTTATCCATGAAGAATGTTGATACTTCTCTCCAGTCACCTTAGAGTCTTTATATTCTTAATCATTGGTAATAGCTCGAATGGAATAAAATTATTTCTCCATAGCAATCACTTTCGCAAAGTTTAGATCAAGTGTCTCCTTTGAATATTTTTTACCACACAAATAAATGTTTATGGGAAAGGTAACTCTATAATAATAAATATGAATTGAATCATGAGGTCGTGTGTGTTTGGGGGAAACTTGTTCAATATACAATTGAACCCTTTTAATGAAATCCTTAACTTTCTCCTTTTCCTCTATCTTAATGTTTCAAAATTATTTTAATAATATGGAAGGAGTCTTGTCATCAGAAAATTTGTCAAAAACAATTTCTTAAACTCCATCAAACCATGGATTGAATTAACATGAAGATTATGGGAGCATGCCACTACTATACCTTCTAAAGTGAAAGTCAAAATCCTACAAGCCACATCAACATACCGTATACGTGTAGAAATCATTGATATGATCTTCTACCTTAGTCTTCTTGGATGGACCAAAATTATATAACAACTTCTCCAGATGTCTGCGAATTCAATGAAGTTTATCTAGAAGAGCGAGTGGCCCTTAGGCCATCCAATCAAAGTCTTTGTCAGCCATGTCTTTGTCTCTGTGTTCCTCCTCCCTTTTCAAGTATGATGAGCCTTCTCCTTCACCATTTAAACCATCGCCAAATTATAACCCAAATATCGCCTGCCCTCCGTCAGAAAGAACAATATCTTCTTTATACTCTTCATGAATAGGTGGAAGGGACTCCTTTTGAAATGTGTCTTATGAAGATTCTGCTAACTCCTCAAGAGCGGAAAACACCAATTCTTCCACAGATGAAACCAACACACCAGTATGATTTGTTTATTTCTTATTAGGATGACAAGGAATATTATGAGAACCATGGAATGTACTGATATATTTTTCAAACTGATGGGAAATACGTTGACGTTCTTAGAGTTTTTTGTAGGTAACCTTGCAGGCCAATTCCGAATAATCAGAAGATACTCCTACTTCGATAATTGGAGGTGGGATGGTGCTCACCATATTAATGCCTTGTCCAAAAGATGAATAAAAGGGTTATGTAGAGTTATAAACCATAAAAAATGGTTTCCATCCTTTTAGCACTAAAATTTTAACGGTGTTGGATACCTCCAACATATAGGGGATCTCCCTAATATGAGGTCCCAATTAGTCCTCACACCATTTAGTGTTAGAGTTCCATCCAAAAATATGGTCTGGCTACTATTTTCTTAAAGATATACTTTGTCTTATGCAATTAGCACGAGAGAGAAGGGGACATGTTCTTTTGAATGAGCAAGAGAGTGTGCCTTGTGAGATTTTCATTTGTAGATATAATATCAAGGTTCTTTTACTACGATGGAGAGAAAGTGAGCCTCTAAAAGTTAAGTATTAATACTATGTAATGTAGACACATGCAAATAAACAAGAAAGAATCGTTAAACATCAAGCAAAGTATTTTTCATTGATGAAATGATCATTAAATGATCACAAAACATTTCCATCATGTTAAGCACCAAAGTCAATGAAATAGTTCAATTATTTTAGTACATATAAAATCCTACATAAACCACAAACATTAGACGAATAGTCTCAAAAGACCTATGATTCATGCTTGAAAATGTGTTGGATGAAAGGCTTCCAATATTAACCAAAATTTATATGATACAAAAGTACAATGAATGCCACTAGATCCAATAGTGGAGTGTTAGAGCCACCACTTTCTCCCCCAAAGTACTATCTCTATCTCTCCAATACCTATGGGAGAAGCCAAGGTTTAAATTCCTTTTCTTGAGTAATGAGGCTCATTTTATAACTTGAGGCATGGCCATCCATATCCTCATGTCTCTTAACTTCAACTTCTAATGACCTTTGGACTTCTACAAGCCTTGGAATTCAAAATGACTTTTGTAATTACATGCATTTTGGAATTCTCTACATGTCTCTTTTGTTCATACACGACTCTTGGATTTTTTCTCCTTTGTCTTTACAATAATTACATTATTACATCATAAATTCCACATCATCATGTGGTGAGGACATGACAAGTCACTATCATTAATGACTTGGACTCGTAGTGACTAATATCATGGAGTATTTTCAATAGGTGATGTTATCACCCTACATTTTTTTTTAAACTTTGGAAAGTTTGCCTTGTTTCTAGTTATGGTCTTATAATAAGTTTTGAGTCATCACATTCTTAAAGGGATAAGTGATAGGATTAGAGTCTCAATAGTGTCATTCTCATTTCCAAACCCTTTTTCTAGTCATGGTGTTAAAGGTTCTCTAGGTCATTTCATGCTTAAAGGGTTAGGTCATAGGGTTAGAAGTCTTTAAGGTCATATTTCATTTCCAAACAAAGTTTGACAACCTTATTCCATGTCTTAGAAGTCTCACCTTGTGTTTAGAAGTCATATCTCAAGTCATTTTGAAAAAAAATTGAAATTAGCTACGAACCCACGTTTTTGTAGCACAGACAATGTAAAAAACCTATTTTGCGCTACGAAATCACTGAAGCAGCCTTTTTCAGCAGAAAAAACTCTGTTTTCTGTTTTAAGTAGTCAACTTCCAAGGGGTTTTTTGAGCAACTGAAAGCATATTTTGGAAAACTGAAAGAGGTTCTTCTTCCTAACATACCTATCTACAAAAACCTCTTTTCGTTTCTTCAAATTCATTATGAGCTAGGAGAAATTGATGACTCAACTTGTGCTACGAAATGGCTGAAAGTCATTGAGAGAAACATTCTGCTTTCTGGTTTTAGTAGTCTTTTTCAAGATCCATTTCTGGCTACATGAAAAATTATTTTGGAATTATGAAGGATTTTTCTCTTCATAAAATCTCCAGCTACAATAACCTATCTCACTTTTTTCATAAGTGTTACCAGTTGGGAGATACAAGGCTTTCTTTGAAGCCATATTTTCAGAAATCAGAATTTTCCAGTTTACACCTGATATTCAAAGACAGTTTCTAGGCAGTAGGAGAGGTATTGCAAAAAAAAAAGAGACATTTTTGTTCAGAACAAATTGGTCTCCAAAATCCTCCTTCAATTTTGCAAAATACATTTTTTATGAGGAGACAAAAGCTCTGTCCCAACACCTATTTTTCAGCCAGAACAGAACAGTAAGTTACAATTTCTTGACGCATTTTTGTTGAGGAGAAGGATTTTATTTCTTGAAAGTATTTCAAAGATGATTTGTGTTGATTATTAAAGCCTGTAGATATCATGAAAAAAGTGAAATAAGTTTTGAAGATTGAAATTTTTGAAAAGAGCTGTGTAAAAGACATACACAGCAGTTTCGTAACATGCTACGAAATTGCTGTAGGTGTAGTTTTTGAGCAGCTAGATCAACTCTCATTATACTCCCTCAAGGGCTTGATTTTCATACAAGTGGAAGAGAAAAGTTATGTGGAAGTGATAACACATATGACTTGTCTCAAAAGGTCAATTTGGTCAGCAAATGGATTCAAAAAGCATCAATTAAGGTTAGATCTTAAATGCAGGAAACAGGTTCCTGGTTTTTAGGACAGATAAGGGATGAGTCAACTGAATCTAACAACAAGGTTAAAGGCTTCATCAAATTCAAATTCATGGAGTTATAGGTGTCAAAGAGAATTTTTAATTCCTAGATAATGTTGTTTTAGTCATAATAAGGAGTTTTTCTCCTAATTGTATTAGGACTCTAAGATAGTCAGTTAACTGTTACTTATAATTAATAGTCTGTTTTATGGTTAGAATAGGTGTCAAGCTAGGAAATTTGAATTCCCCTCAATTCGGATCAGGGAATCCAAGACTATAATGATAACTCTATAAAAGACAAGAGCTGGAATTCCTTAAGGGTTGGAAAATGTTATAGAAAAATACTACTTTTGTAAATGCAGTGGAGGGACTGATATATATAGAAGCAATTTAACTTTTCTAAATCTGAGATTCTTAGTGTACTTAAATGATACTTATATTTTATCTTTAATATGTTTTTCTTCCATAGTCTTAATGCTTATTCCTCAGAATTCATGGAGGAACATGCTCTGACTCCCTTTAACTGTTAAACTATGGTGAATTGAGTTCTTGGGTCCTTTCTTTGGATGCTTTTCTTTAATGTTTTAATACTTATTACTCAGAATTCGTGGTTACTCATGCTCTGACTTCCTTTAAGTATTAAACTCTGATGAATCACTTTTAACACTTTCCTTTTGAATACCTTGATGTGTCATTACTCATAATTCATGCCCACATGCTCTGACTTCTATGAACTTCAAGTTATTAAGACTTTCCTAAATGTGTTACTCTTTCATTGAAGTATATACAAGCCTCAGTTTTATAAGAAGAGATATTTGTTATCTTTATCTCTATCACTGACTCCATAGCCCAATTGTAGCAAGCCTTCAGCTTTCAACCTATAAACATACAAAACCACAAACCAAAGAGTTAGTCATCTATCTATAACTTATATCATTAACCCTTGAGAGAGCCCTCTCAGGGTAAGGAGGCTAAGCCTTAGCTAAAAGATTGGTTTCAAATAGTTACACTGAGATAGTCTAATCAGACGCCTATCAGGGTCCTATTTTGGTGATAACATTTTGGTTCATCTACCAAGAGTCTGAAGATATACATATCCCGAAAAATCATGAAGCTGAACTCTTGAAGGTAGCAGGGGCTTCAGAATCTGTTTGAGGCTGAAAAAATACCTTGGTGACTCCACACATCAAATAACAAATTGGAAGGTGACTCCACTTCTAAGAAGATCAGTTGCCTAGATGAAGTTTCAAGATGAGTTCCATTGCAAGAAAAAATTCCAGGTATGCTATGAATTGGTCTCATATCAATGGTTTTCCAAATCCTATGCCAAAGGTTGAATTGTTAGATGATCTTCCAATATTCAAAGATGAAAAGAAGAACAATGATGCTCTTCATTTGGTTAGGTTCCATATGCATGTACACAGTCTTAAGGTTCAGTTCCCTGAAGATTGTCTCATGAAGATGTTTATGACCACTTTAGAAGGAAAGGCATGGTCTTGGTATAAAGGTTTGGAAAATGGTTCAATATATTCACTTGCTAATTTCCATGATGTATTCTATGACATGTATAAAGAGTGTCATCCCTCCTTATTGCTGGTCAAAGATTGTTGTAAACATTCTGCGAGTTTTATTCAATATTTGGAGGATTGTTATGATGATGATGAATTCATGGATGAAGAAATTTTAGAGGCTCTTCATAACAATACATTTCAACAACTAGAAGAAAGGATAACATCCCATGACATGCAACATAGAAATCAACAAGAGTATACCTATGAAAATCATATTACATCCTCCGAGATTGATGTAGAGATGCAGCAGACTTGTCAGTCTTTGGATCATTATGAAGATGAAAATAATTGCAAACACCAAGAAGAAATACTGGAAGAAATTTTTTATAACCCTCAGGCAGAGGAAAAGGTTGATCATTTCTGTAATTCCTTGCAGCAGATTACTTCAAAGAATGATCATAATAGTGAGGAAAATTACATTGTCTATGGGAATCATGCAGAAAAGCAGTTGGATAACTTGTCAAATAAATGTTGTGTGACTAAAGATCAATTGTTAGAAGTAACAGGATGTTATGAGGATCATCAAGCTGATCATGTATTCTGGGATCCTATAGCTAAATACATGGAAGAGTTTTACTCTCCAGTGTTTCAGTTTTTCTATGAAGATCAGAGGCAATTTCAGTGGCAGTGGTCATCATAATATCATAGCTTCTTTGAACTTCAATGCAGTCAAAATACTCAAATATCAGATAAAACAAATGATTGTCTACATTGGAAATTTCACATTGATTGAGCTGAAAGAAGTTTACAATTGATAGGGTAGGTAGGTAGGAAAATGCAAATAAGCTAAAGGTTGACTGAGTAAGTTTTACTAGGTACAATTTGAAGCAGATTGGGCATAATTTTAGAGTTTTTATTTTTAAAGGAATGGATTGCAGCACTGGAGCTACTAGTTCTTAGCATACCACAGGGGGCATACTATCCCTATTGGAGCCACTGTTATCACCCAAATTATTTTTTAAACTTTGCAAAGTTTGCCTTGTTTCTAGTTATGGTCTTATAATAATTTTTGATTCATCGCATGCTTAAAGGGGTAAGTGATAGGATTAGAGTCTCAATAATGTCATTCTCATTTCCAAACCCTTTTTCTAGTCATGGTGTTAAAGGGTCTCTAGGTCATTTCATGCTTAAAGGGTTAAGTCATAGGGTTAGAAGTATTTAAGGTCATATTTCATTTCCAAACAAAGTTTGACAACCTTATTCCATGTCTTAGAAGTCTCACCTTGTGTTTAGAAGTCATATCCAAGTCATTTTGAAAAAAATTTGAAATTAGCTACAAATCCACGTTTTCATAGCATAGACAATGTAAAAAACCTATTTTGTGCTACGAAATCACTGAAGTAGCCTTTTTCAGCAGAAAAAACTTTGTTTTTTGTTTTAAGTAGTCAACTTCCAAGGGGTTTTTTGAGCCACTGAAAGCATATTTTGGAAAATTGAAAGAGGTTCTTCTTCTTAACCTACCTATATACAAAAATTCTTTCATTTTTTTCAAATTCATTATGAGCTGGGAGAAATTGTTGACTCAGCTTGCACTACGAAATGGTTGAAAGTCACAGAGAGAAATATTCTGCTTTTTAGTTTTAGTAGTCTTTTTCAAGATCCGTGTCTGGCTATATGAAAAAGTATTTTGGAATTCTGAAGGAGGTTTCTCTTCAAAAATTCTCCTGATACAATAACCTATCTCACTTTGTTTATAAGTGTTAACAGTTGGGAGATACAAGGATTTCTTTGAAGCCATATTTTCAAAAATCAGAATTTTCCAGTTTACACCTGATATTCAAAGACAGTTTTTGGGCAGTAGGAGAGGTATTGCAAAAAACCAAGAGAGGTTTTTTTTTAGAACGGAGTTTTCTCGAAAAGCCTCCTTCAATTTTGCAAAATATATTTTTTATGAGGAGACAAAAGCTTTGTCCCAACCCCTATTTTTCGGCCAGAACAGAACATTAAGTTACAATTTCTTGATGAAGTTTTGTTGAGGAGAATGATTTTATTTCTTGACAGTATTTCAAAGATGATATATGTTGATTATTAAATCCTGTAGATATCATGGAAAAAGCAAAAGAATTTTTGAAGATTGAAATTTTTGAAAGGAGCTATGTAAAAGACGTACACAATAGTTTCGTAGCGCGCTATGAAACTACTATAGGTGCAGTTTTTGAGTAGCCAGATCAGCTCTCATTATACTCCTTCAAGGGCTTGATTTTCATATAGGTGGAAGAGAAAATTTGTATGGAAGTGATAACACATATCACTTGTCTCAAAAGGTCAATTTGGTCAACAAATGGATTCAAAAAGCATCAATGAAGGTTAGATATTAAATGCAGTAAACAGGTTCATGGTTTTCAGGATAGATAAGGGATGAGTCAACAGAATCTAACAACAAGGTTAAAGGCTTCATCAAATTCAAATTCATGGAGTTATAGGTGTCAAAGAGAATGTTTAATTCCTAGATAAGGTTGTTTTAGTGATAATAAGGGGTTTTTCTCCTAATTGTATTAGGACTCTAAGACAGTCAGTTAACTATTACTTGTAAGTCTGTTTTATGGATAGAATAGGTGTCAAGCTAGGAAACTTGAATTCCCCTCAAGTTGGATCAGGGAATCCAAGACTGTAATGATAACTCTATAAAATACAAGATCTGGAATTCCTTAAGGGTTGGAAACTATTATAGAAAAAGACTACTTTTGTAAATGCAGTGGAGGGACTGATATATACAAAAGCAGTTTAACTTTTCTGAATCTGAGATTCTTAGTGTACTTCAATGAGCTTTATCTTTTATCTTTAATATGTTTTGCTTCCATAGTCTTAATGCTTATTACTCAGAATTCATGGTTACTCATGCGCTAACTTCCTTTAAGTATTAAACTCTGATGAATCACTTTTAATACTTTCCTTTTGAATACCTTGATGTGTCATTACTCAGAATTCATGCCCACATGCTCTGACTTCTATCAACTTCAAGTTATTGAGACTTTCCTGAATGTGTTACTCTTTCATTGAAGTATATACAAGCCTCAGTTTTATAAGAAGAGCTATTTGTTACCTTTGTCTCTATCACTGACTCCATAGCCCAATGGTAGAAAGCCTTCATCTTTCAACCTATAAACATACAAAACCACAAACCAAAGAGTTAGCCATCTATCTATAACTTATATCATTAACCCTTGAGAGAGCCCTCTAAGGCTGAGGAGGCTAAGCCTTAGCTAAAATATTGGTTTGAAATAGTTACACTGAGATAGTCAGATCAACAGCCTATCAGGGTCCTATTTTGGTGATAATAGGTGACATGGTTTCCACTTGTCTCTTTTATCTCACTTACAAACCGTATGTTGTTGATGTCTTCACCCTCCAAAGGGTCTTTGCTCACATGGAATCTTTAGGCTACTTCAATCATCAAGATTATAATGTGTTCTTCATTCTCAAATGTTTTCTTTGACTTCCCTCTTTTCTTGATCTTCTTAATGCATCCTTTACATGTTGTTCTTGAAATACCTATAACTGAAATCATTCATGGAAGGAAAAAATCAGCATGGAAAATATCCTATTCTAATGATGTTTCATGCAAATTTGTGTACATGTCTTAACAATGTGCTTAGGAGGAGCAAGGAGAACTTATGGGCACAATGGTACACTTCAAAAGGATGAATGAATGACGAGATGAAGCTTTAGGGGTTAGAGATGCACTCATTTTTTCAAAATGAGAGATAGAATTTCAAGGGAGGGAGAGGGCACTGGTTCGAAGGTTGAAGGAAGGGAATTCGAGCTTCCCAAGTAAATTGTGCACTCAAGGGAGACAAGGAGGGTGCAAGGCACATTGTCAAAGGACGAAGGACGAGGCTTCAGGTCTTGGGGGTGCACTCATGTGCTTAAGAGGGAAAAGGAGCACACATGGAACATTGACAAAGGATGAATGAGTTAGGCTTCAATGCTTTAGAATGTGTTGATGTGCTTAAAGAGGTTGCAATTCTTTGAGTGAAAGGAGTATGGTCAAACGAGGACTTGGTTATTAAGGGAACACTTAAGAACAAGGAAGGGGGATGATGCTTAGGAGTGTTATATTCACTCTTGGAGTGTGTAGGGTGCACTTCCAAACAGTCAAGAATTACTGCTCAAGGATTAAGGTTACACTTTTGCACTCCTTGCCTTAATGGGTTCACTTGTGCGACCAAAATTTGTACAAGTCTCGAGGATAGGAGCAAGGGTGAACACAATGAGTTTAGAAAATAAATCATGTGAAACACATACCAACTCGTTAATACAACTTATAAAAACTTTAAAAATGATAAATAAACATCAAAATGCTAGTTTATAGACACTCCCAAAGTACAACAAAAAAAGTTTGTGCTTCTGCAACCAAAAGTGCGGTTTTGTAACCAACGAAGGTTTCATGACCATCACATGTACTAGAGATGTTCTAATCAATGCAACAACACTCAATAATGTTAAAGAAAACTTGAAATATCTAGAATGACTTGAGACGACACTTGATGACCAAGGCGACACTTGTTGTGATAGTGAGGTAGGCTCCAAAATTTGAATGTAGTGAAATTTTGGAGGGTGTTGTAGCAGTGACAACAAAATGTACATGAATGAAGAAAAATATGTGAATTTTAAGAATTTTTTATATTACATGACATGCATCATACAAATCATGTTTTCCTTGTTTCAACTCCATTAAGCTGTACAAAAAATTATTTCTTGCTTCAGAGTTATTTTTGTTTAGATAATGTTTCAGTTAGCTTTCATTTAGATTAGGTTTTAAACCAATTTTGTTTGAAGTCTTCTCATGAGGATAAACTATCAAGTTGCTTGAGTGAGCTGACATTTTAGTCATACGAAAAGGCTACCATTCATGATTCCTTCAAGAGTGTGACACACTTATGTTTTTCTTTTTTAATACATGACTATTTTTAGACTGTTGAGCAATTATTCAACTTAATGGCTATGGAAGCGAAGATTGAAATTATTTAATTATTTAATTATATTTTATTTTATTAAATGAATAAATGAGGTTTTTGGGATTAATTGTGAAACAACACTTGAGGAATATAGACTTCTTTCTATATAGAAGAAATTTGTTAGAGGTCAATTCCACATGGTGGAAATTCCCAAATATTATCCTAAAATTCCCAAGGAGAAAACAAAAAATTTAAGATTAGCATAATCGGAGAAAAATATTATGCTAACAACTTAGCTAGAGAGAAATGCTAAGTTGGGCGAAAATAAAAAGAAAGCATGGGGGGGGGAGAAAGCTATTCTTTAAAGGATAAAAGGAAACTAATTTTATTAATTTAAATGAAAACCCTTGGTAACTCAGTGTGAAAACCCTTAAAGTAGGGCATTGCTAAGGAAAAATATGTTGGGAAGGTCTATAAGAAAACCACTCAAGCATACAATGAGGTTGTTGATTTCTAGAGGCAAGAAGGTCTCAACTCAATGGAAATTGTGGGTGGTTATTCATTGATTTAGGGGAATGTTCTCTGTTCCTAAGTATTCTCAAGTAGATGGAGTTGATTACATTATTTTCATGTGATTTTTTATATGTTAGCTCTCAATATTTTCTAATGTTGTTTTTTGTTAAGAATCTTAATTAAACTATTGAAGTAATTTATGAAGTTAACACTGATGAGAGTTATAAAATTATCATAGATGTGATCTGCTAGGCCAGTTAATATGAACACAACTTGTTATTTATAGCTCTATGGTTTTTATATACTGAGTAGTTTTCTCAAATAAATTCATTCGGAGGAATAGATAGTGTATGCGTAGAAGTATATGTTAAGATGCATGGATTAAATTCTACTTATATAAGGTTGTTAAATATAAATTCTTAGAATAATATTATAATAGTGCTAATTATAGAAGATATGAAACAAATATTTGTAGGTACACATAGAGTTGTATAGATTGATTAATCTTGTATAATTTTCGTTGCATGCGTGAAGTATACAAGAATGAGTAAAATGGAATGTTATGGTTTGGGACTATATCTAGTCGACTAGGTGAAGAACTCATATAATTAGATTCTATAATATTTATAATTGAGATGAGTGAGGTTAAGGTGAGCTTATATTATCAATAGAACAACATAAGAAATATCTTATTCCAAAGATTGAAATTAAATAGAACAATTATAAAATAAAAGGAAACATGGAATATCTATGGTATTATTGTAAACATGAAAATTATTAGACATTATGTTTTAAATATTATAGAATAAAGGACTATTATTTTCAAATAGAGGTGAGAATTACACCACTTATTAAATCTCTTTCTTCTACGTTTCATGTGAAATCATACCTGGGGTACAAAATTTAAGTACTAATCAGGAATTTTCCAATGAAGAGTAAATGAGGCTATCATATATAAGACAAGGTATTAAATCAAGAATAATGATAGTGAATATAAATTCATTCGATGGGAAGTCGTACTATATATAATGTAATGTTAAGAAAAGAGAACGTGGGAGAGGAATGATCCATTCCTCTGAATTATTAAACAACATCGATAACAGAGATCAATACAATTTATAATAAAATCTATATAGAAAATCTAAAAATTAACTTTGGTATATTGAAGAAAGAAAGAATTAATTATATCAAACATCACAATGCCATAACTATGAGAGAATTGTATTGTGTTAGGAACAATAATTAAGAGAATACATACTAATTCTATTATTTGTCAATAACCCTATATATAGAGAGTAAATTGAAAGCATTCGAAAAACATTATGCATAGAAGAGTCACACAATATAAATGTTGAAGAAAAGCTTGTACACATGCTACAATAACCACAATTAAACATTGCAAAAATAACTAAAGATATAACACAAGTGTTCCAATCATGCATATAATTATATATAATGTAGGTATTTCAAAGGTATGAGAATATCAAAACTTTGTTGAACAATAGGCTATCAACCTTTTAGTATTAATACAATCTCAAACCAAAAAATGGCCATAAAATCCTTGAACTCTAACATAGTAGTTATGAGTCTATATTCATCCATATAGCCATAAAAGCGTTGGTACTATGTGATTTGTCTCGAATATATATGTGAAGAGAAGTCGACCTGGAAAAGAGAAGTTTTGTCATGTCAATTTAGTTTGAAAAAAAGATTCACTGAAGGTAAATGGACTTAGCACTGGGATATTTAACGAATCATACTTGTGGCAAGAAACCGTGAGATGGTGTCATAAAAAAACAATGATCTCAAAATATAAATTGGGTATATAATGAATCAATCTATAATTCAAAGAACATATATTAGTGGTTTAACTGGAGTTGAAGAATCATTCTACTCCGGTGATATCGCCCTCCAGAACTCACATATACCCAAGTTATTATGGTAGATTGAATAGAGAATTAAATAAGTATAAAAGTAATGCCAGAGAACAAGTTGGAAAATTTCCATAAACATCTGTCAGATTAGAAGGTAATAAAATTTAGGATTTATATTGTAAACCATAATATCCTCATGAAAATAGTGAACACTCTTCTAACACTCACCAAGTTCATGACTAAGAATGAGAGAAAGATTTTGAAAATGTATTAAGTCCACTAGATATCATTAAAATCAAAATATTCAAACAACTCTAAAGGAGGAGTGAGGGGAAACCCCCATTTTGTAGGTTAAAGACAAATTAAAAGGTGAATAATAACTTACGCAATATTCCATGAAGCCCCAACCCTTGAAGGGATAGAATTATGCACTAGTCACACCATTATCTGTTCCAAGTGAGCAAGAAATATTGTGAAAAGCATTAGAAATATATGGGGTATACAAGATATAGGGAACATAAAACTATTATACTAAGATAAGTTGGGTAGGAGGCATGGAAAGTTTACTAATTATGAAAATCCTTTCTATGAAAGGTTAGAATACCTCTTATTGTAAATCCTTGTTACACCTATATCACTTCTTGTCAAAATCACAAAAATAAATGAGTAATGCATTTGGAGGACAAAAAGAATAATAGTGTAAAATAAATAAATTATATATGCCACAAAAATTTTGTTCTATTAGGCATTGACAAATAGAAAAAATTCTTTGTGTGAAGCTAATAATGCATGTCCATACATCAATCTAGCACTTGTGAAAACAAAGTAATGATGTCGAAGAACACCTAGTGATTATATTAGAACACAATGATGCATGGCTGCGAGACCAAAAACCAAATGCCCAAATAAGTTATGGTTAGCGTTTCCACCATTTGATAAACCCTGACTGGCTCTCCTCTCTCTAATCATCATGTAAAACCCAAACATTCCATAGTGCGCAGGGTAGAAGCACCATGTGAATAAACATGGGTAATGACCTACATGGCCTATTCTAAGTGAGCATGTACATTAACATAATACCATTAAGTTCATCGAGCACATTATGAGAAACACTATACATCTAAGTCATGAAGTTTAGGAATACAAATTAAAATGAATGAATATGTATAACCCAAGACTTTTTTAACAAGGGAGGGTTGAATCCCTTACAATATTCATAGACTTAATGATTAGGAATACTTAGTAAACATTTGTATTGTATTGTTAGCAAGTGTGCCACATTTTAATTTGACAAGGGTCAAATAAAGGAAAACATAAGGATTGTTAGTTGAGTCTTCTAGTGATTTTGAATTTTGGTACTGAAATTGAGTTATGAAAAGAAAATGGTTATATTTATATCAGCCACACTGTGGAGACATATGTAAATAATAGTTTCAGTGGTAATGTTAATTCACTTTAATTTTTAAGATGTTTTCATGAAATGAAAGTATAGTGATAGGAGAAAATATTCTCTTTACTAATTTTGTGAGTAAGAAAAGAAAATTGTATATCAAGAGGTATGTTACATATGACAGTAGAGTTGTATGTTCAGAATTGAGGCCTAAGGGCCCAACCAACAACTTAAATAATTATGAAAAACATGTTATGTTCAAGAAACTAATTTTGATTTTGTTGTAATGACATAAAGGTATGTATAAAGATAGTGCAGTAATGGTAGAACCTTTTTTCTAGATCTCTTTGTGAAGGAGAACAAATTTGTGTTCAGTTGGGAGATTAAATTACACATCCCACATCCCAATTTATGGACATTGTAAGAGACTTGAGGAAATAATTGGCCAGTATCAGGGCCAATAATAAGAATTTTATGAAGGAAAGTGTATAGTAGGGAAATTTCATTAATATTCGACTAAGAAGTCAACATATAAACCTCTATACACAAAGGTAGAAGGCGATAGAAAAAACCCATTAAAGAAGAAAATTATTGAAAATGAACATGATAAATATGAAAATGGATATGATGAGTTTGAAAGTGAAGAATAATATAATAGAACATCTCCAAAATCTACTAAATCAAGAAATAGAAAGAAATCATAGCTCCAGTGAGACTTAAAAAACATTAGACCACCTAGATTTAATGGAGAAACAGAAGAAGATGCATAAACATGGCTATTGAACACCGCTAGGTATTTTAAAGTATATAAATATTCCAACAATTTAAAGGTTAGATTAGTATTGTATCAATTAAAGGAGAGAGATTCATTGTGGTGGGAGTAAGAAAAAATAATGCACAACATAGAAGAAACGACAGTCACCTCGGAAGAATTCCAGAAATAGTTCAAGGAAAAATATCTATTTGAAATATATTATGATGACAGAGCTAAATAATCTCATGATCTCAGGTTGGGCTAGCTGAGTATGGACATGTTTTTGGAAAAAATTATAAACACATCAATGTTCCATACATTAGAGAGAAAAAAGTGCAAGTGCAATGTTTTCTGAACTATCTTCCTCTCTCATACAAGGAAAGAATTGAATTTTACAATCTGAAGACCATGGACGAAGCAATATGAAAAAAATGATCTATTATTAGCAGTTTAAACAAAAAAAATGAAAGTTCCAAATGTTTTCCTAGTGAAGGGAAACATAAATTTGAAACTGGAATTAAGAAAACAAAATCATGTATTGTAAATTTTTTTGGAAAAGAGCATCGACATAAAAGGTTCACCTAGAATAAGTAGACAAAACTTGCACATTCTCAAATTAGTTCCGAAGGAACTAATTAAATAAAAAACGAACAAATTCTATAAGAGAAAGAAAACCTTCAAGATTTTGGAGTTGTGGAGAGTCCCTTCTGCTGAGGAGCTACCCATACAACACCAAATCAATTCAAGAATTGCAAGCTATGAAAGAAGAAACCATAATAAATGATATAGCCACAAATATACCAAAGATCAATGCAACCTTAGAAGAGTCCAGACAAGGAGAACATCATTCAACCAAGATCGAGATTGAAGTATTATACTAGACCAACCTATATCATTTTTATTATAATTAGGTGCTAGCCTTAGTTGTGTTAGTCCACCAGTTGTGAAAATATGAAAGTTAAAAGTAGAAAACTTTAAAAATTCATGATTGGTTGAAGAGATTACAAGAACTAGAAGAAAAGTAAAAAATTGGTTCAAACAATGTTCTATAAATTTTAATGGATGTAAAAAATAATTAAATATGAATATGCTACCACAAGGTTCCTATGATTTTCTTATAGGAATGGACTGGCTGAAGAAAATAAATGTATAAAAATTATTTAGAGAAAACAATTACTTATGTCACTCATGAAGGAAATTTGAAGTTATTGAAGGCATACCCATGACTATCTCCACCAAAAAAAATTAAGCCTTGTAGCTAAAAGGGTGTTCCCGAAAAGGATGTAAACTATTTGTTGCTCAGATAGAAGAAAATAAATAGAAAATTGAACATAAAACTATATATAATATAGCTATACTTAGAGAATTCGAGGATGTTTAATTTGAAAATTTTGAGGGTTACCATTGTGAAGAGACGTAGAATTTTCAATTGACTTGGTACTAGGAGCCGCACTTGTGCCCAAAGAACCATATAGAATGAGCATCCCTGAACTTACGGAATTGAAAATGTAGTTACAAAAGTTATTGGATAAAGGGTACATCTGACCTAGACTTTCCCCTTGGGGAGCCCCAACGTTGTTCATAAAGATAAAACACAGGATGTTCAAGACACTAGTATAAAATATCTAATTAATTACTAAAAAAGGACAAAAATTTGCATATAAACGACTATTTTTCGGTCGTTGACCAATAGTAGCTAATTTACGGTATCTTATAACGCGACCAACTTTTGGTCGTTTTTAGCTTAGTCATTAATTGGTTGTCTCAATTTTATTGTCTAGTAGTATATTTAGTCATTAATTTGTTCATTAATTTAGTCATTGATTTGTTCATTGATTTGGTCATTAATTGTGACAATTAATGACCAAATAAATATGACCAAAATGTTGGTCGTGTTATAATATATTGTAAATTAGATACTAATAGTCATATATATGAAAATTTTAGTCATCGTTTGAAATCAATTAATGACAAAAGATATATGACTAAAACTTAGTCATGTTATAAGATACTCTAAATCAGCTACTAATAGTAGTATATATGAAAAATTTAGTCGTCATTTCTAGCATTTGAAGAAGGGAAGGGGTATCGAAGAAAAGGTCTCGGAGAACCAAAGCAGGCTGTTAAGGGTAAAGGCGAGATGTCTGGTTTGCAATGGGAAGGCGCAGCTAGCCGAGCAGAAAAAGTTCTGGTTAAGGATTCCATTTAAAGAGTTGCAAGGAAAAAGAGCTTTCTCGGGCAAGCAAGTCTGCTCTGTCAGCGATTAGTTCAGCACGGTTAGGTCAGCTAGTCAGTCTGCTGTCTTATAGGTGTTAGCGAACATAGTGGTAGGTTCTTGTTGTTGAAAGCCCGTCCTTCAGCCCAAGCCCCCCTTTCGTCAAATAGGGAAGCTTCGGGAATTAGGAACGGAACTCCTTATAGGATATAGTAAGCGGACGTGGGGACTCGGGGCCAATGGCGAGCGAGGAATGAGATGGGCAGTTCATTTGGATCTATCTCCGCTCTGATAGGAAAAAAAGATTGGTCAGACGACAATTATTATTTTTTAGCCGCCGCTTACTATATTATATAAATACCGTCTCCCTCGTTCAAGGCCTCTTCAAGTGTAAGGCCTCCTTCTCCCGTCAAAGCCTCTAGATGGAAAGGTGGGCATTACTTCGCACGGTAGTATAGTTTATGCACAGCGAGCCAGGTACTTTCTTTTTAGGAACTATGGTGACAAGTGGGACTACTTCTCTACTCTGTGAGTAGTACGGCTTAAGACCTTATGGAAGTCCGGCTAGCACTTCTTAGGGGAGGACTTACACTCTCTCTCTTTTTCATCTAAGCGCGTCCACAGCCGACAGACCCGCTCCACCCTACATGAATGACCCGAAGAATCTAAAGCTATCAAATCTCAGATCCGGAGGTCTTGTCCACCAGGGCAAGGAATAAGCGAGAGAATAAAGCAGGCGTACGATCAAAAACGGGTACTGGTCGCATCGAATTGAATTAGGGAGCATAAACCATGCCATAAAGCACGTCAAGATATAAATGTCCTAATCGAAGCGTGACAAGATCCCACTCAATTCATTGAAATGCACCACCAGCAGGCAAGCAGCAGCAATGGGCATGGGAGTTGGAGCATTCCTTTGTTACTCGATTCCTTCCAATAAGCAGCTATTTCTAACCGTTCATGTTCCCGTTGGGAGCTGCCTTCGAAAGCAATCAAGAAAGTGCTGGAACTGGTGACCGGATCTCGTGTTCGGGCATAGCTTTAAGGGCCTTTCTTCGAGGGCTTTCCCAGTCCCATGAACAGAAGTCAAATGCCTCCATTTCTCGGAATGCCTTAACTTCCGGAAGGCAAAGCGGGAACATAAGAGTGCATTCATCGGTTCACATCATATTACTACCCCCGGGGGCATATCATATCCAATTCCATCTTACTTGGCATTACCCTACCGTGAGCCTCCATCATGAACACTTGGCTCGGTGGTGTCTATCCAAGTCATATCTTATGGGTGTTGACAGCGACCCTCCATGGAAACCCCGGAATGCAGAACAAAAGGCTGAAGCTTTCATCCTTGAAATGGGGTTTTCTTCAGTAAGAAATGAGATTGAATAGGTAAGTGTTTGGTGGGGATACTAACGGTAGGGTAGTTGGAGTCTGATTGTGAAGGGAGGGACTAAGATGAAAGGTAAGGTATGGATATCCTAGCAATGGTGTCTGGTGGGGAGTAAGAAAGGTAAGGATGAGGTTGTCTGATCCCGTCCTGATACCTGCTGATAAGAGAAGGGTTAATAGCAGTACCCGACTCACTAAGTGCATTCATGAATCCAAGTGGTATAAGGCAAACATGTCTAGCTCTGAAGGTGGGCAGGTAGTAAGGAAACACAGAAGTAAGGGGGAAGGGTAAGGTTGTCTCATGCTATGCTATGCCATGCAATCCCGGGTCTATAGCTGTACCTCCTAAGATTCACGAATCCAAGTGGTATAGGGAGAACAGGTCTAAGTCTATGGGTAGGTAGTTTGTAAACACTGAAGTATGTTTCATGCCATGCCATCCCGCCCGTATAAGTCTATAGCAGTACCTACCTCCTAAGCGCTTCATGAATCATCAAGTGGTATAGGGCATCCAAAGGTGGGTAGGGTAATAAGTGAGGGGGTAAGGTTGGTTGATCCATCCGGTGGTTATAAGTTATAAGCATTGGCTCCTAAGGGACGGAGTCACTCACTATTCATATGGTGAGGGATTAATTAAGGAAGTGTTATCGAACGCAGGTGCTGTATCCGAACGCCCGTGCACCATTGGGCACTGCTCTATGTGAAGCCGGTAACTGCTAAAAGGTGGGTAGATGGCTGGGTAAGTGAGTTATTGAGAGGTTTGAAAAGCAGGTGGGTTGGAGGAGGTAACAGTAAAAGTAAAGGTAGTGTAAAGGGTTCATAGGAAGAGTGCCATACCAACTAAGATTCATTCATTCAGTAAGTGTGATAAAGCATCTCCAAGCAATGCTAATGCTGCTGTTTGTCTTAATTAATCAATTGTATCTGGAAGCTTGTCCCCCCGAGAAGATCAATAGTGGTACCCCTTTAAGCATTCCTGGCTAAGCACTAGGTTGAGGCATCCATAAGTAAGTCGGGTAAGTGAGGTATGAAATATAGGTTAGTTAAGCAGGTAGGTTGTTGATAGTGGTAACAGTTAAGTAAAGGCGAATAGGCATAGGTAATACGACAAGTAAAAAGACGTACCCAAGCCGGTAACTAATAAGTAAGGCAGTATGACATCAATAAAAGAGGGCAGTTAGTGAAGACGATCCAAGGATCCAAGACTGTTGGTAGCTGCTGTCCAAAAGACAGTAGTCCTGTAGGCTAACCAAACGAAGGAGGTGATAGCAATCAATGTGAAAAGTGCTCACCCAAACAAGCCCTTCTTTCTTTCCATCCAAAAGGTCTGCCTGTCAAATCCTTGCACTAGGAAGCGCAAGCCCCTCCGGGACCTTTCCTTTTGCACCCACCTAAAGCGATTAGTAGGCAGGCCAATGAATGCTTCTACGCTACCAAGGAGAAAGGCTCTTTTCTCAAATACTAGGATAGATATAGGAGTGGCTTTATCCCCCTTCTATTGCTTCCCCGCTTCCCTCCCATACCCGCCTTCTCGCATTCGTGCATCCCCGCATTCTACCCATTCTGCCCACTACTGCCTACACCTCGCCCCATTATGATGATAGCCACCGCTTATGAGGAAGGATGGCTCACCTGACTTAGGAAGGTTAGGAAGGATGGGTAGAATGCGGGGCAATGCGGCGTGCGTGCAACTATACTTTACCATTGTGAAATCTCCGTTGGAATAAGTAAGAATAACGTAGATAATATAATTCGCTAAGTGGTGGGTATACGCGTGGCTATGGGGCAAATATGTGTATCGTGTAAGCATAAAGTGTATCTTTGTATTGTCGCGCTATTGCATGTAGTGTGATCGCGGGTATTGAGGTATCGTTGCTAATGCGGGGCGTATGCGGGGGCTTTATGCGGTCGGCTCTATAACAACCGGGGGAGGCTAAAGGAATTACCAGTCGTCTATATGAACTAGGGTAGTCTATATGGAGAACCAGTCGTGTCTCTCTGAACCAGGGTAGTTGGCAGGTGCGTATTTAACATAAAGCGGGAATGGGTGAACAACAATAACAGCAATAAAAGAAAGAACAGCATGGGTGAACGGAACGTGGGAAAGCGGATTGAATGGGAAGCGGGAATGATGAAATTGTCACCTACCTACTATCTATCTACCTACCTGCATGCTGGGGAGAAATACTTTTTATTTGCTACCGGCCATAGAGTCCCTCAATCCTGGGGATAATGTCCTCCCGTGAATGTAACCTCTCTCTCTATATTGTTTCATCTCTGTGCCGCTCAATTGAAGCCTATTGAAGACTGCCTGATGATCTTCCGTATGTGGTCCCTAATTTTCAATGGGGAAGGGGGGTCTTTCTTTCTTTTATCTCGGCATGGTAAATACGAGTACTCCCGGCAAGTACTAGTGGCTCTAAGCAAATAAGGCGATGTATGGAGGCTATGACTGGCATATTGATCTCCCTGGGATTTTGTACCGGCCATTTAGATTACAACCCTAATTAAGTACCATCCTTATATAGTAACCAGCATGAAGTAACCGGCATAGAAATCATAAAGATATATACCAATACCGGAAAAGAGTAACAAGCATTGGCACCTTAAATGTACTATTTCATTGGCAGACTTACATTGACCGACGGATATGGGCTTTGGGCTCTTGTCAATGATCTAGGGAATGAGTTTCTTCAATGGGGATAAGATCTCCTCCTATGGGCTTACAGGTACTTACTGACTGATTTCCTATTGGCATACATAAATTGACCTTGCTTGTGGGAATGATGTTCATTTTCTCGGCTCTGACAGGCGGTGAGCAGTGGGTAAGGAGGGTAGGTTTTTGTTTTCACGCTTGTCTGGTTGGTTCCATTAAGGCCTTACTCCATGAGACCAAGGACTACTGAAGCTATGTTGATAAACCACCTCCTCACATTTACCTTTTGCCGCCAGCAGGTACAACACCGGTTGAGCGTTATCAACCGTAGATCCCCTGTGCCCTAGATGTGTGGTTGGGTTGTCCATGCGGTACCAGTTTTGTGAACGGAAGAAGTTGGTTTATACATGACCAGCAGTTCTCCGCTGTGCTGCCCAGCAAGAAAGTACGTGTTCGTGCCAAGTTATCCTGTTTAGAGGGGATGGGAATAAGCCAATGGGACTAATCTATCTGGGGTTTACTACTCTACTACTAAGCTCACGTATTGGAGATGGGGCAATCCAATAACATATACTATATCCAATAGCGTAGAAAAGATGGATCATTTCTTCTTTGCCACTGCATCCAGGTTTTATACTGGTAGGAGACCGCAGGCCGCCTTAGAAAGGTTCCAAATAGGTGCACCAAACAACTTCTATCAGCATTACAAGGTGCATCTGAAGTTGAGTTGGATGTGTCCCTAGCGAAGGAAAGGGTGTGTCCATGCCTCTCATTTATTGCCTTGAGTCCTAATCATTAGTAGTGTGAGGTGGAACCAACCTTACAACTTCTCCATGCATGCATTCGTGCAACAAACAATCTGTTTAGTGTGTCCGTCCTAGTGTCCCAAAAGAAATGAGAGAATAACTAAAACTATCAACCTGTGACTCTATCACTCTCACAACCTAGTTTCCTTCCAGCTTCTCCCTACCTGCTGCTTCCTGAGATTTCACTTCTTCCTTCCGGACTCGCGCATAGAGAAGTTTCACTTGTCCATTAACAAATTATTGAAACTAGTTATAATGAGTGAGCTGTAGTGCAAATTGTTCTAACTAATTAGCAATAGTTAAACTGATTTGATTGATTCACTTGAACAAAGCCGGCCAACTACTCGCTGCTTCTGCTTGCTGCTCTCCCTTGCTTGCTTTCCTGGCGTCGTGGTTCTCCCTCCTCCTCTCTGCTGCTCCTACCTATCCTCTCTGGCGAGTGTCATAAAAAAAGTAAGAAAGTAGAGTCCCTACATAGTATACCATAGTATACATAGTCTCCCAATTTTTGAGTAGTTATAAAAGTTCCTCCGTTAGTGTAAGTTCCGATTATTTCAATTAGTAGGATTAGTTTCATTAGTAGTGAGAAAGGCTCCTTCCTTTGCAATAGCAATAGGCTCCGACACAATTCATTAAACAAACAAAGGCTAGTCATCAAAGTAGAGTCTCTTCTATCTAGTGCACTAGTTCTAAGTAAATAAGTGCCTTAATTGGCATTCTGACTAAAGAATCGAATCCATTTTAGTTCCCCGATATAGCTAATCCAAACCCCCTAAAAAGAGGTTTCATTGAGCAACAACACCAAATTGGAAGAAGTTGTCATTTTGAAAAAGAAGTATCATTTCAACTATTGGCAGAGTTCACTACAGCTAATTAGAACTAGTTGGACTGAAGTTGAACTATTGGGTGGGACGTGTAAAGTTGTTGAACTACTACTAGTGGGACTAGTTTGATAGTCAGGCTTCGCGGTAGCAGCAAACAAAATAGTCGTTCGTTGTTAGAACTACAGAGCTTTATAACTCCATTGCAACTATCTATTTCACTACAGCTTATTAACTACTGCTAATTAGAACTAAGATTTCACTACTTGCAACAATCGAGACTCAACAAAGTTTTGAACAACTGAACTACAGCTTTATGTACTAGGAACATCATGAATAGAAGAACCAGGTGTTACTCAATGGGGAAAAGTCTCATATTTAGAGATTGAAACTTGAGATATTTCAATTATTCCAACCATTGGATTAAGGCCTTAGAAACTGCCTGAAGTCCATACTCGTAAGCTCTACTAGTTATTAGTGCATGGAAAAAGGCAGAGAGCTAGCAGTGTCCAGTATACCCACTCTACCTTTCAGTGAAAGGGTAATGGGTAAAGCGGTAATGTAACAGCATGAACAACATGAATTTATCCCGGTCTCGGCTAGCGTAGCGGCAGCTCACACACAGTTTCATGTCTCGTCTATGCGGCAGGTTCCTTGTTCCCGGATATTGATCGGTAGCGCTCCATTTCAAGGGGTCAAGCGATAGCGATCTGTGAGCCTTTTGCAACCCAGTGCTCAAACCATTATGGGGGGAAGTATCTATCCAACCAAGCTCCTTCCTTCAAGGTTCGAAGCGTCTGTCCTGTTTAAGCGTATTGATTGCAAGGGGAACTAAGTAGCGGAAACACAATCAAGCAAGCAATATGATAAAAGCCAAGCTCAAGCAAGGTGCGAAGCCGCTTGTTCCCTCCGGGGGACAAGGGGTTTTGCTCATTATTCTTCTTCCCGCGGTAGCGCTCCAAGCTCAAGGGTTCAAGCAGTTGTATCTATCCAACCAAGCAGCATCAGAACCGTATCTGTTCCTTCTGTCTCATAGTGCTGTGGGACCTGGCCTCGACTTGGTATTGTTCCACAAATGCGTAAAGGTAGCAGAGTCTTTTGGATCGAATCTTGGATCGACAATGCTGCTTATAATTACGCTTTATTATATAAGTAATTACGCTTTAGCATCTACTGGGATCGTAGCTCAAATCATCGAGCATAATATCTTATACAAAGAAAGAGAAATTGAAAGTATATAAACAACCCTCGACCAGCAACGCTAATAAGTGTTGGACTTATCTTGGCTTTCTTCTTGCTAGAAGGACGGGCGGATCTTCGAATCAAGGACCGGACGGATGCTTCAAGTTCAGGGACGGATGCTGCTCCTAAAGCCATTCGTAACTCCATGAAAGGTGGGTGGTCGAACGCGGGCCTCTCCTAGTTTCGTATGCTGCTGCTTCGAACAATAGGGATTAGTTCCTATGCACTATGGTAGGGATTAGTTCCCACAGGTTGAGTGACAGCTTAGGGGTTTAGTTCCAATAGGGTCCGGTTTATCAGGTTGGTTTACCGATTAGTCCCCACAGGCCTTGAAAAGGTTGGTTTACCACCATTGGGGATTAGTCCACTGGGGCTTTTCTCCTCTCCACCTTAGAATTATATGCTCTACCTAGCTTATAAGGGTAAGCTCTACCTAGCTTATAAGGGGTAAGGAACCTTATATAGGGGTAGGGCTCCACTGAGGTGAGGAAGGTACAAAGCTATTCTCCACAACTTAGCAGGCTATTCTCCACTACCTTAAACCTTTTAAGGGGTTTGGGTCATAGGGTAGGTAGGGTTAGCCGGCGGAGGCTGTAATACATTTATAAGACTGAAACTAGAAGACTTCCGGGCGTCTAGTTATGGTAGATGAAATAGCTTAAGACTCAGCTTGTTCCCCCTGAGGGTAGACTGACCTGAGTGAAGGGGGAAGGTAAGGTACCGAACTGATAGCGGTGAGACGTTTCCCTCGAAGATTGCCTAGCTTCAAAGGCAGCGTGATAATTGGAAGAAATGGGTCGACTATGGCTAAGCAAAGGATGAGTCTAAATGGCATAATGAATATATGCGGGGTAATTTAGTTAGTCCGAGAAATAACCAGTCAAAGCGGCCATTCCAGTACCCGGGTATAGAGGAAGAAGAGACTAGGTAACCGTAGGCCGGGTAACAAGCAAATGATGCGTAGGAGGGTAGGAAGAGCATAAAAATGGTGTAATGAAGTGATTCGCCCGCCCTATTTATATATATTCGGGTAACAGATGCATATATTCGGGTTGTGTACGGTCAAATTAAATGAAAGTCCCTAAGTTTACCACTGTTCCCAAGGTCCCGGAGGGGCTTGCGCTTCCTAGTGCAAGGATTGTGCACATATATACCTCTTCCTGGACTATATACCCGCCCGCCGGGAGTAGGTAAACCAAGGTCCCGGAGGGGCTTGCGCTTCCTAGTGCAAGGAATAAGTAGCTCCAGAGCTATAGTACGTCGTTAAGATTGGTTCCGGGTATGGGTGAGAAGCAAGTCGATGGGGACATATATAAGTGGGCGGTCAAAGAAGAAGGTTTGTGGAAAGGATGCGACCGATTAAGTTAGATTTGGATTGTGGAAGTGTGGCGAGACTTTATAGGCTTGGCTCAAATAATATCCGGTCCTTCCATGGGTGCATCGTCTGCCCTACCTCTCTTCATTCGCTCAGGGCTTTCATTCATGACCATCGCATGCGGCTCTCCCTCCCCCGGATCAACAGGGGTGAGCTTGCAACCTCGACTCCATAATATCATCCCCCCCTACCCCCCCTTCCTCCCCAGTTCTCTGGGCCTCATGATTCTGTGAGAAATTCATTGGCTCTTGCTCTACATTATATATGTCATTTCGATCAAGTTTCGGCACGGCGAAGCGCTTGAGCTCTAGGAACTTTGGGAGAAGCGCTCTCTCGGCGAAACAGCACTCCGTTAGAGCTAATTCCCTCCTAAGTGAGGGTCAGGATGGTCACTTTCTTTCCACCAGATAGAGAAACTAATATCAACTTCGAAATAAAGAAGGGACGGAGTCACTCACTATTCATATGGTGAGGGTGCGTAAGCACACTCGACTGTCCAGGAGAGGGTTTCTCTATCGTTTTTTCGGTATGCCTCTAGGGAAACGGGCCCCTAGATGGTGAGATTTTCATCTGAACGAACAATGAGAGCAAAAGACAACCAATTCTGGCAGATAACTATATTTCCAATGTCGGAGCGTGTTATGAAAGAATTGAATTGGACGCGCAAGGTATCCCTGGCGACGGACAAGAAACATTTTCCCGATGTCCACGGGTTTGCATTGGTCGAGGGCTTCACCCTCCGTAAGACGGATAAGGGTTTCGAGAGTATAGTTTATAACGGGGCCCTCAAAATTCATGGGCATACCAAACGCCGCCGCCTACGAGAGAGAATCCGAGCTGTTGTCGCCTCGTCCGTCCAGGTCGAGGTTAGGGGGATAGCGGGGTGGGACCGCTTGTGTAAAAGAATCTTATCCGAGAGCATCGAGCACGCCTTTCAGAGAGGTAATATTGATGCGGAAGTATTTGAGCAAGATGCCGCAGAATATGACTTCATCGTGGGGAAATTCTTGAAAAACCCGGATCGGCAGCGCCGGCGGTTGGAAACTTATATGGAAGTGAAAAGAGGGGCGAGAAGAAGGAATAGGGGTGTCACGAAACTTGAGGGACCACGGGACGGAAGGAAGCCGCAGAGACCGTGGGACGGAAGGAAGCCGCCTGGTTACAAGCCGGACGGAAGGAAGCCGCCTGGTTACAAGCCGGACGGAAGGAAGCCACCTGATTACAAGCCCCCGTGCCTCTGTACCTCCCCTTCTTTTCTATCCCTGTCTGTCTTCCCATCGATCCATCGAAGATGCGTTCCCTCACTCAATTGCTCTCCCTAAGGTCTAAGCGCGTCCCAAGTAAGCATGATTTCAGGCAATGTCAAAGCCCGTCCTGCCCTGCTATCTATCTTTCGAATGCCCTTGCCTCTAAGTTTCAGTAATATGGGTACGTCCTTCCATCCTTCCAAGATCAGGGGTATGGCTGGAGTTCATTTTATGTGTTCATCATTAATAAACATAAACTATTAATTTAGTAGTTTTAGACTGGTTTTATGTTTTCATTATTAATCAACATAAATTAATTAGTATGATTTTGCAACTAAATTAAAAAAAAATGGCATACAATGTACATGTTCATATAATATGAAAACGCAAAGTTACATATGTTAATTACAATACTAAGTAATATCAAGTGAAACTATAAATAATTCCAACCACATAAATTATATTATATAAAATGTCAAGTATTACAATATGAGTTTCCAACTTAATATTGGTTGGAGTACAATTTACACATGAAATATTGTTTCATCGCTTCAAAACATTATCATTGTGTTGCCAAGGCATTTCAAGTGAATTCACCAACTCTGAAGATTTGACCATTAGTATTTATGTGTGTGTTGTGTGGGATATTGGCTCTATGGGTACCACTAGACCAGTTCTCTTCTCTCTCTTTAATTTGTGTTTTGTCGCTCTAGTGTTATTGTTCTCCTCTTTCTTCAATTCTTGCTTCTTACCATCAATATTGAGTTCATTTCCTTAAAAAAAAAAAAAAACAGATACAATGCAAAGTATAAGACATGAAAGTCGATGAACATTGGAATATAAACTAAAGTAGACTATAAAAGATTTATACGATATATACCTCAACATCAATGATATTGTTAATGTCATTTTTCCCCATAAAAGCAAGAAACTCGAACAAGTTTTCTATGGTTGGGAAATAGTGGCCAATATGTTGCTAGATGACCTATATAAACAAACAAAATAAAACGTCACCATAAAATAAATTTTGTACCTATGATGTTCTCAGTGTACAACATTTGTTCATGAAATGTTATCTTAAGCTAAAGTAATAAATTCAAATAAATGCACACATTTCTATCCCAATATTTTGAATTCCCATGCTTATGGTACATTGCAATTTTGATTTTATCTAACATAATTAAACACATCAGAGCTAGCAATTTCTATTAAGAATGTTTCATGCTTCACTCTTGTAGTTGTATCACTTCCTCTAGTTATCTTTAAGAAGCAGTGACACTTCAACAATAAAATAGGTATGTAGAAATCTAATGGGTGGAACAAAGTATTGTTGACACAAGATTACAACAATAAACTAGAAAATAATAATACAAAACTTTGTACATTGCGATACTAACCGGGAATATAGATTCAACATAGTAATATTCAATTGTCAGCATACCATTCTGGGAGAAAAGGAATCCAGTTCCCAAAAGCAAAGAAATTATACATGCCCCTTGTTTTCCCTGTAATTAATTGAGCGAGATTAGCACATGCAATTTCCATTTAGAATCTCTGAAATGATTATATAAATATTCAAAGCAAACATAATGTTACTCATTCTATTTTCTCTAATGTAGACAAAACTGAATATGCTAACATGTTTTTGAGCTGGAGAGTTATGTAATTCATTGTGTCCAAAATCATTTCTTATTGTCATGGCTGTTTTTTTTAATGATCATGCAATGTGCCTATATAATATTTTATAAAAAAATATACTTTTCAAAATATATTCCATCTTTCTAATTCAAAGCTAAATTTCCTTCCAATTTATGGAGTTCAAACAAACCAAAATCTTTTTCCTTTAAAAATTCACTTTTGTAATATATTACTAAATGAGGAGCTACGTAATAAATTTATTAGTGTTTGAATACTAATAAATCAGAAATACATGCAAGAGATAACACCACTATGTCCTAGGCATGCCAAGTCTTTATCCTCTTGGTTGGAAATATTACTTCATGAAAACAACATATTTGATAGAGAACTTTTCTAAAACTAACCAATGCCAGTGTATCCAACAACAACGACATTTCTAATGGCATGCCCTCAAAATTAGTGGAATTATCAAACAGTGTCATGCACTTCCCTATACACACTCCTCTTTCTTCGTGTCTTCATAGCAAGCCCTCAAGTTCGATACTCTTGCAAGTACTGCTACAAGTTCTAGCTCTAAAGGCACTGAAATTTCAAATAGATGAATGTGTTTTATCTTGGTTATAAATGATAGACAAAGTGATGGAAGCATCATGGAAAAATGGATGAAATTTGTGGTCATCAATTGGAAAATGAATTGATTACTCTCAATCCTAGTAATTTTGATACTACTTAAGATTTCATTTCCATGTTCTATCTCTATGGCCTTAATTAAAAGATTGTAAAATTGAGAAAAGTGATGAACAAGTCACTTTGGCAGTCCTCTCTAAGTTAGGCAAGTTTTATTCAGTGTTTTTTTCCAAATTTATATTGAACTCAAGATGCCTTGGGCCAAGATTTCGTGACTCTTCCTCCTTTTGATGCTTTTATTGAAAAAATACTTGCAAGTAGGATAAACTCATCGAAATGGGTGCTCATGTCTGTGGAATTTTTATAGCTATCTCACCTTTAAATTCAAGGATAAAACATAAAAGGGAATCTAAGGGAAACAAGTGAAAAGTACAAAGGAGTGTTAACTTTTCAAATCCCTCACTGAAACAAGATTTTAAAGGAAAGAATAGACCTCTTTAATGTGATTTTTATTGAAAGGTAATTCAAAATCTTATTTTTAGAAATCGGTTGTCTTCGCTTCATAAATGAAGAAACACAATTTAATTGTCAATCTATCTTCTTTTGGAAATCATACAAGAAATTCTAAACCGATCTCTGTTGTTGCAAGTTTCTTCTTACCTAAATGGATAATTGATTATGGAGGAACCCATCACATGGCTGCACCTAAGAATTTGTTTTCTTCCATTAATTCATGCCATACATAGAATATCTTTATGGGAAATGGGCCTATATAATATTTTATCAAAAGACATGTTTTTCAAAATATATTCTATTTTTTTAATTCAAAGCTAAATTTCCTTCGAGTTTATGGTGTTCAAACAGACAGAAATTGTTTTCCTTTAAAAAGTCATTGTTGTAATATATTACTAAACAAGAAACTACCTAATGAAGTTATAAGTGGTGTAATACTAATAAATCACAAATACATGAAAGAAATAACACCACTATGTACTAGGCATGCCATGTCTTTATCGTCTTGGTTGAAAATATTACTTCATGAAAACAACATATTTGAAAGATAACTTTTTTGACACTAACCAATGCCAGTGTATCCAACAAAAATGACATTTCTATTGGCATGCCCTCAAAATGTGTGGACGTATAAACCATATGTCCTGCACATCCCTATACACACTCCTCTTTCTTTTTGTCTTCAAAGGAAGCCCTCAAGTTTGATACTCTTGCAAGTAATGCTACAAAGTTCTAGCTCTAAAGGCACTCAGATTTCAAATAGATGAATGCACTGTATCTTGGTTCTAAATGATAGACATAGGGATGGAAGCATCTTGGAAAAATGGATGCAATTTGTGGTCATCAATTGGAAAATGAATTAATTTCTCTCAATCCTAGTAATTTTGATACTACTTAAGATTACATTTCCAAGTTCTATCTCTCTGGCCTCAATTAAAGATTGTAAAATTCAGAAAAGTGATGAACAACTCATTTTGGCAGTGCTATATAAGTTAGGTGAGTTTTATTCATTGTTTGTTTCCACATTTATATTTAACTCAAGATGCCTTGGGCCAAGCTTCTATGATTCTACCTTCTTTTGATGCTTTTATTGAACAACTACTTGCGATCAGGATAAACTCATCGAAATGGGTGCTCTTGGCTATGGAATTTTTATAGCTATCTCACCTTCAAAATCAAGGATACAACATAAAAAGGCATCTAAGGGAAACAAATGAAAAGTACAAAGGAGTGTTAACTTTTCAAATCCCTCATTGAAACAAGATTTTAAAGGAAATAATAGACCTCATAAATGTGCTTTTTATGGAAAGGTAATTCAAAATCTCGTTTCTAGAAATTGGTTTCCTTCGCTTCGAAAATGAAGAAACATGATTTAATTGTCAATCTATCTTCTTTTGGAAATCATACTAGAAATGCTAAACTGATCTCTGTTATTGCAGTTTCTTCTTACCTAAATGGATAATTGATTATGGAGCAACCCATCACATGGCTGCACCTAATAATTTGTTTTCTTCCATTAATTCATGTAATACAGAGCATATCTTTATGGGAAACTCTTCATGTTTACTTCTTCAAGGGAAATGTTCCATTGAGATGATACATGACATGATCAACAATGTTCTATATGTTTCTAGTCTTTCAACTAATTTTCTCTCAATTTATCAAATTGCAATTTTTTTTTCAAGGAAAAAAATCTTGTTTACTCTTTATTTTTGTTTCATGAAATTGAGCACCCTTCACAAATTGTTACCATAGAGAAAGTGGATCACCATGCACACTTGAACTTATTTTCTCATTTTGTAGTGGAGCCTCCTATCAATGTATTAGTTGGTCACTCAAATGAGTTAACTAAATTATGACATGAGATTTGTTCACTTAAACTCTTTCTTTGATTATCAAATATGTAAACTTTGGTCACTAATCATATGTTTATTTCTCTTTTTCATGGTGTTTGTACTAGGTGTGTTCTTGGCAAGAATCCTGAAGGTAATTTTGTTAAGGACAAATCTTGAAGAGCTTATAAAGGTCTTAAACTTGTTCACAATGATGTTTCAGGTCTTATTCCTACCTTGTCATTTCAAAAGGCCCGTTATCTTCTTACATCCATTGATGAAAACTCCAAACAAACTTGGGTCTAATTTTTAAAGAACAAAAGTGAGGCTTTTGACACTTTTCTTGAAGCAATCTAGAAATGTTTATCAAATGTTTGTAGAGAGTTAGAGACATAATGGTATTGAATATGTCAACCTCAAATTTGAAGACTATTATGCATTGATTTTATTCAATTGCAACATATGGTGCTCTATTGTCCACAACAAAATGATCCCCCCTTATCTTTTTCAATTGTTATAAGCATTTTGTACATGGGTACCTATCATGGCCATGTAGCGATGACCCATTTTTTGAATTTAGCCTACTTTTTAATACTCACCTAAGTTTCACTTAAGGGGTTTGTTAGTGTACAAACAATTGTAAGTTAACTTGGGTAAATAATTAAATACTTGTATGCTTTCCAACTATCCTTCTTAAATGCTGGACTCCTCCCAGGTTGCTATAAATAGAGGGCTTCCCCTTGTATTTGTCAGCATCAAATCTAATAGATGAAGTAATTATCTTGCTCCTTGTATTAGCTTTGAATCTATGTTAATATTTTTCTGTTTTATTGTCTGTATCGAGTTTGACCATGTTATGATCTTACTGTATTTGGTTTGATTCCACATTAGTGGAGGCTACTGCACTTTTAGGTTTTTAGATTTCTCTATTTGTCTGACATTACTTTTTGCATAAATTCTAGGAAATATTTGGAGTAGGTTAGTAGGTGCTAACCTGAGCCCTCTGAGACAATTCAACATTTCTCTTCTATTTTGGCTAAAGTCGTTCCATTTTTTAAACTCTCTATTAGGCTTTCCACTAGAGATTCACCAACCGATACATGGAATTCAAGGAAAATTACAGAGAATATTGATAATGAAGTGGGTGTTATACAGGGCAAAAATGGAAGGAATCTAATATTTAGTTTTTGGTAATTCCACTCTACCTGCATTGGTAGCAGCAATGCTTATCCTCAACTTTATTAGCTGGTTACTTGAATTGGTAATATTTTAGTTGCTGCATCCATCTTCCTCTTTTTTGGATTTGGATCCCCATTCATATTTTATTGTCTTCGAAGTTATGAGGTTTAGAATCATGCCATTCAATCTTAAGACCCTGAGTATGCAAGTCAATCTTTGAGTTTTTGTTTGCAGTCAAAACTTACAGGTTTTCTTAAAACTCATGCTCCTGATGTTCGTGTCTGAAATTCAATACTCAGGCACAGAAACCTTGTCTTTTAGATCTAAGACTTTCTGAAGAAGAATTACCAATTGGGTTCTCTCCTATTTTGCAACCATTACTCTCAGGGAAGTATTTCACTGGTGGAAATGAATGAGAAAGAGACCTCTCTCTAACCACACACCCACTTTTTTCAATTTGAATGCTTTCATATCCTTGCCATATCAGCCCCCTTATTTGTAAAAATGCCAGTCACCTTAAGCAAATGCCTGGTGGGTGAGAATACAATCCTATCAAATAAATTGTTTTCCCATCAAGTAGTGCCTTTAGTTTCCTAATGTGAATGGACTATGTGCTACTATTAACAACATTGTCTATGAGCCTAAGGTGAGCTTTCAATCCCCATAGAATTTTTCCATGACTAAGTCGAGAGTTTTCTTTTGTTTTCTTGTTTAATTAATTTCTAGAGATAACATTTTCATTGTGTCATTAGTGTTTATTAGAAGTTTTGTAATTTGAGGTGATAACAAGGCCTCTCTGGATTTGTTCTTCCAGGGTTATTTATATCCACTCCATATTCATCATGTCTCATTACAACATTTTTAACAATATTTTTTGTATGATTTAAGATTTTTGTTATCAGATTCCTCAGTACAGTGGTATCATATTGTGCGGGTAGTGGGTGTACTGTAGAGGCTGTTATCAGTAAATTTGTAACTTGTAAGTTTTAAACAGAGTTGGATGTGTAAGCTTTAGATTGTTTATTCGTACCCTTATGAAAACGTCTCCTTTGATTGCTGCATTTTGTGGTGTAGAATTCAAGAACATGCTTTTCTAAAAGTATTATGTTGGCACACATTTTTATTGATTTTAATTTTAAATTTAACATGCGGTGTGTGACATTTGCTTTCAGTCTTTTTCTTACACTAAAATACGTTTATGTTATGACATAAATTGAAGAATGTAAGTCTAGATTTACTTCTTGAAGATAGTTGTTTTGCACATGCCTATCTGGATGGTTGTTGTGAGCTATAATGTAAAGTTTCTTTTACTTTGGGTACTTCATTAGGATTTGTACCATGGAGAACATATCTGAAAGAAAAGTATTGGTATTATTTGTATAATTTTATTTTTTCCTTCATTTTCTTTGCTCTTTTCCTTTATCTTTGAATAGGGATCTTAAAAATTTACCTCTATCTTGAATGTTTAGTCTCATTCTCTTTCGAAGTCCACTAATTTTGTTAATGCCTCTCTCTAAGTTTAATGGGCCTTTTAAAGTTATCTTTTTCTTTGATTTAAAGCAGTCAAGGAAAATTGTTTAGTTCATGAGTGTGCAAATTTTTTCATAGGACTATTTTCTTATGGATGCTAGTAACTTAATTTTGTTATGATAATTCGATTATCAGGTTGGAAAATGCCTCCGACATCTCAAAAAGAATCCTCAAGAAAGTATTTGTGTTATCCGCTGGCTTACTTGATTCTTGGAAGAAGGCTGTGACAATAGAAACTCTTGCTAACAATGGAAACAAAGCTACAAAGTTAGAAGATAAGCAGTCCAAGACTATTAAATTGGAGATCAATGCTGTTAAGCGAGAGTCTATAAATGTTGAGAAGAAACCCAAGGAAGAAGAAGCATCTATCAGCAATAATAAGATATCGTCCTCTTCAAATGGCCCTCCAAAGCTGACAAGTATGATTAGGTGTATTAACATAGTACGATACATGATTTGTGAGCTTCTTCATGAGGTTTTTTCCAAAGTAGGTAACGAAGCCAAGGGTGACAACCTGGTGAGAGTAAATGCATGTGATTGAGTACGAGTTGCAGTTTCTGTCGAGACATTGATGTTTGAAAAGTTAGGGTTGTCTATTGGAGCCCAAAGATTGAAATATAGGTCCATCATGTTCAACTTGGAAGATGAAAACAATTCAGATTTGAGAAGGAGAGTTCTTCTTGGGGAAATTAAGCCAGAGAAACTTATTGTCATGACAATGGAAGAAATGGCTAGTGATCAAAGAAAGCTCGAGAACAAACAGATCAAAGACAAGGCACTTTTTGAGTGTGAGTGTGGGATAAAGCTTAAAGCTATAACAGATTAATTCAAGTGTGGTAAATGTGGCTAGCGGAAGTGTACTTACTATCAGTTCCAAAGAAGAAGTGAAGATGAACCTATGACTACATTTGTCACATGTGTAAAATATAATAACCATTGGAAGTTTTGCTAATTTCAAGCCAGACTGGAAGCTTGGTAGGTAGGGCAGAATTAGGTTAGTGAGATCTAGAGATTCATTGCCTACCCTTTGCTGGTTAAAACTCTTAATGGCACCCTTGATTGAAAATTGATATTTGTTACATATTTACTTGACAGTAGGTATAAATGATTAGTTAGGTTTGTCAAGATCTTTGCAATAATTGCATGTCATGGTGTAAAGTTAGACAATGGATTCTTAAGAAAGTAAACACAATTAACTGTAACATTCTAAGGAAAAGTACCGAATTATATTTTTTCTATTCATTTTATATGAATGAAAACGGTATTTCATCCATGTTGGTAATCAAAATAATTGTTGTGTATGCATTAGATGCCCTTCCTGATAGTTTAGCGTCATTGAATAAAAGACCTGTAAGTGTTTTGAGCCTTAGGTTCAGTTGTTACAATTATCATGGATTTGATATTCACATTTAGTTTGAAATTGATAACTGCACAATTTTTATAGATCCCATTAAACATGAGAACATTGAATATCAAAGCTTCTAGGGTGTAGTTTTATTTAATATTAAAATTGAAGAGAGACATCAACTAGAGACCTTGAAACAACAAGTAGTTCATTTGTATTTTTTCTCAGGGTTAACCTTCACATACAAAAATAAATTCTTAATCAGATTGGTTAGATGATTGACGTGGAGAGTAAGACCGCTTTATGATTATGTGTAACACAACTGAAACAAAAGGTGAAACATAAAGACCCACTTAGTCAACAATAATTTGGAGAGAAAAATATTTCAAAGGAATCCTCTTTAAAGATTGTTGAATTCTTGCAGCTTTCTCCTCAAAATGTGCTTCATCGACACAACAAATTCTCATGTGAATAATTACTCATCGATCATTTGGTTGTAATGTAGGATTATATCTACTCATTAACGTTTCCTGTTTTCATTGGCTTCAAATTCAGCCCTATAGCACCACACAAAAGGAAATCATATTAAAATAGAACATTAATGACACGTAAGGAATGTGATCTCAACTACGTTAGGGATGTCCCAAGGGTAAATACATTTTTGAAAGGAATCAACAAGTGCTTTGTAAGCTGAGTTTGCAATTTTTGTAGCAACCAGAGTCCCTACCTATTCTCTTGGATATGAATGATCCAAGCTACTCCCAGACTCCCTCCTGTTTGAGGAATTACATGCTACTCAAGAGTTTGTGTTCCCAAACTGAATGAGAAATTTTCAAAAACCATCTCTCACCACCCCATCATAGCAAATTTTGATTACTGCTGTTGGGTCGACTACTGTTCCTGCGCCTT
Source organism: Pinus tabuliformis (assembly GCA_031772625.1). Lineage (NCBI taxonomy): Eukaryota > Viridiplantae > Streptophyta > Pinopsida > Pinales > Pinaceae > Pinus > Pinus tabuliformis. The sequence continues at coordinate 407,797,795 of CM062809.1, read as the reverse complement.
GATTTTGATCAGGGACTGGAACTAGTAGCGTATAAGCTAACCCACTATCTGGACTAGGTATACTAAGCACCAATAGATGCATATACCACAAATCGAGATTGATACCCCAAATCATAAGGGACAAAGGCAGGAGTTTCACCAGCGAAGGCATAAGCATATTCAGTTGCATTTTACCCAGTCCCAGTTTATGTTTATCCAATTGATCGAGTTTAACCAAAACCATGGAAAACCCCCCCTCCTTGGGCCTGATGTAAACCCCAACTAACCGGAATCCCATCCAAAAAAACGTTCATAATGATACTATGAGTGCTCTAGGAAGAGATAGAATGAATAAATGCCTCAAAGGCATTTAATTGAAAAGCATAGGATGATTTAACAATTCCACAAACTTAAGGAAAATCATATTTCTTATGTAGCTGCAAAGGATGAGAAACATTAAATGGAAGATGTGAATTTTTTTTTTAAGCCAATCTCTAGGAAACGTTTTCCTCCCTTGAAGCATATGAAGCCGTAAGAAGGCAAGTTTTTCAACCACTTTGTTAGTAGATCTTGCATTTTCACTGTTAACCATCAGAAAAAAGGAACTTGAAGAAGAAATAGCCTTGGTAACATGTTCCCACACTCCAAGTAGATTCTTATCCACTTGGAAAATGATGGAATTATCATATCTTCCTCCCCTCACATTCTTCATAAGCCTAGAAATTTTAGTAAGTTCATTTCCTATATCTTCTGTAAACATCTTTCATTGAGAAACACAATGAGAAAGAACCAAATCATCCAAACCTTCACTAACACCATCAAAGGATAAAAAAAATGTTCAACTGAATTCAAACACTTCACTGTCGCTCATGAACATTTAAACTTAACAATTGCATTAAAGAATTTAGTCAAAGAACTCAACAATTGGGTTTTATCACCATTCAATAATATTATTTCACTATTTCTTATGAGAAGCCCATTCATCTTACTGTTCAATTCCAGAGGTAAACCCATATGAAGAAGTTGGCTAGCTATCCAAAAATTCCCTCCATCATTCACTTTAGTGACTAATCGTTCATGAAATGTTTTAGAAGTATACATTCATAGTTGATTCAGTGTGGTTTTATCCAGCATAGATTTTCTAGATAGAAGCTTGGAAGCCAACAATGTATCTACTATCAACACTCAGTGTTTTTTGCCTCTCCATAATGGGAACTAAACGATTTTTGATCCACACATAGAAGCTGAGAAATCTTAGCTTAAGATTTAAAAGATTGGGGAGAAAAACATGAATGCCAACCCCATCAAAATTTGCACCAAGTGGCCAACATATGAGAGGGTTAATCATCATTGTAAAGCCCAGACTTATGTATGCATTTAATGCCTCCAAGGAATTTTTGTGGACACTTTGAGGATGATTAATCAAAACAAAATCCCCATCATGAAGTCCACGGTTAATCACTTCATCGATTTCAAATTTCTTCATTGTATTTCCAAATGAATTTGGACAAAACTTACCTCCTTAGTCAAGATAGGTTCTACATTGTCCCTTTTGTACAATCTTTTGCAAATGTTCCTCTCATGGCTATTTCTATAGATATACCAATTTCAACTATCCTTCTATGTGCATTTCCAATTACAACACATTGAGATGATATATTACAACTCTTAAATACTAAACAGTTAACAATAAATCTCAAAGGGACTCACCTATAATAGTTGTTGAGATACAAGGACAATAATAAAAATGTTGTACCTTTCTAACATTATAAAGCTTCCACCTTGTCCATGTACTTTTTTCAAACCATGAAAGGAATATAATGCAGATAGAGGAAGGAATAATCTAATTTACATAGAAGGGAACCCATATTCATTTCAAGAAGCCTCAATGGTATCTTGGAGGTACATCCTTGAAGAATATAACATCATCTTGAATCCAATACTTTCTCACTACATCATAAAGGAACTCACCTAAAACAGTTTTTTTCCTGTGGAAAAAGTTGTAATTTTCATTATAGGAGAAAATTACATTTTGTATATGCAGGGCATTACTTGAGTGAGGCATTTCCTATTCAAAATATAGAAATACTTTTGTGCATTCCTCCACACAGGGAGTATATGAGAATGAACAAAAAAAGAGAGCTATCTAGTCTCTTCGTAGAGAGGGTATGATATTATAAAAGTTTTGATAAATATTTACAATATAAGCAAAAAAGATGATATAAAAAAATCATGTCCCTTGCAATGATGCTTCAGAAATATTCAGACTCTATGAAGGGTCTGTGATAGTGTTGATAGGCAGCACCACCTTGTTCCTCACATATCATCCATATGTCGTCATCCCTGAGCGCTGCTTCTTTGGATAAGTGGTCAGCAATGGAGTTCCGCTCCCTGTAAATATGATGACAAGTGAAAGAGTCAAAAGACATGATGAGTCTATGAATCTCATCCAGAATATGCTTCAATGTATATGCATTGCAGATGTGTTTTTTGTTGATCCAGTTAATAACTAGTTTTGAGTCACCATATAATTGCAGATTTGTGCATTGTTTATATAAAGCGTATTGGACGAGATATTTAGCAGTTAAAAGCTCGACATAGTTATTTGTTCCTCTACCCAAACCCATTTGGATTTTATAGGTATGTGTTGCTGATAAGTGCAGTACTACTCCACCTCCACAACCTGATTCCTGAGCTGATCCATCAAAGTAGGCCCATGGTATGGAGAAGTTGATGATCTCTGTCTCTATATTTTTGTGCTATTTTTGTGTGGTATCTTCAGGAATTGTATGATACTCCGCTAAGGTTCTGTTCAGGATGGAGGGCCAATAGGGGGACTTTTGCTGAAAAATAATTTGATTCCTAGCTATCCATAGTGCCCAGCAGATGAGCAGAGGTATATTCCTTTCCTTGCTAGTGGTATCATTCCACCAATTATTCCATGCATCCTTTAAGTTGTTGTCATGCCATCGACAGTGAATGGAGAGCGCTGAGAGATATCCATTCCATAGCTCTTGCGATATAGGGCAATCCAGAAAGAGGTGTTCTGTGTCTTCATTGTTGTTTTTGCAAAGGTGGCACCAAAATGGCCCTGAGAAAGATCGTTTCATTAGGTTTGCTCCCGTCGGGACCTTGTTGTTCAGTATAGACCATAGAAGCAACTTCATTCTTGGGGCTGCTTTTAACTTCCATAAAAGGTTCCACCAAGGCTCAGGGGCTAGTGGCTTGAGGGGATCCATTAGAACTAGATATCCGATCTTGGGGGCATAATATCCATGTTTGGAAAAGGCCCAAATGAGCTCATCATCTCCTTCTGAGATCCTGATATGGGCCTCTGTTAGTGCAGATATGTAGTCTTTCTAGTCTTGTTGCCAGGGCGGGGGAATATTTAGAGCTAATCCAGATTTCTAGGCCTGTTGTGTCAGAGAGGATCGACCGTTGTCCGCTATATGGCATATATGAGTTATACCTTGTTCTGTTAGATGTGTTCTCAGCTCTTCGAGGAGTCTGTGAGCATTGCCACAACCTATCCAGGGGTCTTCTCCTATGCACACCAGGGAACTAGATCGATTCTCCAGGTCAATCCATTTCTTATCAAGTCCATAGCTTTTGTAACTGCCTTCTAGATAATTGATATGTTCCCGCTAGAATGGTGTCCTTGTCTAATCTAATCAAGTGGGTTTGAGCGGTTGATGTATTTTGAAGTGATGACCTTCATCCAAAGGTTGCAGTTATTGATTAGCTACCAATCCAACTTTGCTACAAGTGCTTTGGAAAATGTGTCCAGTCTCTTGATCCCCCAACCACCCCATCTTTTAGGCATTGCCAGAGATTCCCATCTTGTCCAGGAAAAAAACTTCCATGTCTGTTTCCCCTTCCATAGAAAGCGATAGCAGAAATTTTTGCAACCTATCCATAATGCCCCTAGCAATCTAGGCTAAGGTCATCCAATATACAGGAATTTGTTCTAAAGCATCTTTGATCAGTACCAACCTGCCTGCTCTGGATAGGTATTTATGTTACCATATATTCAAGCATTTTTCTACCTTAGTAATGAGCCAGATCCAATCTACAATTTTGTAACCAAAAGGCTTCAGTCGATAGCCAAGGTATCTCAGGCCTTCCTCTATAGGATGGGAAATAAAGGGGAATCTCCTTAGGGCGAATTGTAATTCATTTTGGGAGCACCCAGATGCTGTTATAGTGGATTTGGATTCGTTCAGTATCATCCCCGTGGCCATTTGAAAGGTACCAATGGCTTGATGGAGAGCAGTGAGATCACCAAGGCCACCATTGAGGAATATGAGCACATCATCCACAAAGAGAAAATGAGTCAATATAGTCATGTCAGTGATTTTGATACCCCTGATTCTCCCCTGTCTATGTTCTTCTCCTATAAGTCTGCTTAGGCCCTCCATGATGAGAAGGAACAGTAGTGGGGATAGGGGGAATCCCTGCTTGAGTCCCCTCTCAGCATGAAAGAAGGGGGAAGTCGATCCATTTATGAGAACACTGTAAGGAACATTGGTTATACAGCTCATGATCCACTTAATGAAAGTAAAAGGAAATCCCAGTTGAGTTAATAGGATTCAGAGGTATAGCCAGTTGACTTTATCAAAGGCTTTGGATAGGTCTATCTTCAAAATCATTCCTTTTAGTTTCCTAAGCTGTACAAAATGAAGGAGTTCTTGAGTAGTACCAATTGCCTCATGAATATGCCTATTATGTAGAAAGGCAAACTGTTCATGGGATATGTGGAGGGACAGGATTGGCTTTAATCTTGGCTATAATTTTGTATATGCAGTTGCATAAGGATATAAGCCTGAAGTCATCAAAGGAGGAGGGCTTATTAGCTTTGGGGATGAGAGCAATGAAAGTGGATTTTAGGCCTCCCAGTATCCTTCCACTCCTTCTGCTTTCCTCTATGATTCACAGGAGGTCTGTTCCTAAAACCTTGAAGAAGGCGATGTAAAATTCTACTGTCCATCCATCCGGCCCCAGACTTTTGTCCTTTTTTAGCCACTTCAGAGTATCTTCAAGCTCTTCTAGTGTGACTTCTCGTGAGAGTTCCTGTTCTGCCTCCTAATCTACATAGCCGGGAAAGAGCTGCACAATACGCATTACTTCAGCCAGGGTAGCATTGGGTGGAGCTTTGTAGATATTTTGAAAGTGTGAACATGCTAGTGCTGCCAGCTCTCGGAAGGATTGTACTGATCGTCCCTGGGTATCTTTGAGCTCCCATATTGTGTTAATGGCCTTCCTCCCATTGGCATGTTTGTGATAAAATTTAGTATTATCATCCCCCTCCTTCAGCTAGATGGCTCAGCTTCGAAGTCACCAACTCTCTTCTCTGTCTCTTAAGATTTGATTTCTCTTCAGCAGAGTTGCGGAATATATGTCCTTTTTCTCCTGAGACATTATGGTACCTCTTGACTCTTCCTCAAAGGAGTATATATCTTTCTCTGCTGTTCTGAGAGTCAGCTCTTCCGCTTCCTTTTTCTTCCTTGCCCATATCTTGGATAGGGCCTTCAACTCCTTCATATTATGCAAGAAATCATGCATGAGATTCCCTATTGTTCCTGGAGGGTTTGCCTTCCAAAAATCGGTCACCAATTTAATGTATTCCTCATCCCGTAGCCATGTGGAGTTAAATTTGAACGAGGCCTTTGGTTTTTCTATTACTTCCTACAGCTCTAGGTAGATAGGTCGATGATCCGATAGGCCTCCAGTGCTCACCCATTGTCTGATATGGGATCCCCTATTGACCAAGTATTCTTTTAAGAGGAATCTGTCAAGCCGTCTGGCTAGGCTTGCTTCCCCTGATCTATTTTTCCTCCATGTCGGCTGAAGTTTGGCTGAGGGGATGTCAATAAAGCTGTGGGTCTCTAGGATGTTTTCAAAGAAAACAGAATATGCATCCAACTGTGCTTGATTGACCCAAGATTCCACATACCCTAAGGAGAAATTTAGGTCTCCCCCAAGATAATGTTGTCTTATTGCAGGAGGGTTGAATTAAGCAAAGTTCTCCAAAAAATAGCTCTATCCTGACAGGGACCATATACATTAAAGATTATGAATTTTGCTTCAAGAGTGGGAGAGTAGATGTTTGTTCCCAAGTACCCCCGTCCTCCCCAAACCCTCAGAGTCTTAATGGAATAGTTACATGTGCCCATAGTTAAACCTCCAGATCTACCCATGGCATCAAGGGAGTGGAAATTCCAGCCTGGTAGCTAAGATTCAAGTAGGTGGGTGATAGAGCTCACTGAGCCGAGGGTTTCTCGTAGGAAATAATGTCTACAAGCTCTGTGACAAATAGATGCTTTAGGGCTAGTTTTTTATCTGAGCTAGCCATCCCGCGACAGCGGAAGGAGAGTAGCTTCATGGAGGGGGGGAGAAAGGGGTTTGCTCTACTCTAAGGGCCCAGTCAATTGTTTTCTATTTGCTAGATGCAATATCCTCCCTGGCCTGATGTTTAGCTTTGGATAGATGGGAAGGACGCCCCTAGGGTTTGGGAGGAGGGGGGAAGGAGTCTACCTCGAAACCTATAATGTCGAGGCCCTGAGATCGCATTCTAGAGCGCAGGGGGTAATGGGATTCTGGGTGAGAGTGGATAGGTAATGAGGGAGAGGGTGCACCAGAGAGGGAGGGCTGAGGGAAGGAGTAAGCAGGAGGGGGAGGCGCTATGGAGTAGTGCTGAACAATAGGGGGTTGATGGAAGAGCCAGGGAGGATGAGAGAGGGAGAAATTGAGGGGAGCGACCAAAGAGTCCGTGGTCCTATCATGCAGAGGAGGGGGAGGCAATACAGGAGAAACAAAAGTAGAATAAGAAAAAGAGAGAGGGAAATTTGACATACCCATGGAATGAGCATCCCCTATAGCCACCCGAGCTCTTGTCAGAGGTGGGGAGGGAGGCCGAAGTGGAGCTTTCCCATGCTTCTTCCTTGATTCTTTCTCGTGTGCCTTGTCTACTTTAGCTGGGACATGTTGTGGGAGATCTTCCACTTCCATAGCTGGCTGAGGTTGGTCCCGAGGGGTACGGGCTTCCTGGTCTTTGTCCTCCGGTTGATGACCCTTTTTGTTAATCAAGGGGCAGTCCTTATATACATGATTGACCTTATGGCACCTGCGGCATCTATAAGGGATGCCTTCATAGTCCAGTGGCTGCTTCTGGGTAAATGATCTCCATTGTATGGTAATGTATTCCTGTAACCCTCCCCTAGTATCCATATGTACCAGAATCCTAGCAAAAGCCATCTTGCCAGTAGATAAATAAGACTTATCAAATTCCATGTATGTGCCAATTGAGTTCCCAATGTGACGGAAAATGTCTTCTGACCAGAAGTGTAACGGGAGCCCTGGTAATCTAACCCAGATTGGGCCAATGCCTAGCTACTCTGTATCTGGGTCGAAAAGTGGTGACCAATGCTTCAGGAGGACTGGGGCATGCTCGAAATGCCAATAGGATGAAAGGACCCAGTTCGTGTGGTCTGGCCTCGAGAATCGTAGGGCAAACCACCCTTTCACGAACGTCTATACTGAGGGCAGGTCGGCTAAATGATGACCCCAAACCTCTGATACCCATGTTTTTAGGTGAGCCACTATATAGTTTCACCCCTGAATTCTTCCAACTAGAACCCTATCTACGAAATCCATAGTATCTCCAAGCTGAATGTCCTCCTCGAGCTTGAGAAAAGTGTCGACAACTTTGGTCCGGAAGCACTTAGTCTTCTTGCAGGCCCTCACTTCAGCAGTTGAGTCTCCTTGACGGTCATAGGTGTACTCCGAAATGGGGGGGTTCTTGGGGGGAAGGGATGAGCCGACTGGGATGGCATCCTCTAAGGGGGGAATATTGGTGAAACTACTCGAATGGGGAGAGGACGTGTGCAGCGTAATTAGGGGGACCGTAGTGGAGGATGGAATGGGAGGAGTGGCAGGGAAAAAAAACAGAGGGGGGTGAGAGGTATGACCAGGGGTAAGAGACAGAGGGTTAGGGTTAAGGCACCCCGATACAAACCCTAGGGATGATAGAGACAACGGGGGAGTGGATAGGGACGACTAGGTTGGAGGGTCTTCCAACAAGATCACCTGGTGGTCAAATGGACCTGAGAGGGAGGGGAGGCCGAAGATAGTCTCATGCAGCTCATTGCTAAATGAGAGTGACCCTAGCTTAGTAGAACATGGGGTCGTCCAGATAGAACCCTCCGCCAACGGTTCTTTCGAGTAATCCACCAGATCGAGGTCCATCGCTATCAGGTAAGTTGTATCACCAGCTACCTATGGTAACTGCCAAGGGAATGAGCAGCAAGTAGTAAAACAGGCGATGGAGCTAGGGGTCAAAGTAGCAAACCATTGAGCAGGTAAAGCCAGGCACAGTAAAACGGAGTAAAAAAACCTAGTTACAGAGGAAGGGAATATTATAATGTCTGCCCTATACCGAGGGAGACGTGTACTCGCGCAGCATATCCAACTGCGCCATCGTGATTCAGATATGCAGCAGCTACCCAAACTCCCCTGCCTGCTGTGCCATTGAGTTCCCCATCCATATCAATTCCTCCTCCCCTCACCTGAAACAATTGCAACTACACTATAAGGAATATCATTGAAAAGCAATTCCTTGCTACAACTCTAAAAAACTTCTCATCCACGTACTTTCCTATAACCATGAACATGATGAAAATGGAAAATTGATTGAAACTAACATAAATGGGTACTGCATATTACTTGAATGTTTCAATAAGCCTCAATGGTATTTTGGAAGTCTTCTTATCCAAAGAGATATGTTCCACCATCATAACAGATTCTTGTTGTAACATCAAAGGAATCATGATTATCAAAATCTATAATGAGCTTAAATTGATTTCCACCTAACCTCATAATTGAAATCAAACTGGATTTAGGCTGACAATAGATTCTTGCACTAAACTTCTGAAAACAAAAATCAATTTGCAGTCTTGTACATAAAACACAAAGGTACTTGTAACTTAAAGGAAGATGTGGTTGAGAAAATCAATTTCTTCTTCATGAAACATTCTCAATAGGTAGAAGGTAAAATGATTGTTTCTTATACCAGTGAATGCTATGTGAAAGAAGTCCATGTCTACCATGAATAAATCTTCCTTTTGCTTATAGAAGATGAAAAATAGTTTATCACATATGCATTTTCTATTGTGTTTTATTTAAAATTTAAAATATAAAAGAACAAAGAGAATCAAAATAGAAACTAATGCATTTTTTTTTATCAATTATCATGGATTTGGTATTGGGATTTTCAAATTGGGTTCAGATTGACAATAGATTCTTGCACTAAACATCCAAAAATAATAATATATTTGCAGCCTTGTACTTCATATGCAAAGGTGTTTGTGACTTGAAGAGGGATGTGGTTGAGCAACTCAATTTCTTAATGAAACATTCTCAAAAAGTCGAAGGTGAAATGATTGTTTCTTATACCAGTGTGAATGTTGTGTGAAGGAAACTCATGTCTACCACATATAATTTTTTTTTTTTGCATGTAGAAGACCAAAACAAGTTTATAATGTTTGCACTTTCTATTTCATTTGCATTAAATGATAAAACATAAAATAACAAAGAAAATCACTGCATAAATTACTACACTTTGTGTCAATTATCATGGATTTGATATTCATATTTAGTTTGAAATTTCGAACTACACAATTTTTAAAGAGATCTCATTAAACATGAGAACAGTGCATATCAAATATTCTAAGGTGTATTCTTGTTTAATATTAATGTTGAAGGCAATTATCAACTAGAAACTTTGAAACAACAAGTAGTTCATTCACAATTTTTTATTAGGGTCAACCTTCAAATTCAAAAATGCATTCTGAATTAGATTGGTTACATGATTGACCTGGAGAGTAAGACACCTTTATGATTATGTGTAACAGAACTAAAATAGAAGGTGCCACATAGAGATCCACTTACTGAACAACAAACTGGAGAGCAAAATATTTCAAAGGAATCCACTTCAAAGATTCTTGAATTCTTGCTGCTTTCTCATCAAAATGCATTTCATCAGCATAACATCTTCTCATGTGAATAATTACCCATATATCATTTGGTTGTAAATTAGAATTATATCTACTCATTAATGTTTCTTGTTGTCATTGGCTTCAAATTAATCCCTTCCACTCTACAAAAGGAAATCATACTGAAATAGAACATTAATGACAGGTAAGGAACATGATCTCAACTATCTTAAGGATGTCCAGGGGGGAAATAGGAATCAACAAGTTCTTTGTAAGCTAAGTTTGCAATTTTTGTAGCAACCAGAGTCCCTAAATGTTCTCCTGGAGATGAATGATCCAAGCTACTCCCAGACTCCATCTTGATTGAGGAATTACATGCTACTAAAGAGTTTATGTTCACATATTCAAATTGAATGAGAAATTTTCCACAAGCATCTTTGACCATCCTATCATAGAAAATCGTTAGATCAAGTACAAAGGCCATTAGATTCTTAAAAAGAATTCCTAGTTCTTTCATTCCCATCTTCTAATAGAAAAGACCTTCTCTTGAGGACATAGAATGAATAAATGCCTTGCAATGATTTAATCCACAAACATAGGATGATTTAAAAGTCCACAAACTTATAGGCGAATCATATTTCTTGTTTGGATGCAAAGGATGAGAACCAATGAATGGATGATGTGAAAAAAATATTTTTAAGCCAATCTATAGGAAATGTTTTCCTCGAAACATTTGAAGTCTAAGAAGCCAAGCTGTTGAACCACTTTCTTAGCAGATCTTGCATTTCCAGTGTCAACCATCAGAAAAAAAAAATGAACTTGAAGAGTAAATAGCCTTGGTAACATTTTCCCGCACTCCAAGTAGATCCCTCTCCACTTGGGAAATGATGGAATTATCATATCTTCCTCCCCTCACATGCTTCATAACCCTAGAAATTTTAGTAAGTTCATTTCCTAGCTCTTCCGTAGATATCTTTCTCCATGAAGCACAGTGACCAAGAACCAAATCATTCAAACTTGCACTAAAACCATTTAAGGTTAAAAATTCAATAAAAAAACTTTGAACTGAATTCAGACAATTCATTGTCGCTCGTGGACCTTTTCATTTTACAGTTGCATTAAAAATTTGAGTTAGAGAACTTAGCAATTGTGTTTTATCACCATTGAATAATAGTATTTCATTGTTCCTTATGAGAAGCTCATTCTCCTCACAGTTAAATTACGAGGTAAAGCCATCTGAATAATTTGGGTAACTATCCAAAATGGTTCTCCATCATGCACTATAGTGACTGTTGGTTCAAGCAAGGTTCCAAAAGTCCATAATGATAGCTGATTCAGTGTGGTTTTCTCCAACATAGATTTTCTAGATAGAAGATTGGCATCCAACAATGTATCTTTTTTCTTTCAACTGAATAAATAAAATTTAGAGTAGCTCTAGGGTGTACATAGTCCTTCCTGGGATTGCTAACAACTGTGGGAACCTAACCTCCCTACCTAACTATGGGGTCATATCCTCATGACTAAACAACCAACAATGTATCTACTATCAACACTCAGTGCTATGTTTGCCTCTCCATAATGGGAACTAAACATTTGTTGATCCACACTTAGAAGCTACAAAAGCTCAACTTGATATTCTAAAGATTGGGGATAAATAACATGAATGAAATCCCCATCAAAATCTGCACCAAGTGGCCAACTTATGAGAGGATTAATAATCACCGTAGATCCCAGATGTATGTATGTTTCTAATGCCTACAATAAATTTTTTTGGACACCTGGAGGGAAATTAATCAAAATAAAATCCCCATCATGAAGTCCACGTTGATCACTTCACTAATTTCAACTTTCTTCATTGCTTTTCTGAATGCATTTCAACAATAATTACCTCCTTTGTCAACATAGTCTACATTTTTCTACAATTTTTCCCTATTGTAAGCATTTACACGCTCTGCAAATTTTACTCTCTTGGCTATCTCTATAGGCATATAAATTTAATTTATCCTTCTATATGCATCTCCAGTGAAAGCGCATTGAAATGATAGATTACAACTCGTACTAATAAAACAACTGTGCAATTTGTCAATTTCTTTACTTTTTGCATTTTTAGGAAAGTTGTTTGTTGGAAATTTGCTTCCAAGTATCTAAAACGATATCGTAGACTGTCAAAATACAAAATATTGTAAAAATATTATGATTGATATCCATCCTCAAGACTCTTTTAAGTTTCTACTACTACTTTGAATACCTTTCTCCCTGCCCTTACAAATAGATAATCTGTGAACACGAATTATGGATCCTTTGATTTAGCCTCATGTGACATGAATTGAGTTGTGCCATATCTTGAATCTTTGATCTCTTCAATAACACTAACAATTTTCTTTAGTGTGTGTGCAGCACGTTCCTAGGACAACTAGAATAATATTGACAATCTAAATTTAATATTACCATTTAGATCTGAATTCTAATAAAACAATTGTTTATATTGCAATTACAAAAATGAACTAACAATAAAAAGCATGTTACTTACCTATGTCGTTAAGGGTTTTCCCCACATATCATGAATTTGTACACAGTTAGGAGTTCAAGGTAGAAGTTAAAACATAAAATTTCTCTTGCTTGAGGGTTAATTTCAACTAACCTCTAAGAAATTTGTCATCTGTGGAAAAATATTCAATATCATTGAAATTGATCTGGGGTTTTCTGAGTACGATCCCTTGACCTAAATTTTGATAGTGGGATTTAGTAGCGAGGATCATATTATGATTAGAAGGGGTGGTTGCCTTAGTATCTTGAGTCTTGGAATCGACTCTTCATTGCAGCACTGTAGATCTTCATGTCTTAATCTGGGAAAACTTGAGTTCCTGGGCTCGATCCCTACCGTTGGAAGCCCCGGGGTCTAGGGAACGATTCTGATATGTCAATGATCTCTAGATGACATTTGATTTCATGATCTTGGTTACAAATGGTTGGGTTTTCATATTCTCTGTCATTATTGTCATAGCCAAGAGTGAATGACCAACGTTTCCATTCAAAATTGAGGCCTCGGGAGAATGTAGGAGCTTCAAAGTCATCCATTAGAGTAATTTGAGAAAAATTCAATGCACAAATTTAAAATGTTCTTTGAAGTTAAGAAAATTAGTGCTAAATTGGTTGGATGATGTTGCAATATTGAAATCTATAACTGCATGGATCTAGCATATTTTGTGACTTTTCGTTGTTGATGTTGCAATGATCTCTATTATGGTCTACAACTGGATGGATTTGGCTTGGTATCTTTAACTATTAGTATTTTCATTTGCTCAAATTTTATCCTACTTCTTAGTATTGTAGATGGTTTGGAATAGTCGTTGTGTTTAGTGCTATGTGGGAGGGTGAAAGTGAAGTTGGAATCTATGATTTACTAATATTTGCTTTTTCATTTATATTACTACATTGATAATCCATAGCTTATATTGGGTGCATTAATTTAAATAATTATACAATGCAAAATGATTAGCTGCATTGATTTAAGAAATAGTAGTGGAAAATTGATAAGTATAGATTTCAACTCTAATATAGCGAAAATTATCTAAGTGATTTCAAAACTAATATATTGCAAAACAATTTAAAAATACACATTATAATTTATAAAATAAATATTCTATTACAAGGAAAAGACCAACACTTTGCTTATCCAATACTAATCTTTTAGTATACTTTTTTGATGAAAAATGTTTAACCAATGAATGTGAAGCATTGAGTTTTAGTGAAAATACAATCCATTTTGTCACTCATTCAATATATGCAATGTATCAAATAAGCATGAGAAAAATCAAGTAATTGTATTGATTTCAATAATCATATAATGTATCCCTAGATTGGTTAGCTGGCATGAGACAGATGGGCGGAATGAGACCATAGTTCCACTCACTACAAGAGGAGGGAGACATTCCATGATTGCCCCCAATGAATAAGAATGCACGTACACTTGCATTGTGTGCCATAATTATGTTACCACCCCATCAATCATGTCACTCGTGTTTGTCTAATGGCATATTTCCCTTGGCTCATTAGTCTTTTATCCCCTCTTGTACTTGGAAGACTAACATGGTTTTTAAGCCTACTCTAAATTTCCACATTAGTCATTCTAGGAGGTAAACAATTATGATGGCACCTGAGCCATCTCTCTATACATGAGGGTCAGGCTAATAGTTTGTATGCAATTATATATAGTGCAGTAATGGTGTAATGGTGTCTGGCATATTTTATGAGTTTCAAGCCTCGTCATAGGTATTTAGAAGGAAAATTGGTGATTTTTGTATCATTTTATGTTTTTCACCCTGTAGTGATTCGTCCCCCTAGATAAATTTGGTGGTGTTTCTTACTGAACTTGTTATGTCGAGACCATTCCCCCAGTCCATCAGAGCTACTTCTACTGAATTTTATTCATTTTTTCTTGGCCTTTAGCTAATTACTTCCTCACTATATTTTCTTATCTTGAATTTCTCTCCCATTTTTAGGCACACAATATCGCCCTCTAACCTTATCAGGTTCCACCACTTTCACCTTCCACTTCCCATTAGCCTATCTTTGTGGAATTGTCCCTCCTATAAACTCTTTCTTTATGATTTCTTATAGTTTCCTTATCCGGTGGAGACCATGGTGAGATAGAGAGCATAGGTCTACCATGGAACTTCCTATTATAGGGACTTTGGAAGCCCAAAAACCCAAGAATCAGTTGAAATCTTTATTACTCCTTATGATTATTTTACTCCTGGAAGTGTTCAAGAGGGAATTTTTCAAGATAAGCGTGACATTGAAGATGAAATACAATGCATTATTAACTTTGAGGTGCTTACTAAGGTGGAGAGATGGGTTGCAAGCATGGATCACTATTAGAGTTTCCTCAATCACTATATACATATAGGAAATATTTATTGGCACCTCAAGTTGTTGGTTGGCTGCATGGTGATGGAGAAGAACACTACCTAAGAAGAGATGGTTTTTAATTAGATGAATTGTAGGTGTTAATGTGCGTCATGGACAACAAACTAGTGAAAATTAAAGACGACTTTGACTTGCCCACTACTCTAGGTTGTTCTCTAGGAAGTGAAAGGGATCATATCCCTCTGGAAGCCTTAGAATATTGAAAATATTAAATGTTAATTATGTTCTCTAGTTATCTACTATATCAAGTACCACTAACTTTATTTTTTTGCTTTAA
Organism: Pinus tabuliformis; assembly: GCA_031772625.1. Taxonomy (NCBI): domain Eukaryota; kingdom Viridiplantae; phylum Streptophyta; class Pinopsida; order Pinales; family Pinaceae; genus Pinus; species Pinus tabuliformis. The sequence continues at coordinate 407,782,621 of CM062809.1, read as the reverse complement.
TATATCCCTATAGCCCATGTATTTTTTACAAACATGTTCAATTTTTAGAACACTATCAGTAAACTTTTTGTGTGGCTCTTAAGGAAAATAAAATTTTGTGCTTGGTCTGGTTTCTATAGTGGTAGACCATGAAATATTTCAACCTCTTTTGATGTAAAATAATGATTGATGGAATGAAAACACTTTCACTTATGAAAACAAAATACAATCATATAATGCAAATCAATAAGGTGCATTGATTTCGCTATTAGTAAATTGAAAAATGATTTAGTGCATTCATAACAAAAAGTATTACATTAAATGGATTCATCATGGAAATAAATTTCAAAATGCTGATTACTATGATATAAAAGATTTTTTTTCTTGTAAGTTATAATACAATGCTTTCTTTAATTGTGTGTGAATTATATCCTATTAGTTTTTGCAAATTAAAATTGTAATGATTTTGTGCATTGATAACACAAATTATTAAATTAAATGGATTCATCATGGAAAACATTCTAAAAATATTGATTACTATATCGGTATAGAATATCCTCTTACACGTAAGTTATAATCCAATGCTTTCTTTCATTGAGTGTAAACTATATCTTATTAGTTTTTTCAAATCAAAATCGTTATTTAGTTTTTGTTACAATGTTAAGCTAGATATAGAGCGAACTCATATATAGAATACATTAAAAAACCAAGAGCATGTTAGAGAGGATAAATATAATTATGATAGGAATATGAGAATATAGTTATTTACTCGTACTTGTTAGTATCATAGATGCTTTAGAAAAATTGTTGTGCTTGGTGCTATGTGGAGGGTGAGAGTGAAGTTGGAGTCAATGATTTGCTAATATTTTTTCCCCTCTCATTCATATTACCACATTAATAACCCATAGCCTAGATTTTTCTTAGTTTATTTGAGCATCATGTAGGGCTATGTAATATTTAGAACTAAGGATTGAGGATTCTGTGTATGTTTATTAGTGTTTCCTCTTCATTACGTGGGTTTTTGTTGGATGTTGGCATTGTTGTATTTGTCTATCAATATTTCTAGACGATGTGTGGAAGTTGTGTGAGGTTGTTGTGAAAGTTGAGGGTTCACAAGAATGTTATGTGCATTCGCTCCTGACAAATGATTTGAATTTAATTCCTTGTGAATGTTATCAAAGGATATAACCTTGAAGATTATAATCAACTCCCTAATTGTAACCATCCACTGATCAAATAAAGACATGCTTAAGGAAGTATAACCTTTCAACCATTCTATAAAAACCTATGAATCCCCTATCACTTATAAGTTTCGATTGAAGAAGTCACACAATTAAAATGACTAACTTAAATGTCTAATTTCTATTATTGTAGTAATTCCTAAGTAGTCATATTTTTATTCATAGACTAAATTAGTCATTTTTAGTTGTATTACTTATGAGCTAGTCGTATATTTTAATCTGTGACTAAATTAGTCATTTATGTTAGTCATTTTTAGTTGGGTCAGTCGAGATTACTTAATTTTGGTAGTATTTCACTTGGAAAAGCTACAGTGACTAAAATTTTTAGTCACCTAGTCACTAATTTCATCATTTTCTACTAGTGAGATGTTCATAGATTATAGATAGTTGGACAACTAACAATTAAAAATAATTTTCCTTTACCTTGAATAGATGATTTTTTTGATCAAGTTATAGGGTCAACAATGTTATCAAAAACCAACCTTATATTGATAGGTTATCATCAATTAAGAATCAAAGATGAGGAAATACACAAGACTACATTTAGAACAAGGTATGGAAACTACGAATTCATGGTAAGGCCCTTTGGTATTACCAATGGACCTACTACTTTTATGTGCCTAATGAATAGGGTGTTCATCAAGTACTTAGACAAGTTTGAACTATTTTTTATTGATTACATTCTGATATATTCAAAAAACCAAGAAGAACATGAAGAGCACATAAGAATAGTGTTACAAACATGGAGGTAACATAAGCTATATGTAAAATCCAACAAGTGTGATTTTTATAAAGATAAAATATAATATTTTGGGCACGTCATTTCTTAAGAAGGCATGTATGTTGATTCTGAAAAGGTGAAGGCCATTTTAAATTGGCCAATACCTAATGATGTAGTAGATATTATATACTTAATGGGAATTACTGGGCATTAGAGAAGATTTATAGAAGTATTTTCTAATTTAGCTTATCCCATCACTTATTTGAAGAAGAAGGGAGTGAAATTCAATTGGACATCAAAGTGTCAAGAGATTTTAGAAAAGTTAAAATACTTATTAACAATAGCTAATTCTAAATATTGTTGATCTAAAAACATTTTTATTGTGTATATAGAAGCATTTCTTAAAGGGATGGGTGGTGTATTAAAGTAGGAAAACTATGTGGTTGCTTATGAATCGAGAATATTGAATACTCATGAAAAGAACTATGTTGTTTATGACTTTGAATTACCTATAATTATACATGCATTAGAAATGTGTATACAATACTTATTAGGAAAAAAAAATACTCTCACTACTGACCACATAGGTTTAAAGAAAATTTTCAACTAAATAGATTTGAATGTTAGACAGTCAATGTGGATGACATTTTTGAGTGAATTTAAACTTAACAAGAATCACATAAAAAGGAAAGAGAATAAAGTAGTTGATGTCCTGAGTAGAAATGAAAATAAATTAGCTAAATTTTTGGTCGGTAGAGCCAAGACATATTTTGCAGAACAAATAAGGGTATCAACTTTAAAAGATGAAGTATATGAGTAGCTTTAATAGAAATTACATCGTACATAGCTTCCTAGTTATGTAGAAAATCAAGATGGATTATTAGCTTTCAAAAACATAATATATGTCCAAAATGAATATGCTTTGAAGTAGTTAATTCTGAATGAACATCATCAAAAACCAATTCAGGCCATCCTGGATATCAAAAGTCCATCATAAAATTAAGAAATGAGTTTTTATTGGATGGGAATTAAATGAGAAGTGCTTCAGTATTTGGATAAGTCTTTAGAGTGTTAGTGGCTTAAACTGCAAAACCAACACCCAACTAGACTACTAAACCGTCTACCAATTCCAGAGTGGAAATGGGAAGTCATTTCCTTGTATTTTATCATTGGTTCGTGCAAAACCTAGAGACAACATGATTCAATTATGGTAGTATTATAAAAACTAAAAGTAAAACTATTTTATACCTATTCAGTGCACGTTCAGAGCAGCACAGATTGCACATAGTTTCATGAAAAAAAAAAATCAGTTACATGGAATACCAAAAGAAGTTATATTAGACAAAGACACTAAGTTCAAACATTTTCGAGAAACTAATTGGAGGAATGGGTACGCAATTGAAATTTAGTATATCTTACTGTCCTCAAACAGATGGTCAAACAAAAAGAAGAAATTAGATACTTGAAGATATGTTGAGGATGTACATTATCGATGGACCCACCATGTGGCAATATTTTTAAAATCTAACAGAATTTGCTTACAATAATATTTATTAGGAGTCTATTCAAATTATTACATTTCATGCTCTCTATGGATGATAATGACACTCCTTTGAGTTGAATTTAGCCAAAAGATAAAATGGTTTTAGAACATGACCTTCTATGATAAATTGATCAAGCGATAAAGAAAATAACATAGAATTTAAAAACTTTTTGAAGATAGGAGGAAAAGATATAGAATAAAAAGATAATGCATAAGGAGTACATGCTGGGAGAACATGGGTATATCAACGGTAAATAAAATAAGAGTACATTGAGACTAGGAACTTGTGCTAATTTAGCACCAAGGTTATGTGGACCATTTGTGGTACTAGCTAGAGTTGGGAGGTGGTGTACTAGCTAGCACTATCGAGTCATATGAAAGTGCATAATGTTTTTCATTTATCTTTATTGAAAAAATATGTTCATGACAATACTCATCTAATTGACTGGAATGTGATGCAGGTAAAACCAGAAGGAAAATTCTAGACTAAACGACTACAAATATTAGATCAGAGGAAAGTCGTGCTCCAGAATCAAGCCATAACCTAGGTTAATGTGAAATGGATGCACTTCAACCCAGAAGAGGATACATAGGAGATACAGTATAAAATGTGTGAAGAATTTCCTACTTTGTTCTAAGAGAAAGGGAATTGAAGGAAGAACACAAAGGATAATGTTTATTTTGAGCAGGGGAAGGTGTGACACCCTTATGTTTTTCTTTTTGAAGACATGACTATTTTTATATTATTTAATTATTGTTGAAATTAATGGTTATGGAAGCCAAGACTGAAATTATTTGATTATGCAATTAAATTGTATTTTATTAAATTAATAACTGAGTTTTTTGGGAATAATTGGGAAAGAGAACTTGAGTTATATAGACTTGATGTTATTAAGAAAAACGTTGTTAGTATTTAATTCCACATGGTGGACCTTCATAAATATTATCCTAAAAAACCCTAGGAGAAAAAAAGAAATTTAAAAATAGCATAATGGGAGAGAAAGATTATGCTAAAAATTTAGCTAGAGAGAAATGCTAAGTTGGCTAAGAATAAAAATAAAGCACGGGATGAAACAAATGTATTCTTTAAAGGGTAATAGGAAAAGACTTTTCCTAATTTAAATAAAAGTACTAGGTAACTAAGGGGTGCATACCCTTAAAGCAAGATATTGCTAAGGAAAAATAACCTAGGATGATCTATAAGAAAGCCACTTAGGAATACAATGAGGTTGTTGATTCCTAGAGACAAGAAGGTCTGAGCTTGAGGATAATTGTGGGTGATAATTCATTGGTTGGGAGGAATGTGTTGTGCTACATAGAATTCCCAAGTAGTTGGATTTGGTTAGACTATTTTTATGTGATTGATCACATGTTAGTTGTTGATATTTTCTAATGTTGTTTTCTATTAAGGATCCTAATTAAATTATTGAATTAATTTCTAAAGATAACTTTGATTAGAGTTACATAAATTATCGTGCATGTTATCTACTACGTCAACTAATATGAACAAAACTAGTTATTTATAGGACTGATTATTATATACTGAATAATTTTCATATATAAATTAATTCTGAGTAATAGATGGTGTATGTGAATAAGCATGTGTCAAAATGCATAGATTATATTTTGGTTGTAGTAAGGTTGTTAACCTTAAATTCCTAGAATGATATTATAATAGTGGGAATTTTATAAAACCGAAAAAAATTATTTGTAAGTACACATAGAGTCATGTAGATTGATTAATCCTATATAAATTTGGTTGCATGTGTGAAGTATGTAAGAATGAGTATGATGTAAATTTATGATTTGGGATTATCTCTAGTCGACTAGGAGAAACACTCATTTATTTAATTCCTTAATAGTTATAATTTAGAAGAGTAAGCTTAAGGTAAACTTATCTTCTCACTTGAAATGAAATCAAAACAACATAAGAAAGATTTTATGCCTAGGATTTAAATTAAGTAAAACTATTCTATAATGAAAAATGGCCAATCAGTTCAAGAAAGGAAACATGGAATATCTATGGTATTCTTGTAAACATGAAAAATAATACAACATTTTGTTTATAAGTATGATCAAAAAATTGATATTATGTTGAAAAAGAGGTGATCATCTAATCCAGATGGATATTAGTGGCCACTCGACTATTCCACTTGGACCCCCACCATTGTTTCTTCTAGTTTTTCAGTTTCCTTAATTGTAGCACAATTTACTATTTTTGGTAGTTTTTCGAGTCCTGATCTTCCGAAGCCATTTTGAGGCCCTAAACAACATTTTTTGGGAAAATCACCGGCACCAAATTTTAGCATTTAACTTGATATTCGTTGTCATCATTTGTAGTCCTCAGATAGATATTTCTAATGAAGTATCATACGTGTCAAATAGAGATCATATGCCAAGGTTACAACCCTGGGAAGTTTATGTACCAATTTACCTGAATGAGGCCCATAGTTTAACATTTCATCTCCTTGGGTTAGGTTTTATGATTTTTGGGGTTTTCCACTACTTCTCAATAATAAATTGGCCCTCACCTCAATGTAACATAGTTCAAAGGCATGTAGCTACCACATATTTTATCATAGATAAGCTACCATCACTCAAGCTAGTCTTATTTCCATTCTGCTTGTAAGCATATTTTAGTATTTGATATTAATGACATGAAGTGTTATTTCTACTGCATCTTTGTATTTATGGTTATATCTATAATTTACTACGTTCTTGTTTAAATTCGGATCAGTGGTATTAGAGCAGTTTTCTCTCTCTCTATTTTCCTTTACATGTCACCAATGAGGTTGGGATATAAGGAGTTAGGGCTTGAACTAGTCAGACCCTTACAAGACTGGCCTAGAAAATCCAGATGGCCTCCCATGGGGGAAGAAAAGAATATGAGGGAGCAAGAGATCTTATCAAAATATTGCTTGAGGAGGTCCTTGATAAACAAAGGAACGTGGTGATGGATAACTTTTCCCAAATCCTTCAATAGTTCCCACCGGTGGCGCATCTACATCCAGAATCCACTCTAGAGGTACCACTCCTTTTAAGGTACAAGTAAACTTTGACATTCCCATATTTAAGGGACAAATAGATGCAGATGTCGTAGATAAATTGTTAAATCTTATGGAAGGATATTTTTCTATTCATTATTTTTCAAGTCAGGAAAAGATTACTTTTACTCTTCTCAAAGCTACCTCCCACGTCAAGGACTAGTGGGAAACATATTGTGAGTAGAAGGATGAAAGTACATCTTCACTGTTTTCAGTTGCACCCACTTGGAATTCATTATGAGACACCATCAAGGAGCAGTACTAGCATGTTAGGAGCTATGAGGATAAATACATAAAGTGGACCACGTTGCGGTAAGGAAGGGACCAAGTCATGCCAGAATTGACCAATGCTTTTCATACCCTTCACATGAAGTTAGGTATATAGGATTCTAAGAAACATTTGGTACTCAAGTACCATGGCTACCTACAAAGGTACATCTAGGATGAGATGGAGTTCCTAGAAATCCCTTTGGTCGGCACGATGCACCAATATGCTGTCGAGATCGAGTAGAATCTTAAACAGAAAGAGCGAGACTTTGGATCTGTGAATCCGAAGCAAGGGAAATGTGCCCCCAAATCATAGAATGAAGGACAAAGCCAAGGCCAGATGGCCCGAGACAACCCACCAAAGCCGCAAGAAAAGAACAACATCGTAAAGCTAAAGAAGGACATGGGAAAGTGGTGTGAGTTCCATAAGAGCTCCACTCACAACACAACTAAGTGTCAGGCGAAAAAGTCACTGATGGCCGAGCTGAAGGCTTCTGAATAAGATTAATGTTTCAACTCTAAGTCAGAACTCGAGAAGGGGAATGAAAAAGGGAAGCAAATTATCGATGTGGAGGCCAACGCCACAATTGCCACCACGAAGATTCAGAAGGAGAAACCTGAAGATCCATAGGAGGAGGAGCACCTCTTCCACTCCCAAATGTGGGTAAAGGGTTCACCGCTATAGTTCATTGTCGATTGTGGGAGCCAAAAGAACCTCATTTCAGTAGTGGTCGTGAAGCAGTTGGGCTTACCAACCACAAAACACCCACAACCATACACCATCGGGTGGCTTCACCAAGGACAAGATCTTTGCGTCACCCAGCAGTGCCACCTTCCATACAACATCAAGCCCTTCATGGATGAGGTATTATGTGACGTTGCTCCTCTTGATGTTTGTGATGTTTTATTAGGCCACGCATACTTGTTGAAGTGACATGATATGTATGAGTCAAGGCCTAGCATTGTTATTGCTACCCTGGGAAATAAGTAGTACATGATACTGGAGCTAGCACTGCCTACTGCCATTTCTTTGGTTACTACAAAACAACGCAGTAAGATAATTTCCAAAACCTGGAAATTTGTTTTCCTGATGATATGCCCTCACAGAGAGAAAAGGACGGTGGCCATGACCTCTAGACATGGCCCCTCTGCATGACAACAAAAGATGGACAAGGTCATGGAAGAGTATGAGGACATTTTCATCTCCAGTTCATAAAAACGCAAAGGAATTTGTAGAATGATCATCATCAGAAGTGATCCACATACCTGCAACAATTTCATTTGAATATCAAGTATAAGAAGGGCAACACCAATAATGTTGCAGACTACCTCAGCCAACCACCAATCATTGCATTAACCACCGTGCTCAACTCTTATGGGCACGAGACTTCTGATTGGCCAATTCTATATAAAAGCAACCCAGAATTCAGACACACGTACCAGACGCTCTTGGAGGGTCAGCAAGTTCCAGATTTTTACCTCCAAGATGCATTGTTATGCCACCTAGTACACCTTTGTGTTCCTTCAAGCGAGTGTGGAAATATGATTTGGGAAGTGAAATACAATCAGGTTGCTAGGCATTTCGGGGTCGAGGAAATAGTCACAGTACTGCAAATTTCAATTGGCCGAATCTTCAACAGGATGCCAGGAAGTACATCAGATCTTGCACTACCTGTGCCATTGCCAAACTGACCATCAAGAAGAAAGGCCTCTATTCTCCGCTGCCAAACCCTAGTTGACCTTGGGAATCCATTGCAATGGATTACATGTCAGTCCCTCCTTCTACTAAGCATGGAAATGATTATGTTTTTGTGGTCGTCAACAGATTCTCGAAGATGGCCATTATGGCGGCCTACAAGAAGAATATCACAACAGAAGCCACTGCTAAACTCTTCTTTGAACGAGTGTGGGTACACTTTGGTATCCCACAGTCTATCATCTAAGATTGGGACAGGAAGTTCCTCAGTAACTTTTGGTCTAGTCTCAGGTTGATGCTGGACACCAAGATCAGTAAGTCCACAACATTCCATCCCCAAACTTATGGCCGCACAAAGGTTATCAATAGGATGATTGTACACATTCTATGCATGTACAACTTAGAGCATCCACACAAACAGGATGAGAACCTCCCCTATGTCCAACATAGCTATAACTGGGCTCTCCACAGCTCGACTAGCCATAACCTTTTTTAGGTGGGCTTGGGATTCAAACCACTATGTCCCATTGATGTGGCCATACCATTTGCAGCTACTCAGGCAGATTTGGCTCATGTCCAGTCCAAAGCCGACAAGGAAAACAACTTCATTGATGACATTCATCACATCTACCAATAGGTCGATGACATTCTTGAGAAATCAAATGCTAAGTACAATAAGTGACATGATCAACATCAGGTGCCACACAAGTTTCAGGTGGGTGACAAAGTCTGGTTGTATTTGCAGAAGGAATGCCTTACCAGAGCCTATCGAAAACTCAAAACACTTTGATATGGTCCTTACACCATTACTAAATATTTGGGAGACAATGTATTTGAGCTCAGCATTCCCCCATTCCTTGGCCTGCACCTAGTATTCAATGTGGACCACCTTCAACCATACTTCCCACCATTGTTGGACACATCAAACATTGTAGAACAACTCACACCTACAGAGCTAAATCCAGACTACATGGAACAATCCACAACTGATCATATTATGGACACATATATCAAGAACACCTGACGGAAGATAATCCAACTATATTGAGTTGTCAAAGCAGGCCAACTCCTTCACCGGGGAAAATGGCTCACCAGGGACCAAGTTCAACAGAAATTTCCTCATCTGATGGAGGAACTCAACGCAATGGGGACCATTTCTTCCTAAGGGGGGAGGAATGGTCCAAGTGGATATTACTGGCCACCCACCTATTCCACTTGGACCCCCACCATTGTTTCTTTCAGTTTTTCTGTTTACATAATTGTAGCACAATTTACTATTTTTGGCAGTTTTTCGGTTGTTGAACTTCTGGAGCTGTTTGAGGCCCTAAACGACGTTATTTGGGAAAATAAATGGTGAATAATTTGAATTTGTTAATTATTTGTTTTTCTCAAGTCTATTTGTCGGATATATCTTTCTAATGAGTTATCATATGCATCAAACGGAGATCGTATGCCAAAGTTAAGACCCTGGGAAGTTGATGTACCAATTTACCCCAACGGGGCCCATAGTTTTGTGTTTCATCTCCTAGGGTTAGGTTTCTCAATGTTTGGGGTTTTCAGTTTCTTCTCAATAATAAATAGGCCCTCAAGCCTCATTATAACATAGTTCAGAGACATGTAGCCACTACATCTCTTCTCAGAGATAAGCTACCATCACCCGAGCCAGTCTTATTTCCATTTTGTTTGTAAGAATATTTCAGTATTTGATATTAATGAAATGAAGTGTTATTTCTACTTAATCTTTGTATTTATGGTTATATCTGTAATTTTTTGCATTCTTATTTAAATTTGAATCAGCGTTACACAATTTATTAAATACCTTTCTTCTGAGAGTTTCCTGAAATCATATCTGGAGTAGAGGGATTTAAGTAATAAGTAGAAATTTTTTAATGAAGAGTAAATGAGTTTATCATATAAAAGACATGGGATTAAACTGAGAATAATGATAGTGAAGCTTTATAAAGTCATTCGGTGGGGATTCCTACTATATAGAATGTAATGTTAAGAAAAGAGAATATGGGAGATGAATTGTCCATTCCTCCTTTCGAATTATAAACCATCACTGATAGTAGAGATAAATACAATTTATAATAAAACATATATACAACTCTTAATATTAATTATAGGTATATTGAAGAAATAAAAAATTAATTAAATCAAACATAATCAAACCATAAATATGAGATAATTATATTGTGTGAGGAATAGTAATTAAGAGAATACTACTATTTATATTACTTTTCAATAACCCTATAGATAGAGGTTAAATTGAAAGCATTAGAAAATCTATGTGCAGAGAAGAGTCGAGCAATATAAATGTTAACTAAACAACTTGTACACATGCTACAGTTGATCCAATTCACTCTAGAGAACCTCAAAAATCAAAGTCCTTAAATATCAAGGAAACTATGATCAAATCGTAGAGCTTGTCACAAGCTTTCCAATGGTGCAAATGAAACCTCAATTTGAGTTCATACGCAAAAGTTATGGTCAGTAAAAATTTTGGTCGAACTAGGAAAAAGTCAAAGTCGTAGTCAACCCAGGGTGCCATGTGGAACTCACATAGGTAGCCACTTGGTAGTGAATTTAGAAGGCCTGGTGGGACCCACATAATTTATGTGGTAGCCCAATCAACAAATTTGGTGTACCCACAAGTAGGTGACATTGAAACACTACAAGTCGACAGATGGAAAGTAGGTGACAAAGGTGGCATATGAAATGGAACATTAAGAACCTGCCACATCGCCCAATCGCATGGTGCCACATGGCACTTCAAATTAGTCATAAGTGGCCTTGGGATGGTGCAAGCTCCATTTTTATCTTATTCTCATGGTTTCGGGAGCCGTTACAATGTGCATGTAGAATTATCATATATTATATGGCTTGAAAACTATAGTAACCCACCAAGATTGGGCTTTACAACCATATTAAAGGAAAATGGGGAGTCCATGGGTTTTGAACCAAAAACCTCCCTAACATCAAGTAACTTAATATGACTATGACAACCATTCTCCCAACCACACAATTTATCTTATTGACCCTCACATAATGTTATAAAAAGTCATTTGAATGGTTCGAAGGAAACCGTGGAGAATGCATGAGAGAGGACGGAACACGTAGGATAATGCAAGCATGAATATCGAGAAAATTATAGGAATATTCCTAAATCATATATTAGGGAATATTCTTAGAGAATGTTCCTACTATATTCCTTTTTAGATGATGTGGGGAAAATAAAATATTCCTTGAGGGGCTAGAATTGTAGGTGGTGGAATGTGGCCAACTTTATATTCATTTTAACTAGAGTTTCACAAGGATCATAATGGTGTAGTCGGTTTTTCATTTGGGCAGTGAAACTTAGGGGTCATGGAAGAAACCCTCCTTCATCATTAAATGTTTGGCACGAAGTTCAAGACAACAATGGAAATGTTAGAAGTAGGTCATGTTTACAGTCAAAATTCATAGGAGGACAAGATGGATCTATTGATGCTGTGAATGTTGTAGTTAAAGTAGCTTCATTTCACATCACTGCTAGGAATGGAGATATAATGATGTATTTTTCTATGTAATTTCATTTCTTTTTTATGATATGAATGAAGAAACCTCCCCACTACTGAAAATGGGCCTAAAGATCTAGTCCACATTAGATGAACTCCATAATCAAACTTTTATGTCAATTGTCCTACTGGTCTCCTTTATGTTGCTTCTTATTTATGTTTTTGAAAACATGGATTTTACATGCTCTTTCACACAATTATGCTAACATCAGCTAAAGAAAAGATCTTGCATAATGTCGGTAAATCAGAGATATCAGATCAACAATTTCCACAATTCAACAATGCAAATATAATTAAAGAAATGGCATGTGTTTCAATCCTGCATATAATTATATATAATGCAATTATTGAAAACGTATGAGAATATCAATATTCCGAGCAATAATAGGATTTCACCATTTTAGTCTTAATACAATGTTAAACCAACAAATGGACAAAAAATCCTACAACTATAAGAGAGTAGAAATGAGTCTCTATTTAGTCATATATCCATAAAAAGCCTCGGTACAATGTGATTTATCTTAGACATATAAGTTAAAAGTAGTGAACCTGAAAGAAGAGAAAATAATTCATTTCAATGTAGATGAGATTCATTGAAGAAATATGGACTTGGCAAGAGGATATTTTTTCAAGTCATACCCATGGCAAGAAACCCTAAGATGGAGTTAGAAAAAAAACAAGGATCTCAAAGTATAAACTAGGTGTAAAATGAATGAATCTATAATTCAAAGAATGGAGCTTAATGGTTTATCTAGAACTGAAGAGTTCTTCTCCTCTATCAATGTCACCTTGTAGAACCCACATATACCTAATTTATTATGGTAGATCGAAGAGATAAGTGCATAAAGTGTAAAAGTAATGCTAGAGAGAAAGTTAGCTTATTTCCATAAGCATGTATCAGAGTAAAGGGTAATACAATTTATGGTTCATATTGTAAAACCTAGTATCATCATGAAAATAGTGAACACTCTTTTGATAGCTATCGAGAGCATGACTAAGAACAAGATATATATTTTTTTTAAATGTACTAAGTCAAAAGGATATGATTAAATTTCGAAAATATTAAAACAACTCTGAAGGAGGCGTGAGGAGTAAAACTCCAAATTCAAAAATGGTCTCCATTTTGTAGGTTAAAGATGAAATAATTGTTAAATAATTACTTACCCAATATGCCATGAAGCCCCAACCCTTGAAGGGATAGAAGTATGCATTGGTCACTCTATTATATGGTCATAGTGGGAAAGAAATATTGTGAAAAACCTTAGAAATATATATGATATACAAGATACAAAGGTCATAAAAGTATCAAGATAAGATAAAATAGAAAGGAAACATGGAGAGTTTACCAGTTATGACCAACCTTCCTAGGAAAGGTTTGAATACCTCTTACAGTAAATCCTTGTTAGGCTTGCAGCGCTTCTTGTCAAAATCATATAAATGAATGAGCAGAGCATTTAGAGAATGAAAAGAATAACATTGTAAAATAAAGAAGGGATATCCGCCAAAAAAATCACCAATCTATTAGGCAATGAAAAATAGATAAATTTCACTGTGTAAAGCTGAGAAAGCATGTGGTGGCCTGGGTGCAGGTGTAATGGACAATCTTTCAAATCCGGAAACAATTTCTACATGTTCGCGCGGGACTTCTTCTTGGATTTCCTACAAAGTATCAGTCATCTACCTCCAAAGTTATCTATTCTGCTAAATTAGAAGAACTGCTTAATTTAGCTGCAACGAGAAGTGCTTTAAAAGTCCCTTAAACATGGCACATCACAATCAAAATTTCTCCATGCAGAATTATTCACTCTTGAACCATACGATGTGATATTAATCGACGACCATCGCACATCGCAAATCACAAATCGTAATTCAGTTCCGACTCTCTATCGCATATTACAAAGGAATCCATGATTGCGATAAGTGAAATTGTGATAACCCTTTTGTTTGCAACTTAGCGACTAGTTTCCACCATTTGATCAAGGCACACTTGATCTAACAGTCAGTAGCGATATCACCGAAAATCTTGCGCGATGCTTACCGCCCTTACGTAGTCGATAGGGAATATAAGTCCTAGATCTATAGAAGTCTAAGTCCGGTTTTGGAATTAAAGTCCGAACACTTGATGACCTGATATACATTGGACGAACGAGGCCATCAGATCCTCTTTGCAGGACTTTGATTAACACATGGATTAAAACATGCCTAACCCCCGCTGTTGACGGTGACGTAAGATGCTGAAAATGAAATCAAGGGTTAGGAATGAGTGCGATACTTCAGTCTTGGATCAATAATTCATACACTTCTACCCCCGCAGTCACTAATACAAGGCTAAAAGAAATTAGATGCGATTACACAGAAGTCTAAATTCTCAGGCCAAACTGGAAATTCAATAGCACACAAAGATACTACAGAGGGATGGAACACCTCTGGGATTGACCAATTATACACAAAAAATACACAGAGATATAATTTCTTCAACTAAATCTTATATGGCTAAAACAAGTCAAATCAGTCAAAATCCCCTTACAACGATTCAGAACTTACATAAGTACTAGTTCATTTAACAACTAGATCCTAAATCAATGGATCGAACTAACTAATCTTATCTAATCTGCATGATATTCTCGTTGAGAATCTCCACTACATCTAACTACTTGAATTTATTACATGATAATCCAAATCCTAGATTCTAGTTCAAATCCTAACTAGAAAGCTTTGTAAATTGACAACTAAAGGACCCCACTCCTTTGCTTGTAAATTTTTTTTTTATTTTTATTTTGAATAATATGAAGCCTTTTGTCTTGAAGCCTCATGCTCCTGCACTTGACTCATGAGGAAAAAATTCTTCATGGGCTCCTGTCCATGAGCTCTTCTATAGAGCTACCCAATTTTTGTAGCATGGAATTTGTCACCCAAGTAGCATCAGCAATTGGTTGATCTTTCCACTTGACCAAATACTGAAAATACTCTTGCCTCTTTTCTTCTTAAACAATTTCTTGTCGAGAATCCTCTCTGGCTGCAATTCCTTTGCTGTAGGTAACTGTTTTACCCAATCAATTTCTTGTTTCTCTTTCTCTTTTGTTGTGTCATCTGCATTTTCACCTTTATACCTATAAAAATCAGCAACATTGAAAATTGGAGGTATTCCAATATTAGTGGGTAATTCAATTTCATATGAATTTGCCGAAATTTTCCTCAATACTCTGCATGGTCCAATTTTCTTGAACTTTAACTTGTTATACTCTCTTTTTGGAAATCTTTCCTTCCTCAGGTGTGCTAAAACCAAATCTCCAACTTTAAAGTTAACTTCTCTCCTTCTCAAGTATGCTCTTCTCTTGTACTTTACATTGTTGTCCTCTAACTGTTGTTTACCCTGTTCATGTATTGCTTGCATCTCTGAAGAAAAATCTTCCCCTTCAGCACTTCTCATCTTAGCTTTTTCTAGATTTTTTAATTCAAACACTCCTCTTGGGTGCATTCCATAAAATATATGGAATGGACTCTGCCCGATACTCCTGTTAGGAGAGTCATTATATTCATATTCAGCCTACGCCAATACTTGATCCCATTGTTTTGGATGTTCACCTGTAAGACTTCTTAGAAGATTACCCAAGATTTTGTTTACAACTTTAGTTTGTCCATCCATCTGAGGATGATGAGAAGAATTGAAACTCAGTTTAGTTCCAAGCTTCTTCCACAATGTCCTCCAAAAATGTCCAACAAATTTGGAGTCTCTATCTGAAACAATACTCTTAGGTAACCCATGCAATCTTACAATCTCTTTAAAAAACAGATTAGCAATGTGAGTAGCATCACTGGTTTTATAACATGGAATAAAAGGTGCCATCTTTGAAAA
Source organism: Pinus tabuliformis (assembly GCA_031772625.1). NCBI lineage: Eukaryota > Viridiplantae > Streptophyta > Pinopsida > Pinales > Pinaceae > Pinus > Pinus tabuliformis. The sequence goes on along the minus strand of CM062809.1, from coordinate 407,766,717 downwards.
TCTATCAACCACAACATAAATTGAATCATGTCCTCTTTGATTCTTTGGTAAGTCCAAAACAAAATCCATGCTTACCATATCCCAAGGTCTATCTGGAATAGGTAATGGAAGATACAACCCTATGTTTTGGCTTCTTCCTTTTTCATACTGACAGACTTTACAATTTTTCACATACTTCTCCACTTCAGTACACATCTTTTGCTAGAAATAAAACCTGTTCAACTGCTCATAAGTCTTGTCTGCACCAAAATGTCCTACAAGTCCACCACTATGTTACTTCTTGATTAAATTTTACCTCATAGAACAATTTGGTATGCACAGGTAATTTCTTTTAAACAACAACCCATCTTGCAAGAAATAATCAAGCCACTTACTTCTGTCTAACAAAACAAGATTTTTATAAGCTTCAAATGCCTCTTTAAAATCTAAGTCCTTTTCATACAATTCCTTAAGAAAATCAAAACCCAACACTTGAATTGGACTTTCTTGAAGTAGTATGTTTCTTCTACTTAAGGCATCTGCTACTTTATCTGATTGGCCATTTATATGATTCAAGAAAAAATTAAAACCTTGAAGATACTCTGTTGGATACCTATACTAATAGGTTTCATATTTCATGATTGGCCAAAGAAAGTCCAAATATGCTCTGCTTTGGTATTACAAAGATCCCATATTTCCTAGAGAACAAGAGGTGGGTAAAGTGTTTCAAGTATTGAGGACCTTATTTCAATTTTGTGGATGATTCAACAGTCTAATCTGGATCATGCCATGTTTCAATTTTGAGTTATAGAATAGAGAAAGAAGTCTGTCCAAACTGCTTAATCTTGGCAGACAAGTAGTTTAGGTAGAGGAGTAAAGGTTCCCAACAGCTTAATCTGGGACCTTGGAAGAAATAAGGGTAGAAGTAGATAGTAAAGAATAAAGAAAAAGCCAAAGAAAAGAAAAGGCAAGTAAGGGTTTGCAAGTCCAAATGCACCCTCTATGGAGAAACAAAAAATGCTAGGAAAATAGCTGGGTAGGCAGTTGTGGTTGCAGAAAGGGTATTTTCACCATTACACATATGTCAAGAGGTGTTTTGCCAAGGCAAAATCTATCAATGAACAAAGTGGTTAATTCCATCAAATTACAGCAAGGAGCATGACTAACTTCCCTCTTCCCCTCTATTCCATTACTAACACTCCCTTTTCTTTACTGAGATTTATGAAGAGAGATCATGGTTTTATGGTGGTTCTAGTTCATTCAGAATCCACATTTCTTGTCTAAGATCTTTTCATTTTGATCTACTCTCAAAACCAAGTCAATTTCAGATAAACTCAGTAAAATCCCCTTCATTTGCTCCCTTCATTCATATTAACCTCTAATTCTACTATATAGCTCCCCTATTTTACCCCTTCCCCTAATAATACTAACACTATGGTGTATAAAGCCCCAAATCTTATAAATACTCCTTCCCCTTGGCATTATAGCCCTATATTCTTCAAAAGGGACCAAAATGACATCTGGTCACTTTGGTGAACCTGTTTCATCCCATTCCCCCTTGCTGCAAGTCAAATTGCTCCTTAAAACCACCATTTGCATTGGAAAACCCTTATAAAACCCTCTTCCGCCTTTAAATCCTTTGCAAAAGTTACCAAAGTCAAAAACTCGCCTCTGGCGCATTTCCAAAGGTTAGCGCATTGTTTGTTCTAAATAATAAACAGTGAAAAACCAATGAAAAACCAACAAAAAACCCTCTACCCAAAGTTTTCCGCCCTCATACAACCCGAGCATCTCCGCACTCCGCCCACCGTCGGATCAAGTCTCTGAGATCCGACGACCCATAGCAATATCAGAGCGGCCCCCACTGCCGTCCTTTACCGCCCGAGAAGGTGACGTTGCGTCACGTCAGTACCTCTCCACGCGTCAAACGCTAAGGTATCTCGGAGCCGGGCCTGACAACTTCAGCGCCGTACCCAAACCGCCCCGAGAAACCGTAGCGGTTAACCTTAACCGTAACCGCTACGGTCCTAACCGCCACCTGTTTTCCGCCAACGCATCGCCACGTCACGCCCGCCTGTACTCGCCCCGCTATTCGTCCACCTGGCCGCTGACATGGCCGCCACCTCATCGCCCCTTGGACCAATAGTCTACCGCCACGTCACCCGATCACGTCAGCTGACGTCACCTCACCTTGACCCACCAATGACGTCATGCTGACGTCATCACTAAAAAGCTCCAAAATGGTAAAAAAGTCTATATTTACCCAAAAAACCGTGTTTTTCCCACTTTTCTCTCCTGTTTCTATTGTTCTTTCTGCATGACCGTTTACGTTCGAATTTCCGCCAACCTGCTGAGTTAACCCGGGCGACCTCCTCAGCATCAACCGTGCACACCTGCGCAACCTCTGTTCGTCAATTAACAGGTATTTACCATTGTTCTGCCCTCCATACGACTGTTATTGAAATTTAAGTTGCTCAGAAGGCTTAAGACACCTTGAAACTACATTTACACCGCCCATTTCCCTCTGCACGTCCACCATTGTAACTGTGAAGTCCAAAAAGCACCGACCGAGCCTTAATACTTGTAATTTCGCTCAAAACCACTGTCCCTCTGCATTTCCCGGCAGATTTCTTGATAAATACAATTCACCCGCTGGAAGGGGACAGTTAGACCTTAGAGAAGCTCTGCTCCTAAAAACAAACAGTATTTCAATTGCTGTTGAGTAAATTCCCCTCTGGTATCCAAAATACAAACTGTCTTTACAGAGAATCACCTCTATTCTGTGTTGCTTCCATTTTGACTATTCACCTACAATTGTTGCACTTTGAAGAACTATGGAGACTCCTATCGCTCTAAATATCAAGCCCCTCAATGCTCCTCACCAGGAATTAGCATGGAAAGCCCTGGGAGACATGGATTACCAAATGCTGGACTGGTTCCCTATGGGAACCAAATACAATATCCAGATGATGAATGAGTTAAAAGCCCAGCACCTGAGTGGGGCAGACATCTTGGGAATTTGGGACTCAAATTTGCCCATCTACAACCTTCCCCAAGTAAATCCTATGCCAGAACTGATCTACAGCTGCCAGGAATGTTATGACCCAAACCAAAGAGCTGTCATCAGCCCCACAGGCTCAATCCTGTTCCAGATTACCCCAGAGAGTATAAATGGAATGCTGCACTTCCAAACTGCCAAGCAATTGACCCCCCTCTTTATGCAGAATTTGATAAACAAAGGGACCAAGCTGTCAAATGATCAAATCATTAAAATCAATCAGTTGGTTGTAAGACCAGGCTCTGAATCAGTCAGAACCCCTCCTATTGGGTATCACTATTTGAATGAATTGGGCAGGATGTTAGTGGATTTAATCAGTTATGTCCTAGGATTCAGGGGGATGGAGGATGTGGATGATAGCCTAATGGAAATGCTGTCTATATTCTCTCCTGGTAAACCCCCAGCTGTACATTATGACTATGCAACCTACATTGCAGATAAAATCCATGAGCAGTTTATGAACTTGAAGAGAGAAAGACTATTCAGGTATACTTCATATATATACCACCTATTCTTGTTCTATCAGCCAGCCACCTTCTCTGTTCCTTTGAAGCCACTCAATACCCAGGGAATTCCAAGGTCAGTTGTGTTCTGGACTTCTGTTTTTCATCATACCTCTGTATCACCTTACACATACACTGAGTTCATTGACTTATTCATCTATCCAGTCATGACAGTATTGCATGGTACTCCTCCTCCTAGACTAACTGATGACATGAGGAGAATTCTCCATTTGAATAAGTCCTACAGCATTGGTAATTGGTACTTCTACCAAAACCACACAGTCATCAGGATATATGGCTGTGAGTTGAACCCATTTAGGTTGCCAAGGTATGTCCCCATGAGGCTTTTTGCCTTGGAATATTTCAGACAGTTTGGGAACTCAGACTATCTTCATTTTCAGAGCAACAACAAGAAGTCACAGTTGAAGGTAAGGAACCAGCTGGGTCCTTTCCTATATAACAGAAAAGAAGAGGGATGGAAAGAGGCAAACACTATCCTGGAAGGCCTCAGACTGCAAACCAGCTTTGAATGGATACCCTATGACCCCAATCATGCTATCTCCCTCAGGAGGATTAGATACAAATTGGGTAGCTATGCACACAAGAGACAACCCGAGATCGAACAGTATGCCAATGCATCAAATTGGGAAGAGGGTACCCTAGAGGAGGAAATTACTAATGAAGAGTTACTTGAGAGAGAGGCTAGAAATATGCAAAAGGAAGCTGACTTGGAAACTTGTGGACAGGTGCCCCTCTCCTACAAAAAGCAACTTGGAGCAGCTGCTACATCATCAACAGCACAGCAGCAAACTGCCGAGAGAGCACCACAGACAGCAAGCAAGGATAAAGGGAAGCAGGTGGAACAGCCACCTCCATTGACAGAAGAACAAGTGGATACATTGCTACAACAGCAAGAAGAGATGGAGCAGCAGGAACTTGGGCAGCAACAAGAAGAGGAACAGTTTAGTGAACAGCAACCCTTACAGCAAGAAAAAGTGGTTGATGCTCCAAGCTCCACTGAGCAACAGGCTCAGACAATAGTGCCTCCTAGGGCAGAAACTACTGTTGATACCTCAGTCCTCCAAACCCCACAAAAGGAGGACTTAATCAAGAAAAGGGATAGAGAGACTCCCCTGACTTCATCCATCAATCGGGGAGAGAAAAGACAAAGACTAAATGACTCTCAAGAGGATGACATAGCAGTGAGGCAAGCAATGGGCATGAGCCCACCCAGTGGATAAGTTTCAGCCAGTTCATCTCAGCATGAACATGATAGAACTATAGGAGGAGAGGTCAGCTCCTCCAGCCAGCACACAGAAGCACAGTCCAGCATCAAACAACAATTTATTGACATTAAGAGGAGGAGTGATCCTATTAAAGTACAGCTGTATAATCATTTGCTGAACCTGGCTCCTACCAATCAGCAAAGACTCATGTCTGCCTTTGATGTAAGTGAAGGCAAGATGATCATGAGTCACTTCATGCCCACAACGCTGCATCCTCAAACTACCTCGGATTACCTAAGAACCAACATGGAGGTGCTGGCCAAAGACATACACCCTATGGATAAGATTGAATTACATAAACAAACTGGTGAAATGGTGTATGCCTCCTTGGCAGACGAGACATTGGAGAACTACAAATTGAAGAGCAGCCTTGATAATACAGCCTCTCAGCTGGAATTGGAGAGAGCATCATCACAAGCCAAGGAAAACAGGATCAAGTCCTTGGAAGATGTAATTATAGAAATAGGACATGATCCGAAAGATGTCAAAGGTATCCAAGAACTCCTGAAGATAAGGGATGCAGACATGGCGGCCTTAAGAAAGAAAATCAAGCTCCCAGCCACCATCCATCCGCAAACAGACGAGGTTGCCCAGCAAAGGCAGGAAAAGGATGCTACAGACCTACTGATATCCCTGTACAAGGAGCTGGTTCGAACTCAAGACCAGCTAGGACAATCAGAAGCTGCAAAGGCAGCACTACAAACAACAATGACGCAAAGAGAAGAGGGCCAACCCTCCCAGCCTCCTCCTGTGATAATTAATCTTGAGGAAGTCCCTCCAACAACTACTCCTCCTCCTCAACAAACGGGAACTACAGCACCATCTACAGCAACAACTACACCAACACCAGGACAGACTCCCAGTCTGGATATGCAGAAGCTGCAAGCTGAGATCCAAGTTCTTGAATCTCAAATGAAAGAGCTTGATGAAGTCAAGAAATCTTTGGCCAAGGTGAATGAAAAATTTGACAAAAGCTAGCAGAATGAAGCAGCAAAGGAGAGAGAGATAAAAGCTCTAAAAAAGAGAATAGCTGAACTAGAAAAAGAGCTTGCATTAGAAAAAGTAACAGCAGAATTGAAAGCAGTCCTCTGGGGTAACATTGGGCGGTCCATCACCAATCAATGGCAGTATATTGAGACTATGGATGAGCAAATAGTACTCATCACCAAGGCAAACAAGGAAATACACAGAGCCAGAGCAAGCCTTGGCCACATGCCAGATGCTGCCAGCAGAATGATCAATGTTTTAAATAACAAAACTAGCTCTCAACTAGCTACCATGGGAATTACTAACAGGACTGAAACAATCTCAGTAGTTAAAAGAGTCCTGACACTAAGAAGTCTAGTTGGTACGCTGGAGAGGAGGACACAGGATATGCAGACCGAGATCAACAAGTTCCTGGACAGATTTGTGGCATTGCAGAACAGAGGCCTCCCCAGCATTTTAAGCAGTGTAGGAAGACTGCTCACCCTGGAAAATTACAACAAAAGGATTGATGCCCATGCAGTAGCACAGATTGCAAAACAGCCCAGTACCTCAACAGACACTGGGCCAGCATCAGGGCAGAATCTGTATGATAGGGTGGATAATCTGTTTTTTATTATGAATGAAATTGATCATCTGTTTGATACACCACCAAATTTCTTTAAGTATACTGAAGCAGATGAGACTATGGGGGCAATCATAAATCATCAATTGCCCACACAGGAAGTATGGAGGAATTTGACACAGATAATTTTATCAGGCCAGAACCTGTAGCGTTAGTTTTCTCCAGTACATGAGCAGTCATGCGCAGGCACAATTTTGATGAATAAAATCTACAAGGAAGAGGCAGATGCTGAGCCAACTCAGCAGAGCTATTTACTCACCACAGCAGCAGTCACAATCACAGGTGACAACCCAAAATACAACGTACAAGCCATAAAGTCGGGTTCTCCAGCATTTAAATCAAAGTATCTCCACCGTCTCAGCAGATCCCAAAGGCCAAAATATCTTCTGACAGAACATTAAAGCGCCTTTATTTTATATTCAATGCTGTAATAAATTTCTGATCATAATATCTCGAAAGTTGGTGAGAATATTAAGTCTGAGATAACTCAGAACTCAGATATTTTTGTAAAAATCGCAAGTATATATTCACCCCTGGCAGAAGCTCAGGGGGTTGTTGTTATTTTCCTTTTGGAAGTCTCACTTGCTGTAAAATTCTCAGAGAAGCAATGCAAAGGGAGAATGGAATTTCCAAAGCTTGGTGTATTTGATGCGTTGTGATGAATGGTGAATGTTGCAGGATTCCAGAATGTTTCATAAAACAATAAGTTTTCTTAAATCTCTGTGTTACATGTTTTCGAGTCTTTTGTTCTCTTTTGTTGTCCAAATATTTTCCACTTAATAGCAAAGTAGAAGAATAGTTCCAGGATTTAATCACAGATTACCCTGAACTCAATCTGAGCTATTATCCATGTTTTTCTTCAATACAGTGAATGAAGTGTAATTCTTAATTGCTGCACTTTAAAACTATATCTTTTACAGTGATAGACATCCCCAGGGATTCAAGTTTTGCTCCTGAGGCATCTATCTATTTCTCATACCTAGTTTGGTGGAAATACTCGAATACTTTAGTGAAAATTCTTAATTGCTTTCACTGGTTTTTTCACCTGTTCGTGTTATAAAACAAAAATTTCGTTGTATGAAGCATCCAAATGGCCCTGTAAGTTTCACCAGTTCACCTCAAGGTTTCTAGACACCTATACAGCCACAGACTCCATTGCCCAATGATATTTGACTCTTTGAAAATTACATCATAAGACCCAAAAGAAACTCTTCAACCAAAACATAAACAAAACCTGTGCATAATAGCTAGCCTAAAACCCTATCATAAACAGTTACAAATCATAAAGAGAGAGCCCTCTCTGATCACAGTTTGGCTAGAAACAGTGATCCAAAGATTGGTTAGTGGTTACCCCGGCCGTATTCCCTTGGGAGTCATAGGGAACAACCTGGGTGTTAACATAATTGGCGACTCCACTGGGGATTCTTAAAGATTTTTCAATTACTATCTATATTCCAAAGCTACCATCAAGCCTGAACTAGCCAAGAGGCCTTAGGACTGTTTCTGTGCCACAGGAACAGCTTTAGGGAAGAGCTGATTAGGGAATCTTCATCCTAGCTTTGAAACATATATAGCCATTCCAAAATTTTCATCCAGTCCTTGCATATATAAACTTCTTGTACAAATTTAAAAGAATATTTAGAAGCTGGCTCCCAAAAGAAATCCAAGGCACACTAGGGCAAACCCTGACCCTAATCAACCTATCATTGTTGATAATCCAAATATCATTCCAAAGAACATTAGGAGACAGCAAAAGCAGGAGAAGCCTGCCGATTCAGATATAATTTCAGAACAGCCTATCTGCATTCCCACACCCTGCAAAGTTCTGTTCCGGTCCACCCCTAGTTCCCCTAGTTCATCATCAACACCTCAAAGCCCTCCTCTCCCATCTTCACCATCTGCACATACTCTTTCAACCAGTTCCCCGCTTGTTACCCATACCATTAACCCTGTCACACCTATAATCCCTGTTGTCCTATTTATTCCTGTCAACCCCATAAATCCCATAAACATGGCCAACAGGTATGCACCTCTGCAGATACCAGCTAATGCTCCAGCTCTAC